>JAXIVH010000005.1:8788020-8789042 GCA_036785325.1 Urophycis tenuis | reverse complement strand
GTCTCCGCTGCGTGTGAAAGCAGCTCATGCACAATGGACAGCTCGGTGGATATTGCTGCACGGGCTCAGATGACGGGGGAAGTGTGTGGCGGGAGAGAGGCTGAAGCAACAGGTGTATGAGGATGAGACGATAACAGTGGTGAGTCGCCTGCGTCTCTCTCTCTCTCTCTCTCTCTCTCTCTCTCTCTCTCTCTCTCTCTCTCTCTCTCTCTCTCTCTCCCCCCACCCACACCTCCCTCCCCCCCCTGCACAACCCGCTGCATCACACATTTCTCTCATTGCAGTCGCTCCCCCCCGTTGGCAGACTACATCATCCCCACCCTTCTGCTCCTTCCTCCTCCTCCTCCTCCTCCTCCTCCTCCTCCTCCTCCTCCTCCACCTCCTCTGCTTCTCTGTCTCCCCTCACACATGCATGCGATGCTCCTGCACACTGTCTCCATACGCTTTCTGCTCTCGCTGTCTTCCCCGATCGCTCTTCTTTTCTATTTCCCTGCACTGTCTCTTCATCCCTCTTTCCCCTCTGCCCCTGCCCCCCCCCCCTTTCCACACACACACACCACACACACACACACACACACACACACACACACACACACACACACACAAGTATCCGCTCCCTCTGGCTTCAGCCACCTGCTGCTCGGACTCCTGAACAATTGCAAAGGACGGAATAAGGGAGCATCTCTTTGGCTTTATGACCGCTTCGCTGTCCCCGAGTTGTGATTTCTTCGTGCCCCTGGCCGCGTTGCCTTCCAATGGAATTACTCTCTTTGGCGGGCGTCTGTTCACGTGCAACAGGTACACGGTGCTTTTTACCTTATGGATCGTTGGGGCGTGATGCCTCGTGTCTCCGATGCCTCTGATGGGGCGCCTGGCGGTGGACTATGTCGCAGGTGTCACTGCGGCTGCTTAATTAGCGTCACTTTTAAAGGTGTGTACACGAGTAGGGGAGAAATGTGTATGCCACTTAATATGATAGCGCTGCAGAGGTGTGCTTGATTCGGTGCTCGGCGCCAGCCTGT
>JAXIVH010000005.1:8755520-8783020 GCA_036785325.1 Urophycis tenuis | reverse complement strand
GCAGTTACGGGATTGTGTCTTCCTGACTTGACTGTCGGCGTGTTGCAAACAGCCAATCACCAGTGGGCCAAAGTCGTCAGACCGTGCTGGAGACGCAAAGTGATTGGCTTTTTGAATGCAGTCACCACTATGCTTCAGCACACACAATTAGTCAATGATTAATAATTGAATGGATGTTCTTTTTTTCTTTTAATCGTGGATTAGTGTAATGATTAAATGCATTAATTAAAATAATCACTGAGGAATTAATTATCTCACAAAGATAATTACCCAATATAATAACTATTAATAGCTATGGATTGGATTCCAAAATGTTGCACCATCATGATGTTAAGTAACTGTTGAGTAACACAGAAGACTGGAGATACAGTCAGGTATCCAGCAACAGTGCGCCTTCAGTAAGATAGGGTTCTCCTCATAATAATCACATTTCTATTACTTATCGAGCAATGGTTATCACTATAGCCTGTTTCATGTATTTCTCAACTGTCCCTGTTGGATTCAAAATATTAATATTGGATGACATACAATATTTAATATTCACTCATGTCAAACACAAAAAAGATGTGTGGTTTATGGTCACGTTTAAATACTACGACATCAGCAGGACCACAGTGACCCACAGAGTTTATTCTCTGTGTTCTCACTGCGTGTCATCAGTGTAAGAGCAGGGTGGACGGAGTATCCAACCTTTCTGGTGTGAAAAGCTGGATATTCTCCATGCACCATAGGCTGCTCCTACGGTTTGTTGAGATGAGAACCTGTTCTCAGATCTCATGACCGTGGGCAGCAGTAGCTCAGTGGATAGAGCGGGTGGACAGAGCGGGTCGTCCCCTCCTCCCCCTCCCCTCCTCCAACTGTCCACATGTCGAAGTGTCCTTGAGCAAGACCCAGAACCCCAACTCGCTCCCCGGGCGCTGAACATAGCAGCCCCTGCTCCTATGTACCATAGGATGGGTCAAATGCAGAGAACAAATTTCATTACCTTATCTAAAAAATACTGAGAATGACCAGTAAAGACCGAAAGGTCCTCTTTCCTCTTCTGGTGGACAGCTTGATGGATCTCAAAATCTAAATATCAAAATCCCAGTGCCACTAAATATAACTATATTTGTTATTGTTTATAGTTTCTTCATTTTGGGGCCAGTTATACAAAAAAGTTGAATTATAAAAAAAGAAGGTTGCAAAAGATAGGAAGGACACAGAGGGACAGGAGTGACACCACATCCCATAGTGGAATATTTTTTAACAGAGCTATGACTCAAAGCTATGACAGTTGAATCTGATGGTGTTTACCACTTGATTACTTTCAAGTAATGCTATCTGATAAGCTGCTGGCCACTCATTACCTTTTTAAATGTACAGATGAAGACACGTGCAGGATTTAAAATATTTTGTAACACAGCCAAGGTCAAAAGCAGTCATTGTGCCACTACTTGCCTGGAACATAAATCACTTTTGTGCATCAGTAATAAGGAAGTTTACCTGTTAAGTGGTTCTTTTAAAGGCACTTAAGAAGTCAGGTGGCTGGAGAGAAATGCCTCCAGCGTGTGCTACCATTTTGTATTAACTATTTTCGCTCCCTTTATAGTCATACCTGTGATGACCAGCCAACACTTGCTTATTATGATTATGATGATGATGATTATTACTCTAAATTAATACTTATATATTCATAATTATAACAATAACAATGATGATAACAACAACACCAACAATGCTAATAATGATAATGCTATTAACAATAATAATAGTAAAAAGATGCAAAATATGTAATATAATATAAGGATGATGATGATGATGATGATGATGATGATGATGATGATGATGATGATGATAACAACAATAATAATAATGCTGTTGTTGTTGCCGTCCTTATCGTCATCATAATCAGAGTGAGAGTCCTGACAGCTTTTATTGTTCCCATATCTGGGACAGGATGTCTATACACAGTGTTCACACATTTTGTTGAGCCACAGTGAGAACACTATGACTAAACAACCTCAACCTTGAAACTTTTCCTCTGTGCTGATGCTGTGTCACTGTTTTTGGTGTGTGTTTGTGGACCTCCATTTGGGTTGTAATCGGGTGATTCATCGGAAGGAAGATCAGGAAGAAGCCGTGGACTCATAAAACGCCACTAGAGAACAACATGTGCTCATGTGCTGCCCTGCACTTCAGACAATAATATTAGTGATCAATTTCACAGAGCCCGGGCGGCGGGCGCCTTTATCTCTCCCTGGGCGTTTATGGCTTGGTTAATCGTTAAGCAATGCCTTTGTGTCCCCTAGGATGAAGCAAGGACATATCTGACACCCCTCATTCAAGTTTCCCAGGGTTGATCCGCGGCTGACCAATAGCTGACAGCCATTATATGGCCCCGCAGCGCAGGGTATAAAGCGCGGGGTCATCCCGGCCGAGACGCCACAGTGCAGCCTCGGAGCGGCTCGGGATCGACGTCAACAGGTTCAGGTTCAACGCGTGTCTCGTGCGTCCCGTCGGAATCCACACCCAGGTCCCGCGTCCGTACAGCAGGGCAGCCACGCGAGAGGTCCCACCCGAGTCCCACGGATACCGTCTGAGGAGCGGGCGAGCGGAGCGGCGTCTACACCCCCCGGCGTGCGGCGAGAGCCATCTCAAGGCCCCCCGCCATGGAGCGGAAGATAAGCGGCGGCGAGAACGTCAACGCGGCCTACGACAACACGGGGGACGAGGAGACCTCCTTCTCCGGGAACGCCAACGGCGTCCCCAATGGCGAGCACCGGACGGTGCGCGCCTCGGTGGTGAGCGCCTTCGGCCACGACACCCTGGACCGCGTGCCCCACATCGACCTCTACCGCAACCCCGGCAGCATCAGCGGACACCGCGCCATCAGACCCTCTCTGCAGGAGCTGCACGATGTCTTCCAGAAGGTCGGTGTGCGCGGGCGTGTGTATGTGTGTGTGCGTGTGTGTGTGTGTGTGTGCGTGTGTGTGTGTGTGTGTGTGTGTGTGTGTGTGCCTGTGTGTGTGTGTGTGTGTCTGTGTGTGTGCGTGTGTGTCTGTCTTTGTGTCTGACACAGAAAGAGAGAAAAGGACTCCAATTGAGTGAAGGCAGCGTGATCCGTGCCCTGCAGACACGAGCTCAGCCATTGCGATCGGGAGAGATCAAAGATGATTCTTTGAGATGTTTGTTTCACTTCATCGGGTCAGCCTCCGTCTCCGGAGGAACGCGTGCACGTCGTGCGCGTTGCCCGAGTTGACAGCATTACTGTACTGTCGAGAGAGAGAAAAAAACAAAGAGCTGGTATTCACACGCGCTTTTCTGCAAGTCGATTGGGGGTCGGAGATTCTGTGATGGATGTGTTGCTTCACCCAAACCATCAGGTGGCCGCTGTGAGACGGTGCGGCTCTGGAGAGCAACGACAAGCTTTGCATTTCACTTTCATTGAAAGTAACTCACCGTGTGGCAGCGCTCTTGTAAAGGGGAACGCCGTTTACGTGAGCCCCTAAAAAAAAAAAAACAAGTTCACACTCTTGCGTTTATTGCTCTTTAAGAGACATTTAAAAGGCTCCGCGTTGCAAAAGAGACGGGGGGGCCAAAGGTCATCAGAGTTTTATAGTATATTAAAGCTGAACCAAGAAGGACAAAATACGACCTGAAGAGATGCATCTCTTTCTTCATTTGAATGTGGTTCATCTCTGGGATTTCCTATTGCAAGATTTGTTTTCCTGATAGATCAACATGTAGTTATTGAAGTTAAAATAAAATACAAATCTTAAAATAAATAGATTTGATCCACCAGCACTTCAGAAGAGTCCTTTCCTTCCAGATCTCCCAGGCGGATCAGGTATTAGATAAAGATATCAGGGTGGAGATAATGCTTCATCAACACATTATCGACACATGAGTGTCATCTTGGACCTTTGAAATTTTTATTGGTCCTACAAATACTGGCTTTCATCATCGGCCATTCGCAAAACCAATCGACACCTTTAAAAAAGCATATATGATGAGGATGCTCTTTTTTTTTACGAAGGACTTTATTCCTTTGTCAACGTTGCACAACGCCTGGAGCGGGAATGGCCGGATTAATATGTAAACACCATGCCCAATCAGCTGCCAGTTTCTATTAGTTTTATTGTGAAGGCAACAATCATAGACCTTGCTCGGACCCAATAAATCCCTCCAAAATAATCACGCCGTCCATCAACGCAAGTTAATTCACGGCCCCCACGAGACGAATTCACGAGAAATTAGAATGGGCCCTGCGTTTCTGACTGTCAACAAAATGGCTTCCACAAAGGGTCTGGGGAGCTGGGGGGTTCAAGACGAGGCTTCCTCTCATCCGCGGGGCGTTGCACCCCTGCCCTTGGTTTCCTCCACAGGGCGGGGAGGTGTCGGTGCCAGGGGCCATGGATGAGGTGGAGGAGGAGAGCAGCACCGGGCTCCCCTCGGACGACCTGGAGATGGCCATTCCTGTGAAAAAGGACAAAGGAGGCGCAGTAAAGTTTGGCTGGATAAAGGGGGTCCTGGTGAGTTCGACTGGGGCCGCCGCGGACTTTATGGGGGGAACAGACTCCCTCGGGGTCCTCCATAAAAACACTCACAAACACACACGCACGCATGCACGCACGCACGCACGCACACACACACACGCGCGCGCGCGCACGCACGCACACACGTACGCAGACACACACACACACACACGCACGCGCACGCACACGCACACACGTACGCAGACACACACACACACGCATACACACACACACACACACACACACACACACACACACACACACACACACAGGCTGAGGGCATCACGGTCACTACTCAGTTTGGTTAAATGTCGTGGCTGGGCTCATAAAACGTTGTAAAAATATTGGTGGCACTAGGATGCAAACATTCAACGGATATTAGATTAATGAATACCCTTTTTATTAATGATATCGCTTTAGCTCTTAGGAATCAATCAAAAGTGCCCCGCCCCCCCACCCTTGGGGCCCAGTCTGACCCGCCCACACCCGTCGGCGCGGCGCGGCATGTGTGACCCCCTGGTAACCCCCCCCCCCCCCTACCTCGCTCTGTGGCTCCTCCCACCCTACAGGTGCGCTGCATGCTGAACATCTGGGGCGTCATGCTGTTCATCCGTCTGTCCTGGGTGTTCGGACAGGCCGGCTGGGGTGAGTCTCTGGGGTGAGCCGGGCCGCGGCACGGTGGGGGGGCCTGTGGATGCGGACAAGGGGCTCCAGAGCGTCCCCGAGTCACTCCATGTGCTCAATTCAATTTGGTCCCCCCCCCCCCCCCCCCCCCCCCACCCAAAACCGCGTAGTCAGTGAGAGGGATTCATTTCCATGTCAATGATGTTATCTTAGCCCCCGAACTGATAGGGCGGACTGTGTGTGTGCGGCTGTGTGGGGCAGCGCTGGTGAAAGCGATACTGTCTGGTTATGATTATACAGTTCTCCGCCACTTTTAGTGAATCATTGTCTCGGGACTGATTCAACTATCTGATATGTGTGTGTGTGTGTGTGTGTGTGTGTTCACGCGCATGTATGGGTATGTGTGTGTGGGACTGTGTGCGTGTCTGTGCATGCTGATGTGTACATGTGCGTATTTGTTGTGTGTGTGTGTGTAAATGTGTCTGTGTGTGTGTGTGTGTGTGTGTGTATGTGTCTACGTGTGCATGCGTATGTGTGAGTCTGAGAGGTGGGGTGAGGGGAGGTGAGGAGAGATCTGAGTAGCAGTGAGGTGAGGTCGCTCATGTATTTCAACATTTCCTAAACCAAAATCAGAGCTCAACAAGCAAGGGACCACCGCCCACACCTGGGCATTTCTTCAGAAAGCACCACTGAATATGTCGCACATCTCACGTGTGAAGGATAAAGATTTGTGTTTTTTGTTTATGTTTGCCAAATGTTTGCTTTCCAGGTCTAGGGATTGTTGTCATTCTCCTGAGCTGCGTGGTGACCACCATCACTGGCCTGTCCATGTCTGCTATCTGTACCAACGGTGTGGTCAGAGGAGGTGAGAACACACTTCAGCAGCACGACGCCGTGCCAAGTTTAGTTACCCGGACGACCTCCGCACCCACGGGTGCCTCACAACGTACACGTTTCCTAATCATTTGTAATTTGGCTAATAGGCACACGAGCTATCCCATCGCGCAGCGCACAATTCAGCTCATTCATAATGACCGCTCTACCATTAATTAAAATTGAAGAAGGTTAAGGCATACACGCTTGCATGCGTGCAAGTGACCTCAGGCAGATATTTCATTCCGTTACTGCCAAAAACTAAACTTTCCTTTGCCAGGCAAAGTTGTTTCGCATCAGTAATGCACACATGCGACACAAAGCCCCCCCCCCGTGCGTCGATAAGGGGGCGGTGAATGCAAACAGCGCTCCAGCATATCCATAATGTTTACACATTCACATCCTGAGAAGCCGCTCGCGCGCTAGAGAATGGAACAGGAAGCAGGTGAACAAGTTTCACGGATAAAGACACAAAGTTCCAAACCGCGCCCCGGTTGCCATCCCCGTAAATCATTTTTTCTTCCCCTGACGTGTAGTCAATGAAGCCACGACGCGGTGATTAATCATCCACCATTGTGTGTGTGTGTGTGTGTGTGTGTGTGTGTGTGTGTGTGTGTGTGTGTGTGTGTGTGTGTGTTTCAATGTTCCCGGGTCATGATCTTGCTCAGGCGGGGCCTACTACCTGATATCGCGCAGCTTGGGCCCAGAGTTCGGCGGCTCCATCGGCCTGATCTTCGCGTTCGCCAACGCCGTCGCCGTCGCCATGTACGTGGTGGGCTTCGCCGAGACCGTGGTTCAACTTCTCATCGTACGTATGCCCGCGTTACGCCGACCACCTGAAACAGAAACACTGGACAGACACAATGGACGCTAAATCCACTGCCCTCTCGGCTTCTCCTCCTCCAGGACTACGATGCCATCATGGTGGATTCGGTAAACGACATCCGGATCATCGGGTGCATCACAGTGGTGCTGCTCCTGGGCATATCGGTAGCTGGTATGGAATGGGAAGCCAAAGTAAGAGAGAGGAACACAGGAAGCTGGCGCTCATAGCATGGTCAACGCGACGCGTGACTGCAAGCTTTAAACCATCCTTTGATTTCCCCGATAGGCCCAGATCATCCTGCTCATCATCTTGCTGGTGGCCATCGTCAACGTGTTTGTGGGAACCTTCATCCCCGCCACAGACACTAAGAAATCACAAGGCTTCTTCAACTATCAGGGTAAGAAACGAAGGCGTTGCTGTCTGCATGCCCAATGGACCCTCACACACTCAGTTCATTCAGACCTGGATTTTTCTCTGTTAAGTGGGCTCCCTTCTCCCACCTAATGGGTGGGGGTTTTTTTGTCTCTGCAGAAAACATATTCATGGAAAACTTCATGCCAGATTTCCGAGAGGGAGAGTCATTCTTCTCGGTCTTTGCCATCTTCTTCCCTGCTGCCACTGGCATTCTGGCAGGAGCCAACATCTCTGGAGACCTGAAGGTGACTATTTCCAAAGGGTTCATGGACCACAGATCCGCTGAGCCTCGTGAGCCCATCCCGATATTTCAAGTTTGTGTTTTGCAAAGAATGTCATTCTGGCCTCGGCTGAGCAGCTGGTTTTAAAAGACAGACACGGCCTCGCGTTGTTCTCCAGCCGGGCAGATGCTCTTTGACGTCAATTATGGTGACAGTGAGGCATTCTGAATGCTTCGCTTTCCCCGGGAGCCACCATTATTTTTTTATTCGGCAGACTTGCCAATCCTTCATCTTTCAGTCATGAACTGCATTTTTTTAAATACTTTTTCGGGTGACTTTTTCAAATGGGGGTTGAGGTCAGACTGAGAGAAACAGAATGTAAACTCGCGAGATCAAGCTGGTCTCACAAGGCTGAAACAGATTCCCAGTCAGATGGAAAAACGAAGGAACAATGAATTATGGCTCTACCGTATGAACATTCTCTGTGCTCTTAGCTTTAAACTTACCTAAGGTGTTCCATTCATTTGCTCACTGACACTGCACTCATGTGTTCATTCTGTTCATTCATGTGTGTTTAACGTATCACATGCTCCATCAAACGTTTGATGTTTACTGTTGTGTTTTCTGATCTTATGCTCTTATAGGATCCTCAAGCAGCCATCCCTAAGGGCACCTTGTGGGCCATTTTAATCACCGGTGTCACATACCTGGGAGTAGCCCTCTGTGTCTGTACGTATTATATACAGCTTGGTTTTATCATTGACTTATTTGATTGTTTTTTTTAAAGAAAATGCAAACCCAATGGGTATCAGTGCTCCTCTCCATCCCGCACGCGACACGTGGAATCCAGATTTCCCAGTCAAGTCTGTACTCCTAAGCACTGCTGTCATTGTGTTGGTCAGCTGCCTCTGTGGTACGGGATGCCACTGGAAACTTAACAAGCTTCATCAACGAAACCGTACCGATCGATTGCAGTGGCCCTGCAGTGGCTGCCTGTGAGCTGGGCTACAACTTCTCCTCATGCATTACGAACCCGGACTCCTGCGAGTTTGGCTCGATGCATAACTTCCAGGTACCCCCAGAACTGTGTCCACCTGTGCTTTACCACCTCTTTTTCGCCCCTTCTGAGAAACACCTTTCTGAAAACATTCCTAAGTGTGTATTCTACACACACACACACACGCACACACACACACACACATACACACACACACACATACACACACCACACACACACACACACACACACCACACACACACACACACAATCATAGCTTCCCCAATCGTTTCTCAGAGGCAGAGTGATTTATATAACAGGACAACAGGTATATGAGGTGAATATTCCGATCATTCCCCTCTGTTTTGACCCAATTCGTTTTCCATCTTTGGAAACTTTGGACACTGTTCCCGCAGGTGATGACCATGGTGTCAGGATTTGGTCCGCTCATCATTGCTGGAACGTTCTCTGCCACCCTCTCCTCCGCCCTGGCCTCGCTCGTCAGCGCTCCCAAAGTCTTCCAGGTTGGTCCGATGTGCACCTGGAAAACCAGACCCTGTCAGTGCTGGCAAACACCAGTTGTTGATGAGTCACCGCACACAAACACATTCATTGATTCGGCTGACCTTGGACCGTGACCACGGTCGCTTCATAAGTGAAAGTCTCTAAAGCGTTCTTAGCTCTCCGCTTTTAACAGAGGCTCTGTTCCCCACCAGGCACTGTGCAAGGACAACATCTACACACTGCTGCATTTCTTCGCCAAGGGACACGGCAAGAACAACGAGCCCATCCGCGGCTATGTCCTCACCTTCTTCATCTCTGTTGCCTTCATTCTCATTGGTGGGTTCGGTCAAATGCCCACCGCTTGGCTGTCATCTGTATTCATGTTGAAACTACAACGAACAGATGTTCCCAAGGGAAAGAGCAAAAAGTCAAAAAAGGCAAACTAGAAGAGTCAAACTTTGTAGGTTAAACACAGGCAAGATTAGTATTATCCTTTGTAGTTGTTTACACAGTATGCAATTAAGGCCTTGTTAACTTGCCTTGTGAGATGATTCACATCCACATATTCATATGCCTGGCTCTGACTTGACAGATTGATTTCCACATAAAAAATCCACAAAGTGTGGCCTTGTGGATTTTTGTTGCCCAAAAATCTCCAGCCGATCAGATTAGATAACCAATCGTTGCTCTTACCCTCTTCACTCCTGCCGAATCCATACCAAAGTCATGCAAAATCTGCAGATTTCTTCAGCATTGTTATTTTGTGAGCTTGCGAGATCAGGATGAGGATGATCAGGATCGCTTTTCAGAATGGAAATTGAGATAATTATATTATATATAATTATTATATAATTATATGATTATATTATTATTATAATTACTTTAAATAATATATGTTTATATATATATATATATATATATATATATATATATATATATATATATATATATATATATATATATATATATATAATTACTTTAATTATTTAATCTTAATTGATTACATTATTACATTATTTTATTTCATTCCCCCAATACAATAGGTTACGAATGAATGGCGTCAGCCTGATGATCAATGATGAACCATACAATAAAACAACCATAAAAACAGAAAACACCACGTGAATGCCCAGCTGCTCACTTCCCTCAGTGTGGTGCATGCTGACGGAGCCTCAGGCGAACGCGTCACCCTAAGTGTGCTCTCTATGTTTGTAGGTGACCTAGTCAGCTTAAGTGTGCTCTCTATGTTTGTAGGTGACCTAGTCAGCTTAAGTGTGCTCTCTGTTTGTAGGCGACCTCGTCAGCCTAAGTGTGCTCTCTATGTTGATAGGTGACCTCGTCAGCCTAAGTGTGCTCTCTATGTTTGTAGGCGACCTCGTCAACTTAAGTGTGCTCTCTATGTTTGTAGGTGACCTGAACATTATTGCTCCCATCATCTCCAACTTCTTCTTGGCCTCCTACGCCCTCATCAACTTCTCCTGCTTCCACGCCTCGTACGCCAAGTCTCCAGGTCTGGTATAAACACACACACACACACACACCTGAGCCACATCAGTCCATGTCCCTGGTCCATATTTTGCTTCAGGCCCGTTTCAGAAGTCAGAGGGGGGGGGGTTGTGATTTTGAATATCGTAGATTTGAGGACGAAACGATCAAAGGCATTTGATCACAGCCGACAAATTACACAGAAACATTTTTAACTTGCACAAAATGGCATGAACCCATGCATCGGTGCGTCACATTAAATTGAACGAGTAAACGAAGGAAAGCCCTCTGATTGGACGGGCAAGACTTTCCAGGCCCGCCCCTGGCTACGCCTCTGGTCTGGACCAGTGGTTCTCAACTGGTCTGGCTTTGGGACCCACCATCACCCCTGAATGACAAGCCGCGACCCAAATCAAGGAAAATGTTAAACTTCTCAAATTTATTTAACATAACATAACGCTTCAGTAACTGTACTATTAAACTATTCAGTCATTTATTCCGGCAATAAAAAATAGACGGCTGCATAAAAATCTTCTTCAAAATATAAGCACAGGATTTTTTTCTACATTTTTTTTTTGCCTGGACAAAGGCCCACAACCCACCAGTTGAAAACCACTGGTCTAGACGGCATAATATTTGATTTGAGGACGAAAAGATAGGGTGGGCTAAGGCAAGTTTTGGGTGGGCTTGAGCCCACCCAAAAAAAGGTCTAGCTTTGCCACTGTTTTGCTTATTGTATCTGATGCATTGGCTTGAGAAATGATAGGAAGAAGTACATTTTCAACAGGAAGCTCTCTGCCTGTCTGGTAAAATAAAGCCATTGTGAATATGATAAAGGTTGTTGTGTACAGGACAAGGAATCCATAAGATGAGATGTTGGCTTCACGCTCTTGGTGTTTGTCGTCTCTCCAGGCTGGCGTCCGGCGTACAGGTTCTACAACATGTGGCTGTCGCTGGTGGGCGCGGTGCTCTGCTGTGTCGTCATGTTTGTCATCAACTGGTGGGCGGCGCTCCTCACCTACGGCATCGAGATCCTCCTCTACATCTACGTCACTGTCAAGAAGCCCAGTGAGTGCAGTGCACGCAGTTTTCGCCATTTTTAGCCAACGCATTTCACCGTGTGCGTTTTGAGCCTCATCGTTGGCCTCCTCAATGTCGTTAGCGCGGCCGTTGCCTTTAGCGTTGGCCTGAGAGTCTGCATTTTGCGTTCACCCACTCAACCGCGCCTTCTTCTAGACGTGAACTGGGGTTCGTCGACCCAGGCGGTGACGTTCGTCAGCGCGGTCAGCAATGCCCTGTCTCTGTCCGGCATCGAGGACCACGTGAAGAACTTCAGGTACCGGGCCCAACCTCACGTGCGATTCCTCTAGCCGATGACATGAAATCCTGTCTGTGCTCTTAAATCTTGCCTGTTCATCCACTGCTACACTAGGCCTCAAATCATGGTCTTCACCGGATCTGCACGCACCAGACCAGCTCTCCTGGACCTGGCTCACTCCTTATCCAAGACCTACGGACTGTGTCTCACTTCGGAAGTCTTTTTGGTATGTGATCTGAGTGGGGGTTGTTACCAGATGTCTTATCAGTGTCTCATACACAGAGGCCTAAGGGGAGGATGTGGCTGGGATTTGCTCCATTCCTTCGATTTAAAAGCCAAATAGACAGGAGTATGCTAATTTCTATTCCAAGGAACAGCTGTGGCCATTTCTATTCAAATTTTAACCTTTAATTCAAGTGTAAACCCGTCACCTGACTTTTAAAAGTAGAATAAAGTTTATAAAGTGTGTTCTTCAAACGAATGCCAACCAGAGAGCAGATAAATGCCAAATGTACCAGAGACAGTGTTTAGGGTTTAGGGTCACATATATCCTCTGTCAAAAGGGCTTGTGATTAACAGACATGCACATACATCCATACATAATGTGTTCATAATTAAACTTAGAAGCGTGCACTACATTCAGCTGATTGGCTAGCTGATCGTGACCTTTCCAGGGCCCGAGGTGGAAGGTGCTTTCGGAAATGAACGCCGGCATGGAGAGGAACCAACTTTGGCTCCACAAGAAAAAACGCAAAGCATTCTACACCGCAGTGGCCAGCGAAGACTTCAGGCAAGGGGCCGACGTCCTGCTGCAGGTTAGCCGGGCAACATACGAATGCATGTCTTCGGCGTAGTGCGGTCGGATCGCTTGGTGTGTTGAAGGGAGAAGCCCCCAATGCAACATACACAATTTGACTTTAATCCAGCAGTCAAGTATTTTTACTGTCTCTTAACTTTGCCCGATCCAACACAAGCTTGGGATCTATCGGCTTGAGGTAATTGTGGTTCCGGACCAGACGGAGGCTCCCGGGCAAGGCATTTATTGGACACAGAGAGGGAAATGGTTAATGTGAGGCAACCAGATAACAAGTGCTACAGCTCTGGCTATCGCAGCGCAGTGGAGATATAGCCTTGCTGTCAAGGCTTCTTACTTCAAACACTGCAGAGGTATAAAAGTTAGAATTGATTAACAAAAGCCCTGTGGCCAGAAGCAGAGGACCACCTCATGTATCATCAGCTCATAACTTCGGGAAGTCAAACATCTTCACGGGCTTATCTTGTCCCAGCTTCTTTTTATTTGGTTACACCTTTTTATTGATTTGTTTTGCTTTGTTTATTTGCCCGAGCTTACATATTTTATGACCATACATTAATTGCACACGCTATCTGGGTTTGTTCGGCCATCAGTGGAGTGTTCATGTGGAGTGTTGATCTTTATGATGCTGTTTGCTTTATGGCTGCTGCCATTAGGGCTCTGGTCTGGGCCGCATGAAACCCAACATCCTCATGATGGGCTTCAAGAGGGACTGGAGGAGCGCCGGACCTCAGGCCGTCCTCAACTATGTGGGAGTGCTGCAGTATGTCACACACAGACGCACACATAAACACACACGCACACACACACACACACACACACACACACGCACGCACGCACGCACGCACGCACGCACGCACGCACGCACACACACACTGTCTCACTCAAACACACACAGGTACACTTTCATTCACACTTACACATGAATACGCATACTCACACTCAAACACACACACACAGACACACTAATGCATGCACAAGCACACTTTTTAGATTATCATACACACACACACGGACACACACACACACACACACAGGCACATTTTAATTCACACACTTGCAAACACATACACACACTCTTACACTTAAACACACACACACACACACACGCTAATGCATGCAAGAGCACATTTTTTAGATTATTACACAAATGTAATAATCTAATAAAAGCTACGCTGTGTATAATATGCAAATGCTTAATGATGCATGGTATCCTAATATATTGCTTGCCTTTGTTCCAGCGATGCATTTGACTTTGAGTACGGCACTCTGGTGTTGAGAACGCCCCAGGGTCTGGACATGTCTCAGTTCGTAAATGAGGAAGGTGGGTACATAAACATGAGCTCCACTCGCTAATTAACTGACTATTATACAGCATTAAAACCATATGATTTAGTGTTTCAACGTGTATGGCTTAATGCACTCTAAATATTAAGATTTTATGGTAATGATAACACAGACTATATTATGCAAATGTCCCTGAACAGGAATTGATTATTATCCTGCTTCTTAGCTACATTAGGTTTTGGTTCTTCGGTAACGGCTGTGTTGCATTGCAAGACATCTGTCTATGAAGCTAGTGCGGTAATGTCAACACTAATTCACCATTGAATGATTATTCCTGGTGTAAATTAGAAGCGCAGGATAGTGATGTTTTAGCTCCAAGCCGAAAGGTGGCATGTTCATATGGATGAAAGGTCTCCCCTGATCAACTTTGGCTAACTGACATTAGCCAAAGTTAAGTGACTACTTTCCAACACGTCAGTTAAGTGACTACTTTCTGGCGCCCTCTAGATGAAATGATGAAGGCTGCAAAGGAGCAGGAGTCCCTGGAGAATGAGCTCACGTCCAATGGAGTGAAAGGAAAGGGAATGTTCAGGAAGTCCAGGAAGTCATCTCAACAAGTGATCAGCACCAGAGGTACTGATCTGTGGCACTGCTTTGTGGATTATAAGATAGCATGAAATATCTTATTCCTTGCAATTGGACATTAAGAATAATGGTGTCATTTGTAAATGGAGAAAGAGTCATTTTTTCAAAACAGAAATATCTCTCTAAATGCCTCAATCTCAGTCTGTATCTTACACACAAACACAGCGCATACACACATGCCCACTGTAGCTTTTAATAAAGAAACTCATTTTAGGAAGCCTAAAATAGGGCGTCTTTGTGAGTAAAGTTCTCTGTCCTCTTCCATTAGGTATAACATAATCAGCCAGCTCCTATATAAGCACACGGGGGATTTGATCTAATGAAATGGCTTCTCCTTTCCAGTAAGAGCAAGGTCTGAAAAACCTGTGGTTTTACTCAGACGGCAGGGGCCCTGTTATGTTTAAGTATAGTTATGGTCTCTGCTTCTTTCAGTCTTGGACACACACACACACACACACACACACACAGACAAAGTGCTTAGCCCCATTCTTTTTCCAGGCGTAGCTGGAGTGTGCATCGTGCACCAGACTAATTGGAACATGAGACATCATAGCTGGCCGTGCCTGTTAATGTTCTTACCGTTCCTGTAGACGTAGACAGACACTCTGTCATAACTGCATTAACCCCCACCCCCTCCCCTCACACACACACACGCATGCACGCACGCACGCACGCACACACACACACACACACACACACACACACACACACACACACACACACACACACACACACACAATTAACTCTGGTCGTGTGCATTCCCTCCATCCGCCAGTGTCAGTGTGCAGCCCTCCATCGCCACAGGTGGCAAAGATGAATGAGATCATGCTGGAGGCCAGCACTCGGTTCCAGAGGAAGCAGCCCAAAGGCACCATCGACGTGTGGTGGTTGTTTGATGACGGCGGTGGGTCGCTCTTCATCGCCTCCGGGCTCAAGCGTTCACAGCACACATCGCGCCGTACCGCACGCCCCGTCGTCCAAGACGCATGACACACACACACACAGAGAGGAACATTAGACTCGCAGTCGTAGATATTAGACAGCGAGTTAGAACTGATATACCCTACAATGAGGTGTCAAGTGACACAGCCCATTTATTTTCATTCATATTTTCATACTGTCCATCATTTGAGGGGGGAAATGGGGCCATGAGATTATTGACTATTCCTTATTATAGCAGACAGGGGTGAAAGACTAATGAACCAAATGAATGAATGAACGATTCTCTTGCCCAGGTCTGACACTGCTGCTGCCGTACATTCTCACCACCAGGAAGAAGTGGAAAGATTGTAAGTTGAGGATCTTTGTTGCCGGGCAACCTGGACGCAGTGAGGCAGATAAAGCCGAGTAAGACTATTATATATAAAAATAAAAATAAAACACAAACACGACGATCATGGTGACACACATTTGACACGTTGGCAGCCTACCTAACCATGATGAGAATACGGCAGACGGAAGCTGTCGGGAGCAGATGTTTCATTTTGTCTTGAGAGCTTCACAAAATGTGCGTCTCTCTGCAGCATGAAGAACCTGTTGGCAAAATTCAGAATCAACTGCACTGACATTCACGTAATTGACGACCTTCATATCGGCCCCCGATCGGAAAGGTGAGCGCGTCCATTTTTCCATTGCCGCTGCGAGGCCAGAGGGTAGCTGGGGCCGTCTAAGCTTGCTTTAATCTGAAAGAACAGACTGTGTAAATCCGTGGGCTTCCCTCTAGCTGGAAGGCGTTTGAAGACATGATTGAACCGTTCTGTCTGCACGAGGACGGCAAAGACAGGGCCCGCACCGAGGCACTGCGGAAGGAATCACCCTGGATGATCACAGACGAAGAGCTCAGCAGCTTTGAGGAAAAGGTAAGGAACCAAAAAACACACACACACACACACATATATATATATATATATAGATATATATATATATATATATATATATATATATATATATATATACAGTATATATATATGTGTGTGTGTGTGTGTGTGTGTGTGTGTGTGTATATATACACATATTACACATATGAAGATATACAGGAGTATTGACTTTTGAATTCGATTTCTCGTCACAATAATATTTTTGGCCGGTTTGTTCAAATGCAATTGTGTGTGGTTGTTTACAGACCAACCTGCAGGTGCGACTGAATGAGCTTCTCCGGGATAAGTCGAGTTCGGCTAACCTCATCATAGTGTAAGTGCAGACCACCGTAGTGCAAGGGAGACACACCCCACAGTGCTCTGCTCTAATGCACCTGAACTGTTCCTATGGCAGGACAGGCAAACACGTTAAACCTACCCTATGGGTTGCTATTAGCGACCTCTAGTGGCTCGATTTGTATCTACAGGTACCGTCGTCTGAGATCGGGGCAAAAGAGGGCTACTATAAAAACATTCATAGATAAAAGAATCCTAAGATGGATTTGTGTATAGGCACACTTCTTGTTATTAATATTATTATAATTATTTAGATTTAACTATATATATATATATATGGAGCCAGCAGAAAAGTTAAAGTGTAAACATACACTGTTTCATTTCAATTTAAATGTTTATGTTTTCTCAAAAGGAAAGAGGCTAAATATACTGTATGTTCCCCCTAAGGTACAAGGTGCTTACTGGGTGCATACGTTTTTCCCTGTGACCATTTATAGGAGCATGCCTATCGCTCGCAAGGAGTCAGTCTCTGATCACCTCTACATGGCCTGGCTGGACACCCTGACCAAGAACCTCCCTCCCACACTGCTCATCAGAGGAAACCACAAGAGTGTCCTCACCTTCTACTCCTGAGTCCTCCGGGGGAGGAGGAGGAGGAGGAGGAGGATGGGGGGAGGGGGGGATGCATAGAAACCCTTGCAAAAAATAATCTTTTTCGAAAGACATTGCGGTCCGTGTTATTGTAAGGGACCGTGTACCAGAATAAGTTTAGAAACAGTTAGCAACATAACTTTAGTTTGATGGACAGTGTGGTGTTAATCTCTGAAGTGGTTCGCTATCTGTATGCATGGATTATGTTTCAATGCTTACAAAGTAGGCAAATGGAGATCTAGTGATGGTAATGGCTTCCCGCCCTAGCGAGGCCGCATGTTTTATAACAGCCTCATGGACAATCCAGCCACAGCTGCGCATGTAGCTGGTTGGTATAACAGGACGTCACTGCTACCACAACTTTTTTAAACTGTAAAATAACAGCATTCACACTAGAATATATCAGTACATGTTTAGTATTTTTGATAGTAAAGAATGGTTATGGAAAATATTTACTCACGGGTGTTGGGATTTCGGTCATTTTGACATACAAACGTATGACCCTTTGTTATTGTTTGACATGGATAGTGTGTAGCTGTATTATAAAGTTGTTTATCTATTTCATATGAATGTTTCAATATTTAAAAGGGTACGCTGTTAATTTGGTGCTAATAGCCTAGTAGCACACTTGTTTGTGTTAATTGAAATTGCTTGTCTGTATATTTTTAATACATAATATATGGCCTATCATCTTATTAAATCACTTGATTTTAAGAAATAAAATATTGACTTCTTATTTTGTCATTATCATTTCATAGATTATAGATGTCATTTCATCGATCAGAACAGTTATATGATCTATGGTTATCTAAGGTAGGTCTAACGAGTTCTGAACTCGTTAGTAGACCTACCTATGTTTGGTGTAAACTATTAACGGCACATCACAGAACAACTGTTCCTCCCAGTGGCGGCTGGCCCATAGAGGGCAATAGGGCACCGCCCCCCCTTGACCCACAATAAATAAATAAATTAAAAATCAAATAAAACTAATAACAATAAATTATACAAATTGTTAATATTTGTGTGTTTGAAATATGACTGTACCCTAGCCTGGGAATTCCCATGCTGCTTTGCGCGCGATTTCATTCTCACTGCAAAGACAGCAAAATGCACACCTAGTTCCCAGACCACCATCTCATCGAGATGTGGACGCGTCAGCCAGGCTAACTGTACCCAATAATATGTGTAAAATATGATAGAAAATCAACTGTTCAAGATGTATGCTTTTCCTACACGTCCCGTGTCCCATGCTTCAACAGCTCTGGGGCGATGGAGAAATCGCCCCAAGGAGGCGGGTCTGTGTAAGTGTTTGGCCAATTACTAATTTAAGATGTGAAAGCATGACATAAAATTTGGCCAATCAGCGTCCTCAAATCCAAGCCGGCGATTACTTTATCGCCCCAAGCGAGCGAATGGGGCGAGTCTGTATATAGTTGTATACTGTTGTATATAGTTGACCTTAGTATTTTTTAGTCCTTAATTTTCACTACCTATTAATATGCTGATTATTTTCTTGATTGTTTAGTATATAAAATGTTTACTGTAATTTCATAGAGCCCAAAGTGACTATAAATTAAATTTCAAATGAAAAAATGGAAAGCTTGTGTTTGAGCAATATGTTGTTTATGTTTTGTGTTAGAATGCCTCAACTTTTTAATATTGGCGTTAAATAATTATTGACTATTTCACGGAGCACTCGTTTCCTGTAGTTTGTGTTCAATGTATTGGGATGGTTACTGAAATTGACTGAATATGGCACAGCACAGCCCCACCTAGTATATTCTTCACCAGCCGCCACTGCCTCATGCGTTAGCTGACCTACGTAAGACAGTCAGGTGAGGGCGCAGCGGAGACAGACCGAGACGTCGGCGGCTCCTGCCGAAGCGGCCGTGCTGGTCTCATCCTCAACGATGATACAAATGATTCGCCGACGAATGGCCTGCCAATTACAACTTTACCCATTCTTGGAATCTTCCCCACATTATCTGCAAAGGAATATGTCGTCGACCCTAGACAAAGATGAGCAAGGTACAATCCCATCATGATCAGGATCTTCTGTTTTCCCGAGTCATGCTCTTGTTATAATTGTATTTTCAGTCCGTCAACAAGCTTGCTGGTTGTTGCAATGCCATCGTGCCGAACACACGCAACCAGGAGACGTGGTTCAATATTTAACGTGGTTTTGGCCGGTAATACAATGCGCTGACGGCCCACTGGTCGAACCGGTAAACACAAAGGACACTTTGTCTGGGAGTCGCCTGGGGGCCCGCCCAGAAGGAAGTGACGTCACAGTGGCTGCTTTAGTTGCGTGTAGAGTACTATAGAGAGAGTGGCGTCAACGGAAGTTCAAAAACCTGGCCGATCACGTGGTTCAGGTAGCCCTCCATTAGTTCCCGGAAGTGGTTGGCGGGCAATTGAAAAATACAAGAAAAACCACAACAATCGGTAAAGAATGTCAATAACTGCTTTGCTCTGGAATATTTCTATGCTTATGTTGATTTATTTGAACTCAGCAAAGTTTACTAAACCTCTACATTCGTTGATAGCATTAAAATCGTCTCTATAGTACTCTAGTTGCGTGTAGAGTACTAGTTGCGTGCTGCATCGTTGCGCTCTAACAATATAATATATAGATTATCTTTTTGATTGTTTCATCTTTTTTTTTGTATTCGCTCTCACCAGTATTATCATCAAGTAAATAAACCTTACGTGTCATTGTCATTAAAAATATATATATATATATATATATCGGAAGCGGAAGTGACATAAGTTTTTGATTTGCCGCAACTTTCAGCCCGGGAGTTTCAAACCATTCTTATTTCGCTCGCTACCTGGTCGGTTCATTCTAACACGACTCCGAAAGCTGCACATTTGACCCTTCTCCTTTTTTAATAACATGCCTTCGCTAGATGTCACAAATGCTCTTGAGGTCTCTCCGTCGAAGAGGACAAAGATCGAAACGCCACCTGCAGCAGATAACAGACTTATTCTTAAAATCACCAAAATCTCTGAGCATGCCACGGTGCCCACCAAGGGCTCCGCTAAAGCTGCAGGCTTCGACCTCTACAGGTTTGCTTACCTTGTCCAATGCAATGGTGATACCAGATATCGTTTTCTCGAGTGCCAATGGATTAATTGCATGCTTTCTCCGATCAAACAGTGCTTACGACTACACCATTGAGTCTATGGACAAAGGCCTGGTGTTCACTGACATACAGATTGCGGTTCCTCATGGCTACTATGGTAGAGTAGGTAAGTGTTTTGCATGTAGTAAATAAAGTTAAAGTCTTTTTTTTTTCTTCAATTTATTTTATATATGAAACTAACCAAATATTTTTCTATAGCACCCAGATCTGGGCTGGCAGTGAAGCACTTCATTGATGTCGGTGGTGAGTTGATGACTTCTATGTTTTGTCTTTATGAACGCCGAAGTTCTCATTTCAGTTGTGGTGTTATGCGTTTGCTTTTAACCTGTGTGCTTTGTTTATTTTACACTTCAGCTGGAGTCATAGACGAGGATTACAGAGGCAATGTCGGAGTCGTGCTGTTCAACTTCGCCAAGACACCCTTTGTTGGTATGGGCTCCTTACCTCTTGAATCACCAGGTTTAACAACTCCCTCCCAACGCATGGGTTTCATGTGAAATATTGTGTACCCTGTATTATGCGGTCATATTTCTCTGGATTGCGTCGCCTTATTTAACGGGCCTAGTCTTCACAGCCTGTTGATTACTGCACGGATACTCACTGGACGTGTTTGGTCTCCTCCCCCCATGCAGTGAAGAAGGGTGACCGTGTGGCTCAGCTGATCTGTGAGAGGATCTGCTACCCGGAACTAGAGATGCTGGAGGTAACGCTCAAACACACGCTCTCTCGCCTGATGCATCGTGCGAAAATGAATGGGAATTGTTTCCCCCGTTCTGAATTGTTTATAATTTTTTTGTGGATTTTTTTTTCAGACTCTTGACGAGACGGAACGTGGAGCAGGGGGCTTTGGCTCAACTGGAAGCAGCTGAAATTAGTATAATGTATGCAGTGCAAAGTATGAATGTGTTGAATTTTGTTTAAATAAAGGGTTCATATTCATTGTTTTTCATTGGTATACTTTTCCTATGTCAAATCATAAAATCAATGTATTTGTTGTGCATTTCGTTTTGATTCTTGTATCCATTAATTATGCTCTAATGATAATCTCCCAGACAGTAATGCAGGTTGATTAAAATGGAGGGGGGAAAAACTCCCCCCCCCCCCCCCCCCCCAAATCTTTTTTAAACAAAAAATAATTTCGCCCCATGGGGGCACTATAGGGCAATACATAATTCAGCGTAGCACAAATGTCTTAACTTGGCTTTAATAGGGTTGGGATAGGGATGATAAGGGATAGGGATAATTGGTTGTATTTGCCATACCTGCAAACTTGTCGCTTTTCGGCTACAATCGCCGTTTTTTGGGTCAAAGGGGTCATTCACGTGACTCGTGTAGATCCGAAGAGTTTTTGTTTTGGGGGGGGGGGTCGGGGTCGGGGAAGGCTGCGTTGGCTTATCAAGTGGAGGCTGAGACACGCATGCCGGCCAGGCAAAAAGTGAGTTTTTTGCACGTGTAGAGTGACAGCAACAGATTGCAAAACATTTTTTAATTTAGTTTATCAGTACTTTGTATGGACTCATCGTCTCAATTTTCATCGTCATCGCGATGTGAGCGTTCATGATAAACACATCGCAAAAGCTGGTCTGTAATGCGATAAGTTCGCCACGCACACTCGGGCCATCCTTATCCTTAAATCATCCTTAAATATTGTGGTTTGCAGTAACCCGACCCACCCTGTCAATTTAGGACCGACCCAAATATGTATTTTTCCCTTTTAGTCCGACCGACTTGCCGGTTGTATACTTGCGTTAAGACCGACCGTTGTTTTTTTTAACTCTTCAAATAACTAATGCAACTACAATAAAACCCTATTAATTATATTTTAGAAGGTATCGCGAATATAAATAGCCTACATACACACGTAGGCTACGTTCTTTCTTTTATATTCGCTTCATTTCATCAATGGTTCGCGCTTGTCTGTTATGATGGCTGCGGCTGCAGTAAAGAAAATGTTCGCAGTCACCTTTCAAAGTTATAGAAGGCTAAATTATTACTTTGGGTTCATGCACGGTAGCAATAGGTCCTACATGAAAAAATGCATTGAAATATCTCGACACCGCTATAAAGTGACGTGTCGACTGACGTCAAGGAGACCACTAAACTTTTACGGGATGGAGACGCGGTCAGTGACGTCACGATATGCAAATTTGTTTAAATTCATATCGACGTATTCACCATGACCAAAATTTTACTCTTCTTATTTAATATCGCATAGTCATATCGTCATATCGTCATCGCAATATTGAACAGTGTGATCGCACATTTTCACAATGATCTGGTCTCAGCAGATACCTTGACTCTGTTGGTTGTTATGTCATATTTGGAAGCTCAATCTGTAACTTTTTTTCATAAAAATCTCACCAGAAGTAACCATTTAAAGGGTTATTTTTCAAAATTTTCTTCCGGGGGGGCATGCCCCCGGACCCCCCTAGTGTGGCTAGGTTACCAACACACAGCACCACTGCTACAAAAAAAATCTAGGGGAAACACTATAGACATACTATATACGGTACCTCCAGAAATCCTACTGTCAAAACGCTCAGAATTGCATACTAAAATTCTTGGGGGGCCCCATTACGCTGTCACCTTTTTTTCTCTGACCAGTTTGCAGGTCTGATTTGCCCTGTATGTGACATTTATTTTATGTCTGTCTTAATTTCAATAACATGTCCACATGCCACGTGCCTGCCTACCTGTAGGCATCCTGCAAGGTTGCCACCTGCTGTTTCTTTAAGACATAGCCGAGCACACTGCAATGGAGAAGTCTGCTGAACACCCCCAGAGTAATGATGGTAAACGGACCTCAATAATTCAAATGAAGCACAGCAGTGGTGACATATACACCAAAAATATGTAGTTTTATTGTGAGTTTCGGACTAAAATCCTCACGGACGTGAGCGTGGAGAACAAAGACGGGCGTCTTAAGGCTGGTCCAAGGCGATGCGGCACTGATTGTACTTGTGAGAGATTGTGTGGCCGTGAAGGCCTCAGTGCATAATCATGAAGGCCCACGTTTTGGCGTCATCACAATGTGGTACGTGTGTGCACAGATCTGTATGTATACACAGTTTACAAAGTAGTTGGTCATTATAAGCACCGTTACGAACCCCTCCAACGTCGCGGGGGTTTCCTATAGTTTTACAAATGCTTCATAGATTAAAGGTGGCATTGATTATTACAGTATAAACACACATAATTTACATGTAGCATAAAGAAGAGCACACACGGTATGAAGCTAACTGCTTTCGTAGCGAAGACTTGAAATCTGAAGCGGCCGATGGAATGGAATTATTGTGACTACTGAAGAGTACAGTGCGTTTCAGAAGTCTATGTTGTTGTTTTGCTAGCACCAGTAAATATGAATCATTCTAGTCAGTAGGGAAACGGAATAAGCCTAGTTTAAATATGCAGAAGACGTCATTCAAGCTCCGACACGGGTCCATTTCAATAATCTACAGTCAATTCCTTTCCTCAGTCGACAACTCGTCGATAGTCGTACTTATTCTCACTCAAATTAATAAGAAAGTCAGATGTTCATGCTGTTTGTTTTTTTTTAAGTCTAAGTTTCTTAGAGGAGGAATAGAAGTCACTGTAAATTAATTATTTCCGATTCTTCCCACCAAAGACGAGCTACGTAAGTAAAGCCTTCCACAGTTCAAGTGCCCTTTCAAACTGGTGCCCGATTCCACATATCATTATACAACATTAAAGCAAACTCTCTCTCCCCCCTCCCCCCCCCCCCCCACCCTGCCCACCCCCCACCCCCCTCCCAGCCCACCTCCCCTCACATTCTCCAGAGCACTTTTGCGCACACAGCTGAAGTTGTTTGTCAGGACAATATGTTCTTCATCTGAGCATCGTGACGCGCGCACAAGATTCAGCCGGTCGTTTTTTTTTTTTTTTTTTTTACAAACAAAAAAACAAAAACACATGGGGCGATTGTATATCTATGATATGTAGAATCGTCTTTGGGAAT
Source organism: Urophycis tenuis (assembly GCA_036785325.1). Taxonomy (NCBI): domain Eukaryota; kingdom Metazoa; phylum Chordata; class Actinopteri; order Gadiformes; family Phycidae; genus Urophycis; species Urophycis tenuis. The sequence goes on along the minus strand of JAXIVH010000005.1, from coordinate 8,758,569 downwards.
CAAACAATGTCGTCCAGCCCCCCCCCCCCCCCCCTCCCCCCTCCCCCACTACCTCCCCCACCCCTACCAGCTCCCCCACCCCCCATCCCACCCCCCAACAAAGACCCCTTCCTAGTCTCTTTGGTGTCAAGCCTTCCTCCACGTTGGAGCGAGGGAAGAGGCCGCCCTCCTCCCCCCCCCCCCCCCCCTGCCGCCGCTGACCCCAGGCCCGGTGGGGTCTCCCGTCCGTCTCGTTTTCTTCCTTGGGAGGTCATCTGGGCCCGGGTTAGCGGCCGCGGCGCGAACAGCCCCCCCGGCCCCGTCGCTGTCCCCGTGGCGGTTAATGGAGGACGATCTGCACCCTCATCCTCAGCGTGTCCCCCAGCTGTCCCGTGAGGTAATCCTTATCGTGTCTGTCCTCCAGCTCGGCCAGCTCCTTCTTGCGGTACAGCGGCACGCTGCTGATCTGGAGCTCGTAGGCCCCGGGGGGCGGGGCCTTCTTCCTCTTGGCCAGGTGGAGGTAGCTCACGCCCTGCGCCTGGTTGACCTTGAAGTAGCCCTCCTGGTTGCCGTAGTCGATGGTGTAGCGCACGTGGTCGTTGAGGGTGGACAGGGCGGGCGTGAACTCCAGGATGGGGACGCGGCTGCTCAGGTCGCTGATGTTCATGTGGAACAGGAGGGTGGCCTCGATGTCCAGGCTGGCCATGCTGACCACCTCCTGGTTTCACCCGGCAAGGGTGGAGCAGAGTTAGACCACTTTTAAAGCACTTTGGGAAACCGTAACCGTGATTAAGATGTGCCGCACGCAAACAAACTCCTACAGTTGAGTGGAGAGGCGAAACACGACAAGCACACCAATGTCACTTGCGTACTGCACGGCGCACTGACCTGCTGGTGGCTGAGGTGTGGCTCCCCCTCCTGGGTGGCGTTGGTACTGCGGCGACTGCGGCCCTTCTTGGGGTAGCCGTTGATCTTGCATTCGTAGCAGGCCTCGTGAGACAGGGCGTTCTCGTCCGTCCCTGCGCCTTGTCCGCCCGGTCCGCCTTGGCTGGCGCCGCCGTCGGTGCCGCCGTCAAAGCCCGCACCGGACACACAGTGCCTGAAACGCGCACGCACACACACACACACACACACACACCATGCGGTGATTATACACGCCTACCGCTGTCACAGACGCGCACACGCCAAAGCACGGGAGCTAGCCCAGCGTACCCTTGGCCCGCCCGGAAGTAACCCGAGGGACAGCCACAGAGGTAGCCTCCGTCTGTGTTGGAGCAGCCGTAGTTGCAGGGGTTTTGGCTGGAGGAGCACTCGTTGATGTCGGAGCAGCCCCCGTTGGTCTGCTGGTAGTTGAAGCCGGTGGGGCACAGGCAGCGGAAGCTCCCCAGGGTGTTGTGGCACGACGCGCCGCCACAGATCTGGCTGTTCTGGCACTCGTTCTCATCTGGGTCACAGGAAGTAAACAGGAAGTAGGTAAAAAAAGGTCATCCTGCCGAAACAGCAAAACAATACTGGGACTGGGAGAAGTCGGGGATTGTTATCACGAGAATATGGGGGAAGGATTAAGGGAGGAGGTAGAATGAACCCAAAAATACTGCAAGACCAGAATTCCACACTATGAATACACCACTGTAACTTCAATACATGAAATGAACTGCTTCCAATGGCTCGATGTGAGTATTGTGTCGAATGGGGATCGTTATGGAGTCGCGTCTCTCACCAACACACTGGTTCCACTGGTAGTGCTGAAGGTATCCCTGAGGACAGCTGCACCTGTACCCGCCCACCAAGTTCTGACAGCCATGTTGACACCTGTGGTTGTCATCACACTCGTCCATATCTGGCAGGGGCACAAAGACACACACACACACACACACACACACACACACACACACAGTGAGAATTGAACTGAAACACGTTTACTTAAGAAAAGGGTGGTTCCTGTTGGTCACCGACCTTCACAGGTTTGTCCCGCGGTGTCCAATGAAAATCCTCGCTGGCAGTCACAACTGTAACTTCCTGGACTGTTCTGGCAGACGCCATTGGTGCCGCACAGGTTCGGGTCCGAAGTGCACTCGTTATTGTCTGCAACGGTGCGGTGCAGAAGTTAGGACTCTGGGAATCAAACAACGGGCCGGCAGGACAAAGACAAGGAGGCTGCTGCACATTGCGCGGCCACACTTTCAGGACGTTCATAAAAGCCGAAACTGGCGGTTTCACTGAGTGAGGTCATATCACTTAGGTGGAGGTGGAACATGCTAATTTGTCCCCAAACAGCTCAGCATGGCTAAAAGCCTTGCGCTGGAGCACATAATCACTCGTCAACATGAACTTTAAAACACAGCTTCTGCGAGGCTGAGGTGGTGTGGGATTAGCTCTAAGGGGAGGACGTAAGGCTTTGGACATGGGACATGCCTTGTGGTCTGCAGAGAGAGTACGAGAGAGAGAGAGAGAAAGAGAGAGAGAGAGAGAGAAACAGGCAGAGGTCACCATGACGACCCACTGCAGTGCTCCACAACACAAGCCAGTGCTAAGCTCCCATGACTCAAAACCATTGGGGCCTAATGAGATCAGTGTGATATCAGTCTGTGTCTATTAACTCCCTGGGAGGGTTAGGGGGCTTTGGGCCGAGGTGCTAGGAGGGTCTTTTACAAGCTGCGATGTGATATACCATGAGCAATTGCATTTATTCGAAAGGAAAGAACGAAAGTAATAGGGGAAAAAGGTTTTTTGGCAGTCAGAGCAAGTAGGCATACGCTGACTTTGAAGATATGGAATACATTGATTGTCATTAAGAAAAGGGGATACATTTCATGATTCCAGGCTCTGGAACTCCCTGGCCCCACGCTTACAACAGACTGAAACCATAACAGCATTCAAGTCCCACCTCAAAACTCACCTGTTCAAACTGGCCTATTCACTGTAATGTCCAGTATACTGTCCACTTGGCTCACCTTCACAGTATTACTGCTTTATTCTCCCCTCCCGCACATGTCTACCCACCCTACTGTATGTCCCGTCTTGTTTTATTCATGCTAGTCATGTCTTTGCCATGACTGGCTGTTTTAAC
>JAXIVH010000005.1:8740520-8745520 GCA_036785325.1 Urophycis tenuis | reverse complement strand
TGTGTGTGTGTGTGTGTGTGTGTGTGTGTGTGTCTGTCTCTGTCTCTCTCTCTCTCTCTCTCTCTCTCTCTCTCTCTCTCTCTCTCTCTCTCTCTCTCTCTCTCTTACTCTCTCTCTCTCTCTCTTTGTCTCTCTCTCTCTCTCTCTCTCTCTCTCTCTCTCTCTCTCTCTCTCTCTCTCTCTCTCTCTCTCTCTCTCTCTGCCTCTGGCTCTGTGTCTCTCTCTCTCTCTACCTCTGTCTCTTTCTGCCTGTCTTTCTCTCTCTCTCTCTCTCTCTCTCTCTCTCTCTCTCTCTCTCTCTCTCTCTCTCTCTCTCTCTGTCTCTGCCTCTCTCTCTCTCTCTCTCTCTCTCTCTCTCTCTCTCTCTCTCTCTCTCTCTCTCTCTCTCTCTCTCTCTCTCTCTCTGTCTCTCTCTCTCTCTCTCTCTCTGGGCTCGTTGAGGTCATACGTACCCTGACATCTGCGTCCCGTGGCGGAGACCTGGAAGCCCTCTGGACACAGGCAGGTGAAGCTCCCCTCCGTGTTGGAGCACGTCCCGAACAAGCAGATGTCCGGCGACTGCGAGCACTCGTCGATATCTGCGGGAGACAACGTCATATGAATCCCCCCCCATCGATTGGTTCACGGCGACCGTAGAAGAAGGCTTGGCGTCCTCCTCGGTCCTCAGACCCCTGACCCCTCCTCCCAGTTCATCTACCGACCGCTTCATGTAATGACACTAATTCACGGTGAAAAGCCTCCAAAAGACCGCCAGCGACACCTGTACGCCAGACGACTCGTAAAGGCCGTCTTCGCCAGACGTCGGCACGCCAGAGGAGACCCTCGCCAGCCAGCGAGCACTTTTGCGTCTTTTGGGAGTTTTGAGGGCTTCAGCACTGTTGGCACTCCAGTTGGCCCTGGAACCTGTTCTTCAGTTTGAAACCAGTCCAGACCAGTCCAGACCTCCAGACCTCCAGACCTCCGTGTGCACGCCCCGCCTTCGCTCGCAGTGAGAAAGGGCTGATACCAGAGTATGCTCGGAGGCTGCGAGCCGTAGCGTAGGATATATGAAACGCGGTTTTCGGCGGCTTGCCGTGAAGTAGGGGGAAGGATCTACGGCGGGGGGACTGATTGTGGTTTGTTGCGTTGCACAACGTCGTTACTCAAACGGCAGAGCAACAGCAAGAGAGAGCGTTCGAATGAATGCATCGAAATACCAACGTATACACTAAAAGTGAACCTATGGACTATGTGTTGTGTTGAAACGTACCACAGCGCTCCTTTCAATAGTGCGAGCTGAAAAAGCACACAGACACACGCATGGTCGTGGCCGGTATGGGGGTGGGGGTGTAGGGGTATCTGTGATGCGTACGCTGGAGTAGCCTGTTATTAACCAGCTGTCTCTAATACAACAAGCATCTCATCGCACACTCAGGAGGGGAACACAACTTCTTGTGTGTGTGTGTGTTTGGGATTAACGGCGCTGGGGTCCGTCATAAAGAGCAGCTGCTGCCGGTGGGGCTGGCGGGGTGTCCGCCGAGCCTTCCTCCTCCTCCTCCTCCTCCTCCTCCTCCTCCTCCTCCTTGTCCTCCTCCTCTTCCTCCTCCATCTGCTTCCAGGAACTGATTCCCAAGCCAGAGGTCTGCCCAGCGTCTCCTCCCAGGGCCCTACGGCTGCCTAAACAACTCAAGTGGCCTGGTTTATCCCCCTCCCCCCCCTCCTTACCCCCCCCTCCCTCGCCTCCCTCGCCTCCCCCTCCTCCCCTCCTCCCACCCCTCCTGCTATCTCTCTCCACTCCCACACGGGGGACGATGATGATGTGTGGGATGGATGGAGTACAGGATGGTGTAATAAAAGTGAATGAACTGAGCGTAAACTCTGCTGGTAAGCACAGCACATTCAGTCTGGAGTATGATTGGTTTGTGTGTGTGTGTGTGTGTGTGTGTGTGTGTGTTTTGACAAAGAAAGAAGACAAAAACAAAAAACTGTCACCAAAAATAATATTTTTCGTAATAATCATAATAGTAATAAAAATTCATCGCATTTTTATGGTACTTTGCAAGGCAAGGCACTCAAAGCACTTAACATAGTGTGTGTGTGTGTGTGGGGGGGGGGGGGGGGGGTATCACACCTGCAGGTTAAAGAATAGCCAAAAGAAAGCCAGTGACGTAAGCCCAACAACAGGCCATAGAGTTTTGCTATAGAGCTGTGGCTCTATGGTACTATGGAGCTACGGAGCTATGGAGCTATAGCATTACAGAGCTATGGAGCTGTGGCGCTATGGAGCTATGGAGCTATAGCATTACAGAGCTATGGTGCTATGGAGCTACAGAGCTATGGAGCTATGGCATTATAGAGCTATGTAGCTGTGGCGCTATGGAGCTATGCAGCTATAGCATTACAGAGCTATGGTGCTATGGAGCTATGGAGCTATGGAGCTATAGCGTTACAGAGCTATGGAGCTGTGGAGCTATGGAGCTATAGCATTACAGAGCTATGGAGCTGTGGAGCTATGGAGCTATAGCATTACAGAGCTATGGAGCTATGGAGCTATGGTGCTATGGAGCTATGGAGCTTTGGAGCTATGGAGCTGTGGAGCTATGGAGCTATAGCATTCCAGAGCAATGGAGCTATGGAGCTATGGTACTATGGAGCTATGGGGCTTTGGAGCTATGGAACTATAGCATTACAGAGCTATGGAGCTGTGGCACTATGAGGCTATGGAGCTATAGCATTACAGAGCTATGGAGCTGTGGCACTATGGGGCTATGGAGCTATAGCATTACAGAGCTGTGGAGCTATGGAGCTATGGAGCTATGGAGCGCGTTACCTTCGCAGGTCTCCTCGTGCAGGTAGTAGCCTGCCGGACAGATGCACCTGTAGGACCCGTCCAGGTTGACGCAGACCCCCACGCCGCAGGTCCCAGGGTTGACCGCACACTCGTTGATATCTGCACCCAGAATACACACACACACACACGGCCCAAACACACACACTCTCATTAAGACACACAGACAAAGCACCAAAAAAAAAAAACGAAATATTTTGCGCGTGACTTTCGCCAAGCGTACCGACGCAGACGCGTCCGTCGGCCGAGAGCTCGTATCCGTCGCCGCACACGCAGAAGAAGGTCCCCAGGGTGTTGAGGCACTGGCCGTTCCTGCAGAGTCCCCTCTGCACGCCGCACTCGTCGATGTCTGACCGACACAAGCAGCGCACGCACACACACACACATACACAAACACACACACACACACACACACACACACACACACACATACAGGGGGCCGTCACCAAGCCTGAATCACAACCGCTGCCGTGCCCTTGTTGGAGATATACTCTCAGACCACTCTCAGTCTCCCCTCTCTCACACACATACACACACACAGACACACACAGCATACACACACACACACAGACACACACACACACACACACACACACACACACACACACAGATGCACACACACACAGATGCACACACACACACACACACACACACACACACACACACACACACACACACACAGACAGACGCACACACACACACACCACACAGAGACACACACACACAGACAGACACATACACACACATACACACACAGGCGCGCACACACACACACACACACACACACACACACACATAGACACACGCACAGACACACACACACACACACACACACACACACACACACACACACACACACACACACACACATAGATGCACACACATACACACACACACACAGACACACGCACACACACACACGCACAGACACAGACACAGACACACTGTCTCACTCAAACACACACAGGCACCCTTTAATTCACACACACACATGCGTGCACACGCACCTATGCAGTCGTGGTTGTGGGAGTTCTGGAAGCCTGGGTAGCAGAGGCAGTTGTAGGAGCCCACCGTGTTCTTGCAGGTCCCATTGCCGCACGCCTGCTTCTCACACTCGTCCACGTCTGCGGACACACACAGTTCACCGGGCGTTTGTTACAGCGCGGGGGGGGGGGGGGGGGGGACTCCGCTGGTGAGCAAACAGCTTGGACGCACCCGAGGCCGCCTGCGTTGGGCTTCCGAGAGGCTAATCCGGGACACACCGAACAATAGCAGCAGCATCAAGGCGACGGCATCTGGTTATTCAATTTAGCCGCGGACATGATTTACACAGGAAGGTCAGGCCAAGGCTCGGGGGTGGGGAGCTAATGCAGGGATGCAAGAATGTCACAGCGGTTTTCTTCTGCTGAAACACCAGCCAAAAAGGGAGTTCATAATTTAGAAGTGCAAAGTAATTGATGTCCCGCATGGCAGCGATTCCTCATTCCTTATTCCAGGGAGACTTCCCTGTTTAATAAAGATACACAGACGAACAAATCTGAAGTTCCTCTTGGGCTCAAGAGGAGCTCTGTTTATCTCCTGTTGCTCCTCGCATTTAGCTTCAGTGAACCGTGGCATACTGTAGATGCTGCTTTGACTGCACCAGCAGTGTCCTGCTCTGTGTGTGTGTGTGTGTGTGTGTGTGTCAGCTTCACACCAAAAAAAAATTATATTATCCCATCTCCCCGTTGAACTGAAAAAACGAGAATTGACATTTGGAGTATTTCAGCACACCCATCTGTGTTTCTACTATATTAAGTAGAGGGATCCTTCGGGTCGACTCACCAATGCACATGGAGCCGTCTGTGGTGGTTTAAAGCCGTTGGGACAGATGCAGCGGTAGCTTCCAAGCGTGTCAATGCACTGGCCAGGACTGCACACACCGGGGTTCTCCAGGCACTCGTTGCGATCTGGGAACAGGGGACAGACGGTCGGCCCGCTGCGCACGGTGGAACTCAGCAGATTAATCAACCATAAATCAATTGAAAATGAAAACGTCCACCCGTCGACTTGAGAAGCGGCCCCGTTTTTACGCGACGCGCGCCGCCCGTTCTGCCCGCCGCTAAGCCACTCTCTTAAAGTAAAAAAATCCATAACCGAGGCCGTAACTGAGAATGTGTGTGGTGTTACTCTG
>JAXIVH010000005.1:8727592-8735320 GCA_036785325.1 Urophycis tenuis | reverse complement strand
TCCACAGGGGTCTGACATTAAAAGTAAGAAAATATCACAAAGATGCAATTAAGAGATGCATTTTAATATGAAATAAGCGGTGCTGTTTACATAGATGTTAGTGAACACATGAATTCACGTCCAGGGAACATCATGGTGCCACCAAAACAAACACACACTGAAAACAAGCCCTGAGTTGAGCAGTTAAAACATCCCCTTAAGACCAAATAAGGATGCAAATAAAGATCCAAACAAAACACTCAGATCCATCAAGTGAATCATTGGTCATCCATTCAATCATTTGTCACCCAATTATTGTGCTTGGAGCCCCACATAAACAGATGACGAGTGAGAGTGTGTGAGAGAGAAACAGATAGAGAGAGACATAGAGAGAGAGAATAGATATTTGACTGAAAATTGAGAAAAATAATATTCTGCAGAGAAGTGGTTCTCAGGGTGGAAAGGCACAGTGTGGATTCAGCTCAAGTCTGACCTGAGATTAAATATTAATAATAACCAAGTCACACTCAACAGTATTCACATGTCCTTGAATAAGTCTGTTATCAGATGCATTAAGTCAATGTCTTGCTGCCTACTGAGTGTATGCTGATCGACCGTGCACATTGTTCAGTTACTGTTTGCTTGTTCACCTCTAAAGCGTTCCTTAAAATATGTAACAGCTGTGGAATACATTCTTTTTATTTACAACGACATTTTAGAAAACCACTGCTGTGAGTGAATCTAACATAAAATCTCTACCATGATGGTGTCTGTGTGTGTGTGTGTCTGTGGGTGTTTCAGTATGCGTGCATGTTATTGTGTGTGTGTGTCAGTATGTGTGCGTATGATTGTGCATGCGTGTGCGTGTGATTGAGCATGCGTGCGTGTGCATGTCAGTAAGTATGTGTGTGATTGTGTGGGTGTGTGTGTGTGTGTGTGTGTGTGTGTGATTGTGTGGGTGTGTGTGTGTGTGATTGTGCAAGTGTGTGTGTGTGTGTGTGTGTGTGTGTGTGTGTGTGTGTGTGTGTGTGTGTGTGTGCATGTGCATGTGTGTATGTATCAGTATGTGTGTGTGTGTGTGTGTGTGTCAGTATGTGTGTGTGTGCGTGTGCATGTGCGTATGTATCAGTATGTGTGTGTGTGCGTGTGTGTCAGTATGTGTGCAGGATGGGTTGCGTCAGACTCAGCTCACTGCAGCCAGAGACGATGGGTGTCCGACTCCCCATGTGAAAACGCACCAGGTGACTCACGCTCTGGAACACTTGGTCACATGTGCGCACCTGACAACACAGGCACATACACACACACACACACACACACTTGTGACTTAAGTGAACACCCCACACACAACGCTGTCCATGAATGTGAATTTCAGTCAAACATACACACAGTACGGATATTGGGCAAAATGCGTGCATATGTCACACACACAGACAGGCATACGTGTGCACACACGCATAAACACACACACACACTGACTGACTGACTGACTGACTGACTGACTGACTGACTGACTGACTGACTGACTCTCTCTCTCTCTCTCTCTCTCTCTCTCTCTCTCTCTCTCTCTCTCTCTCTCTCACACACACACACACACACCTGTCCGTTGGGGTGGACCAGCAGGAGGTGCTTGACCGTGTGTCCCTCCATGCCATCTGAGGACGTACTGGCCCGAGGCGGAGCAGCTCTCCCTGACCAGGAAGTCTCCGCTGCAGGACAGCAGGGCCTCCGCCTGCTCCCGGCCCAGCCTGCAACCACAGCACCGCCCGGGCCCCGGGCCTCGGGTCACACACAGGACTCTGCTCGGGGCATCGGGCTGAGAGGCTTGGGCTCACTGGGCCTTATTCAACTCGCAACCATTGGGAACACTTAATAAGGGTGTGTTCATTCACCGTCAATTAACAGTAGTTAATGCAGTGATAAGCATGATTAATAGTTCATTAACACTTAACTTATGGTCTTATAATCATTTACTAATGGTGCTCATGTTAACGATGGTAATGGTGTTCATGCTAACTATTGAACACATTCACTATTAATGTATATAATATTGAGGAGGATTAGGGTCAACCCTAACCCTGACCAGTCATAGCCTCATTGTGGCCAAGGGCTACCAAAGAGTAACCAGAAGAAGACAAAATGCAGAAACGAGAGAATCACCTTGTGAAAGACAAGTTTTTGCAATTACTGTTTGCCCTCCAGTTTGAATGTTTAAAGAAAGTAGTTGAAAGGTATATAAGAGACAGACATTGAGGTGAGAGGCTCTGTTTTGAAGAGTGGTTTTAGAGATATCCACCTGCCATGAAACCACCCTTCTCCCTCAATCAGGTCCTGGGAGGGCAGACCGCACTCTGGTCCGCAGTCAGGCTGCTCCATCTGCTCAATGGCCTCACAGACACTCCTATCAGCTGGGGAAAACGTTGAGATTAGTACACCATTTCATTAAAATAACTCTAATGTGGGTACGCAGAATATGAATGCACAAATAACTGTAGATATATGCCCTCAAACCAGAACACGGGTTGTCCTAATAAAGTGATGGTTCGGTGTGAATTCACCCTGAGGTAATTTAAACCAATAGTCATGCTAAATACCCCCTCGGATGCATTTTAGCGACGGTCAATATTTATCAAGTTTAGGGTTATCAGCCCGAAAGACTTCGTACTGAGTGCCGGTACAGTGGGTACATCTCGTCAATGACTCTACTAATAATGCATGGATTGTTACCCAACTTCTGTAGTAGTACATATATGGTCTGTACTCACAAAACGAGGCATTTTAAAGTTTGTAAGTACACCAGGAGTTTATTTAAAAGAGCACTTTTCGGAGAGCTTCAACTCTCTGTTGCTAAGGCTACCGCTGCGTCGACGTCACTTCCTTATTTTGGGATACGTTCGTAAAAGTCCTCTTCAAAACTCACAAGTGTAAGGAAAAGGTTAGTGAATTCAACACTCCATCGAAATGTATTGACAACTGGAATAATTGAATACTTGAAATTAGATGGAGTGTTGAATTCACTAACTTTTTCCTTACACTTGTGAGTTTTGAAGACTTTTACGAACTTATCCGGAAAGATGGAAGAGACATCGACGCAGCGGTAGCCTTAGTAACAGCTAGTTGAAGCTATAAGAAAAGTGCTCTTTTAAATAAACTCCTGGTGTACTTACAAACTTTAAAATGCCTTGTTTTGTGAGTGCAGACCATATATGTACTACTACAGAAGTTGGGTAACAATCCATGCATTAATACTAGTAGAGTCATTGACGAGATGTACACACTGTACCGGCACTCCAGTACGAAGTCTTTCGGCTGATGACCCTAAACTTGATAAATATTGACCGTCGCTAAAAATGCATCCGAGGGGGTATTTAGCATGACTATTGGTGTAAATTACCTCAGGGTGAATTTCACTCCGAACCATCACTTTAACTAACATTGGTATCTATTCCCCCTAACTGTGTGTGTGCTACCGGTGTTCACCTGTAGATGGCGATGCAGGGCCGCGTGTCGTGGAGCAATTCTCATAGAGCGAAACAGGCTTGTAGGAGCAGACCTGCATCTGAAATAGATGAGTCATGCAGACAAATCATTGAGCCTTAGTGCACGTGTGTGTGTGTGTGTGTGTGTGTGTGTGTGTGTGAGAGAGAGAGAGAGAGAGAGAGAGAGAGAGAGAGAGAGAGAGAGAGAGAGAGAGAGAGAGAGAGAGGAGAGAGAGAGAGAGAGAGAGAGAGAGAGAGAGAGGAAATGAAAGGAAGAGTAAGAGCATTATAATATGTTACATATGTTGCAGACATGTTTTGTGTGTAGACTATACATTGGCTGTATCAGAGTGTATGATATGCATTTTGCAATGGCATTAATTTGTGAATGTAAACACCTGGGTGCATCTGAGTGTGTTGAACATAGTTAGTAATATAATGTATCATATATCACAACATACATAATGTTTCCTATCATCTGATCAAAATAATTTCAAACATCAATTTATGGTCAATTTAATTCAATTTATCGTTCGATTCATGCAGATCAAACTAATACCAACCAATAATACTATCTAAAATTTACATTCAAGATTGTGTTATCCTCGGTTCTTACTTATGGTCAGTCGCTGTGGATAAAAGCGTCTGCTAAATGCCCTAAACGTAAATGTCTTACCTGTTGTATCAACCCGTCCTGTTGCTCAGCTTCTGCTGTAATACGCAGGTCATGTAATCCGCCAGCAGGGGGCGCCTTCCCAGGGATCTGATTGTAGTAGTCACATTCCTCTGTACGCTCATTGAACTCCGTGGACTTCGTGGTCTTTAAAGCTCCTTTCCGGTATCCTGTCAAGTATTTCCATCAAACACCCGAATTCGCATTCATAAACCACACCGTCCATCTTCACTGTAGAAAACAATTTCACAAATGGCATATTGATTAAACATATTGATTGACTGGTGGTATACATGGGGCGGTCTGGCTAAACCAAACCAAACTATTGACACAGCTTAAAGTGCTATGGGTATGATTTACCTCTGCATTGTGGGTAAGATAAACGCATTTTGGCTGAGAAGCTGCCGAAACGAGCCTGAAAGGCCTGACCGATGCTGCTGATGATCTCGCACGCCCGGCCCGCGGGGCACTTCACTATGTAGCACACTGGGGAGAGGGAGAGAGAGAGCGAGAGAGAGAGAGAGAGAGAGGGAGAGAGAGAGAGAGAGAGAGAGAGAGAGAGAGAGAAGAGAGAGATGAGAGGAGAGAGAGAGAGAGAGAGAGAGAGAGAGAGAGAGAGAGAGAGAGAGAGAGAGAGAGAGGAGAGAGAGAGAGAGAGCGAGGGCACACTGTAAACTGATGCCAACAATATCTCTTATCCAGCAGTCCGTCTGTGTTATAGCAGAACCTCTGGGGAGAACCTGACAGAACCGGGGCCCGAAACCAAAACCCGAAGAGTCACGTCGCGTTTCCTGCTTCGCTACGGAGATATTTCAACCGGGAGAAACTGATTTGCGTTGGGGGGGGTGAAGCTTTTAGGAGGGGGGATTTCAATCAGGGTACTTCTACAGTGTCTTAAGGGCAGTCGATGTGAAACCTTTGCATACATTTGTCTGCTGTTTACTGATGCTGGCCGAGTCTTGTGTTCGCTGTCAACAGTGAATCGTTCCCTCCCGCTTCTGGCCAACGTGATTGGTCAGTAAGTAAAGATAATTTGAGAGAAAAGACACACGCCCTGTCCCACCAGGTTTGAGCCGGTCTGTTTTGTGAGGCTAATGCTAACCGTTAAGTAAGTGCAGAACATTTGTGATAATGATACATCTTCAAATTATTTGGGGGTGGGAGGGGGAGTGGGGGGGAGATAATTAAATTGGATGTGAGGAAGTTGAGAACATGATTAAGGAAAACCACAGAACGTGTCTCTCACATCTCCGGTTGGAAGGGTCTTTGGCAACGTACGCGATGAAATCTGCCAAGTCCTGAAATCACAATCAAATAAAAGAGCATATAAATGACTGCCAGAAATTGTGTGTGTGTGTGTGCGTGTTGCGTGTACGTGTGCGTGGTGTGTGTGCGTGTGTGTGTGTGTGTGCGCGCGTGTGTCTGTGTCTGTGTGCGTGTGTGTGGGGGTTCAATAAGGGCATTGGGAAATAACTCAGCTCTTCAATAATGTCAGCCAACCGGGGCAGCAATTAACCCAAATCAAGTTACTCCCTGTGTGTGTGTGTGTGTGTGTGTGTGTGTGTGTGTGTGTGTGTGTGTGTGTGTCTGTGTGTGTGTGTGTGTGTGTGTGTTTGTGTGTGTGTGTGTGTGTGTGTGTGTGTGTGTGGTTGTGTGTGTGTGGGTGTGTGTGTGTGTGTGTATGTGTGTGTGTGTGTGTGTGTGTGTGTGTGTGTGTGTGTGTGTGTCACTGAGGAAACAGAGAAACGAACCATACCGGGTCCCCTCCGGAAGCGAAGGAGATGGCCTGTATAGAGTGGTGGGCTAGTGTCTGGGGGGGGGGGGGGGGGGGGGGAGGATGGGGGGGGGGGGGGGGAGGGACAGAAAACAAGTGAGACACTGAAACCTCAATCCTCGAAAGTCACGCCTGGCTTGTCCTCTGCCTCACTACCGTCGTTGTCATTGTTGTTGTGATTCTTGGTCTGGCCACTCAAGGTCCTAACTCGACGCGCAACAACACTACGGCGTTCCCCCTCAGAGCCCACGCTGGACCAGGAATGACTCAAGGAGGCGACGTCACATCGGTCTGAGTGTCTGTTCCCCGCTTAACGCGCTCCCGCGGTTATTTCCCCTTCTGTCAAATTAGACGCGGCTAGTAAAAACGTATTAGCACGCGGCGTTTGAATCAACACGCTGTCACACAAACGCTGCTCTCTCGTCGTTGTACTACTTGTGTGTGTAACCGCGGCAGGGACACAACCCGCTGAATGGTGGGACCCGAGGACATCGCGTTCAGGCCGCTTAGTGCCTATACAGGGAGCCGGGGGGGGGGGGGGGGGGGGGGGGTACGCTGTGGGGTAGGCGTGTGTTGTTGGGACACGAGGGAGGCTGTGGTGCCGTGCCTCACCTGTAGGGGGCAGACTGTGGTGAGGGACATGCTGTCTGTGGACACGGTGAGGATGACACTGCTCCCCAGAAAACTGCAGGTTGCTCTGACCCAGAACCAAAGACACAGCCTTCGGCAGGGACTGGTAATCACAAGATCACTGCTCATTATGAGTGTTTGTGTGTTTGTTTGTTTGAGTGTGAGTGTGTGTGTGTGTGTGTGTGTGTGTGTGTGTGTGTGTGTGTGTGTGTGTGTGTGTGTGTGTGTGTGTGTGTGTGTGCATGCGCAAGTGTGTGCGTGTATGTGTGTGTGTGCATGTGTGTGTATGTTTGTGTGAATTTGTTTGTGTGCATGTGCATGTATGTTTGAGTGAGTGTGTGTGTCTATACCCTTTTACTTCTTATGGCTGACTTGACACCTGGCGATGCCTCACACAGGCGGCTAATAGCCTCTCTGTGCAACACACACACACACACACATTAAAACAATGTAAAGAACACACACTTCTTTACAAATGACGCTGCCATACATACAGTGAGTCGTTACTAGTTAAGTTGTTTCATAATACACGGCCATTTTAGAAATCAAATATTGAGCACATTCAGACAGGAACATGCATCATGTCAGTTCTACAGTGACTCTCAGTGATGGATGCAAAGACACTTGCATGCACACATGCACGCACATACACATAAACACACAAATGAGCCTAGAGCAAAAACAAGGTCACTGTACCAGAAGCTTTCAAAAAGTTCTGTTTCCAATTTTCAAAAAATAATATAATCTCTCTATTTCTCTCTCCTTCTATCCCTCCATTCGTGTCTACTGTGGCATCTCCCCATCTCTCCCTATATCCTTTCTAGGTCTTCCAGAGATGATAGGGAGGAAGTGAGTCTAATTGGATTTTCTGCCCTTTCAATTAGCCATGTTGCAGTAAACAAAGCCTGTTGTGTGTGACTGGGGCGTTGCTATCCAGGAGCAGCGTGTCAACACCAAAACATGGGAGGCAAAAGAAAATCAGGGAAAAATATTGACCTTGTTTCTGTGTGTGGGTCGGGACTTCTTATGGGTTATTATGGTCATATTGTTTTTAATTCTACTTACTTACTTCTTACTACTACTACATATTGTGTGTACAAACATATGTTTCACAGCCACCCATGTCCATCATCACCATCATCATCATCATCATCATCATCATCGTCATCGTCCTTGTTGTCATCATCATCATC
>JAXIVH010000005.1:8657592-8722592 GCA_036785325.1 Urophycis tenuis | reverse complement strand
ACAATGACAACGACAAGTTATTTTAATTTAAATAAGGTACCGGCAGAGTGCATAATAAAGCATCAAACTAGAGCTTGTTTCTATATTTATAAACGATTACTGGGAGTATCTCCCAGGCATCAAGGTTCAGGCTAAGCCCGTATGTCCTCAAATCCTAACTACGGCCCTGATCAACACTTGTTGAACCAACGTTGTTGCAAAAAGGCACTATTTATAGATAGGCCTGTGTCTAAAGATCTTTGGTAACATTGTTCTTTCAGACTGTGACGTCACTGGTTCAGGTTTGTCTCAGATCTCCCAAGAAAAAAAAAGTGTATCTCAGAGAATTCCCAGGTTACCTCAAGTCATGATTCACGCTTAGAAAAAGCACTCAGCGATCATGATTTTATAGACAATGGAGAAAGACACGGTTAAAATAATCGTATAACCTACCGTTCTCTACTTCTCTCACAGTACTGTGCCATGCTGTCTCCTTTCTTTTCTCCTCGTTTATTCGCATTGTTTCTGATGTGTGATTATTCGGTTCTTCATTTCGCCACAAAACTATTTAACCGTTCGCTAAATGAGCATTAGAGCGCCCCTTGGCGTCATCTTGTGGTGGGCTGCTGCAACCCTTTTCTTCTTGTCTGGAAACCTCGTCGTATGAAGCCGGCCGATACTGCAGCATAACAACAGCAACACTTTCAGTGGGAAAAGAATGTTCCGTGGAGAATACCGACACGGCTAGGCAGAAAATTTGTGTTTGGAAAAAAGTTTGCATTCTTTAGGGGTACAATTGCAGATCTTGGACTGAACTAGCTGCTATGTCTCTGCACCTTATGTAATTTAATTTCATCCACCTACTCTACCATTTATTTATTTATTGTAGTTTGCATAGTTTATTTTTGTTCTTATTTTTGTTTATATTGTCTCTTTTTTCATTTTATTTTATATAGCAAAGTTGACCCACCCGAGTAACAAGAATGACACTGACAATAAACGTGAAACTTGAAATTGAAACTCGACATAACATTTCTATTTCATCCACTATTAGAAAAACATAATCCTCCATTCCACCACGCAGGTTTAGAATTCTTGACGGTGAACTGCCTCATTTCTCACAATCAGGCCTACATTCCACAGATCTTAAGAGGATATTGGGCAGCTTCAAGGAAAAAGAAACCCTAAACAAACATATTTTAGATGAAATGTGATGTAGAATGTTACATCATGCTATTGATTGATCCTGGTCTACATCAGACCTTTTTTTCACCTACCAAACAAAGGCCTGTGGCAAACGGCTGTTGGAATATACATAATCCTGCACATTGGCCATAAGGTCACATTTTGCAAATCCAAAGGAGTGTTGTGGCATAGGCTACTTCTGATAAAGTGATGGCATCCAGTACGAGCAACTATGTGGTAAACATTGATGGAGGGGGTCACGTTTGCAGCTAATTTGATGCGAATACACTTATTTTTGCCCTTATGTAATGTAGCCTGACTAATGCTGAAATGTTGTGCCTTTACATTGGGAACATAGATTTCTAAATGTCGGGAAAACTTGCATGGGGTGCACGAGCAAGCTGAATCCATTTATTTCAGATGAGTTGTGGTGCCTCTTACAGCCTGTGGCAGGCATGTGAAAAGTAACATTAACCCTTTATGCATTTTGATTTGATAAAAGTTTGCACCGTACATCAAACAGTCTGCAAAAACAGCACATGTCCTAATCGAGAGACAACGTCTCCACTGTGGTGGTGAGGAAGGTTGTGTGAAGGCTTCTATAGTCCTATGGGGTTGTGTGAGGTTCTCCGTCATCTCGGATATGCATTTTGCTAATCTGGTAAGCCAACAAAAACCTTTGGATACGGTGGTGACCAGAAAGGAGGCTCGCTGAAGTCGTGGTCTAGATGTCGCTGTACACAAGCCTTCTCAAGGCCTGCCTCGTACCCATCATTTTTAGTTTCCAAACCTAGTAACGACCCTACTGGGAGGCAACTACTAGGGTTGATGGCTTCCTGTTAGGCCTCAACGCCTTAACAGACAGCAGATTTGGCAGTTCCTTACTCCGTGTAGAATAAAGATGGAAACGCTTGTAAGGAACAGTATGGAACATTTAGGAACATTTAAAACAACAGTAAGGAACATTTAAAAAACAGTGATGTCATTTAAAAAATGCACCTAATCATACAACAACTATGACATCTTCAAACTGTAACGCTATAATTTATTGTCAAATGAACATTGGACATTGAACAACATTGAACAGCAAAGCCATTTTGTTTACTTCGATGCCTACAATTGTGTAACCCAATTCCTAATGACGTCCAATCAATTAAAACAATTCTAATTGTAAAAAATAAAAAAATAAAATAAAGGGATCTTAAGGGCCATCTATGAATCACACATCCCTGCATTTGATTTCAAAGCATTTTCTAGAATTTTCCTCTTCCACTCCTCATAGTTCTGTCCATTGTTCTTCATACCTTCGTCTTCCTCATCTTCCTTCTTATGTTGCTTAAGAGATGATGGGAGACAATCCTCTGGAAGACAGTTCATCAACATTATACACCACAGTGTATAAGCTCTTGAGGATCATTTGATGAAGCATAGCCAGTAGACATAATATAAAAACAAAACCATGCTTTAACTGTTGATAAAGAAGGCAAAACGTTCCAAATTAGAAGCCAAATATACTATCAAATGAATGCTTCAGAAAAGGAACAAATAAAAATATCCCAAACTTTTATGGGGAACTACTGTGGCTATTTTAACTGAACAGATCTAGACACAACTGTCTTATTCATGCCACTTGCATTAAATACAAAAAAACATGTTTTGTACAAGAACTAAGGTTTTACTCACCGTTCACAGCGTCAATGTTCTCCATTGGTTTGAGCCTTTTCGGTGCTTTTTTCTGTGGCGTTTTAGTAGTAACTTCCTCTGTAGAGGGAACACAGTGACATTGCCACACAATGTGCTCTTAGAAGACTGCATCTGCCCAAACTAGCCAAAATGTTATTTAATTTGGATAATTTAGTTAATGTAATTTTTAACACAATTATGAAAATAAAAGTTAACGTCTCTCCATTGGGGCTGGTTTGGAAATCTCTCCATCAGCTGTATAGATAAGGTCAGAATGTACTTATTCTTATGATCAAACCTTGATATTTTACTTAGTTTTGACATATCATCTTTGATATTCTATGTAGTTTTGTTAAACGGATCACTGAAAAGGTGTTTTGTTTTCCACAGCCAAAAAAGAATAAAATGAATGCACATGGCAAAATTGACAACACCATTTTCAGTTGGGCGTAATACACCAACTGCTTTTCAGATGTACATACAAGAGATTTTGCCATACATAAAAACGTACATAAACATTACATTTAAAGGCAATACTGCCCCCTTGTGTACATGTCAAAATGACCAGTGTAACGCTGTTGGGTGTTTCCAAGATAATCATACAGTGTTGAGGAAACGGATTAGAAAGTGACATATTTCTGTCACACACACACACACACACACACACACACACACACACACACACACACACACACACACACACACACACACACACACACACACACACACACACACACACACACACACACACACACACACACACACACACACACACACACACACACACACACACACACACACACTTACTGCAAATATCCTGTCCAAAACTCTGGAATTGGGCAGATAGACGATCAAAGACAGCCTTCTTGGCTCCAGATGATCCAGCCAGCTTTTTGTCAACTTTGATCTTTAGACATCTGTATGCAAAAACAAAAAGGCAAAAAAACCCTCGTTACTCCAAAACCTTCACTGGTTTCTCATCAAACACCGTATGCTTGCCCTCCAGCTTTCCCCTGAAGAGGTTCTCTCTGTATGCATACAGAAGCACCGACTCCATACGGGTCTACCCTACTAGGCGACAGGTTTGTCAATATTGGAAAACAGAAGGTGCACGTCTGTAGCACCTTGCATCCTGGTGACCAAGATGCACATTTTGAGCTGATAAATGCGTCCTGTAACCCTTTTTTTGTTTTAGTAATGTACAATATGTAGATGTTATAGAAAATAATTATACATAGCCAGGGAACCCTAGGAGAAGAGTCGCAGGTTCCCAACCTCTGGATGATACAAATGAATAAAAGGACCAAGGTCAATCCACTGACTTGCAAGCCGAGTAGAGAGCCGTTGTGGTGAACAGAGGTTTCGACAGGTCCAGATCCTGCTGCTGGGCAGGAGGGAGGCTTTTCTTGTACCTAGAAAAAATGTATGTTTCATGCGTTAATAGTGCAGGGATTGAACTACTTATATGATTGCAAGCATATCATAAAATTCTGATGTGTAGGTTTCACAAAGTAAAGAGAATCAAAATCTAATAAAATGTATATTAAACGACTGAAATCTGCAAATAAATAAATAAATAAACAATTAAATAAATAAAAAAATAATAATTCAATAGCTTTCATTCAGTGTAGAAATAGTTTTAGCAGCTCTTTCTTCAACAGTATTCTGGTCAATAAATAAGAGGAAAAGGGTCAATGTAAACCATTAGCGTACTAGCCATCTGCCATGGCAAGATGTAATGTGCCCATTGACCTAGTTACAAATCCTACCCATTGGGATGCTTACGACAATAACATGGAGGTTGTTTAATTCATGGAATTATGGGGAAGGAGGGGGTCATTTCTTGACCCAATGATGCCATTATTCCAGATATATTCACCATGCATGCATGTGTCTGTCATGAAACCTCTGAGATCAAAGCAAACAGCAACGGAACACACCTTTCCAGTATTTGTGTCGCCACGCCAACCGCTTCCATGCAGCCATATTGAACACCCAGCTCACTAAGACCCAGGCTGCGCTCCAGACCCAGCAGACACTCCATTGCCTTCAGGTTACTCAGGTATACCTTCTTAGCTTTCCCCGAGAGTCTGATGGCATAGGTCTACAGGAAAAGAGATGGAGTAAAGATATGAAGTCAAATGTTTTAGAAAAAAAAGAAGTAATAATTTATAGATAATACAGATTTCAGTTTCAGGTTGATACAAATTGACTGACTGGAGTGACAATTACCTTTTTTTGTAACAAGCCAGTAGGGGTGTTACAAAATATCAATACTGGTGAGCATCGCGATACCAACTAAACCATCGAGATACTATCTACCATCTTAAACCCCCCTTAACCCCGCCCCATATATATACACCGTTCATTTCCCTTTACTTTTTGTGATACATTAATATTCGTATCTTTGAGAATCACCGCCCCACCCTAACGCTGTCCACGCTTCCAGGACATGCCCAGTGAGACAACCACATGGGTGACCATGGGCACTGACCACGGAGCAGCAAAATGCTGGCTATGTTCTGAGCCCCTCACAGCTGCCCGTCAGCAAGCTGTCAGGCATTGTGGGAGCTCGGGGGGGAAGGCCTACTTTGTCGAGGGGCATCTTCATGTAGGACGCTGCCAAATCCAGACAGATCACCGCCTCGCTGGTCGACGTCACCTTGCTCAGAGCCATGCACTTCACCCGGGACAGGCGGCTGTATTCTTCAGCCTTTCTGCGAGGGCAGAAAACAAACACTTTTAGCCAATCGACGACCACGGGAAAAGGTGTTCACGGACACGTTTCCTGGTACAGTGGAGCCAGCCAATCAAAAAGAGAGAACAGACCACAACGATGAACCCCATTGGCCAAAATAACACTGAATTAACCCGCAGTCAAGAGGGAGCCGTAGCAAACATGTATCACAGGTACAAAGTACTTGGATTCATACGAGTGAGTAACTGATAATCTTGCCCATTTGCAATCAATTCTTGAATTGAATTCTTGGAAAAATGTTTAATAAAGTCATGGTAAACACTTGACAAGCCTTACACGTCATAATACCATTTACTGAACAATATTTATAATGTACTTATTTCAATTATCTATAACATTTGTTTTATTATTGCATTTGCTCACGTCAAGAATACAATCCTGAGTGCCACCTGCAGTACCCTCTGACCACCAGTAATACGCGTGCCACAGGTTGAAAAACCCGGGTTTCAGTCTGTGGCAGCCGGTGGCCCGAGGCATACAATGGCCCGGTGACGGCCCTGGGTCTGCAGAACAGCGGCTACCGCAGGCCAAAATCAAAATCGTAGCCAACTATTTAGATGTTTAGATGCATGAATACGTGCTGCCATTCATTCTGAATAATAACAAGTCTAGTGTGGGTGAGGGGGGCCTAACAATTATTGCACGGGGGCCTTAATGACCTACTTACGCCCCTGCTACCACACTAAGTCCCAGAGTACCTGACAGTTATGCTGAAATAGCTACTGGTACAAAGAGGAAGGCCCAAGCTGTCCGCAGAGGTATAATATTGGTGAGTTTTTGCCATTACATATCATCAGATGATACTAAATGAATAGGGCAGAGAGGTCGCCACGTTGTTTTCACCACTTGCGGCTGGCTTAGGCCAGGTTTTTGTGGCCCAACACCCCGTGTGATCATACCCTCTTCGGGGTCACTCTGTAGTCCCACTGGAAACGTCAGCGCTTGTGTTTCGGTGCGACTTGTCTCTTCGCCGTTGTAATTGGTACCGTTTACACAGCTCTAAACAGAACTGACTGACATAGTCAAAGTCCGACATAGAGCTACCGTTTACAGATAAGTTCGCAGACATGTTGTGTATATGTAGTCGACTTTAAAGTTTGTTTCACCGCGGATAAACAAACCACAAAGCCGGGGAAGATAATAACATACACGTGGATCGTCCGATCATATCTCATCAAAAGCTCACCGCGACCACATAAAGTAGGTAAAATCTAATTTACTATCTGATGAATGGCTTGGTAACAAGTAGGCAGTATACGGACACTCACGCCATCTAAGCTAGCCAACTCAATAAGCCAGCTCATTAAATCGCGGACATCGACAACTTGCATCATGTACTAGTTTAAATACTCACCGAATTAATTTCGCTGAACTGATACCCATTTTGCCAGCAAGGCTGGTAAATATATCCATGTCCATTTAGATTGTATTGAAAAGTCCCACACCAAACTAATGTTTGAGCTTGAACGCTTCAGGGTTGAACAAATTTTCGCGGAAAAAATGGGCAAAAAAAGACAACTTCGCGCGCTGATTGGCTGCTTTTGTGTTCGTGTTCTGCGCATGCGTGCCTTTTTAATATTTAATACAGTCCTAAAATAGCTTGGATTCAAGTGTAATACATAAACACATATGAACGTTATTTTTTATAGTTTTTAAGTTGTTGTTTTTTTTTTATAAAAACGGACGCTATACATAAAACCTCAAACCTCCACAGATCTTTATTTTTATTGAGGCCGAGCGGAGTTTCTGGGGGAGGTCTGTGTCACATGACGAGGACCAGTCGAGGCCACCAGTTTATCCGCTCTGACACATCCAGTTATTATGGTAAGTGCAGTACAAGTATAGCACTCTATTACAAATTGCAGTCACGCCGTTTTGATTCACGCATGTCACGAACTTGTGTCGGTCTTTAAGTACCAATACCGACCGCTTTCGGACTATTTGTGTCGCTGTTTGTGTTGCTAAGGCCTAATGTGAGCGAAGTAACGTTAGCGGTTGGCTAACACGTAAGTTGCTATACGTGTTTTGAGCTAATGTATCAAATGTCACAACAATTAGATTAGTTCATCGAAACAGTCAAACGACTCGATCGCGTATCAAATTGCAATACCAGCTGCAGGATCGGACGTGGAATGAACCTTAGCTAGCAACTGCTAACCCTGTGCTGTGCAAAATGGCAATGGTACGTCAAGAGGAATATGTTGTTGCAGTTATGTGTTGTGTTTCCCGACGTGTCGCGGACTTCTCCAGACGTGTAGCACGGTCATGAGGCAAGCTTTCACGACCTTATCGTTCTTTCTGAATCCCTGAAAGCCCTTTCTGTCTACGTATTGAATATATACAACACAGTTCAAGTCTGCCCGCCCTCTCCCATGCATATTGATAGTGTTGTCCACCCAGGAAATGGGCTCTTTCGTTTTCCTCTTCCTCTTGCGGTTGGATATTATTATTATTTTAAACGTAGCTCTCATTAGGCCTAGAGTTGGCAGTATATTGAGTGTGTATTTTAGAGTTCTACTTGTTTCCGTTCACACAATTGGGGCATAGTCCCCACCTTTACCTGGCAAGTCAGGCGACCAAATCCTAATTGGAAAGCATTCTGCTACTACTTCATTCTGCCGTTCTTTACCAAAGTGTCATTGCCATTTAGAACATTTAAATATTAGTTTAGGATCCTTTGCATCTTCTGTAGCAGCCTTCTTTCGATAAGGATCGCGGTTATGTGTCAAAACAAGTCTACCGGCAATTAGAAAAAAGGTGCATGTTCAATGTCGACAAGAGCTCATTCTACCTGGTCGCGTGAGACAACCCCAATGCTCACCTTTGCGTTTTGCAATGACAGAATGTAAGGGGTGGTCTCACGAGGCTACCGTTTATCTGTGAAGACAAATTAACTGTCCCAAGTTTTGAAACCAATAAACCAGTTGTTTTCAGTTACTTTATGTCATACACTTTTGTTGGAACTGAATAAGTGTGTCTTTCTGTCAGTTGCTCCGCCAGTGTTGCAGACTGATGACTCAGACAATAGCATCTGCAAATCTTAAGTCTCCCACCTTTGCTAACACCTTTGCTGGTAAACAATGACTGGAAAACTTTACACCTAGATAAATACAGATACATTATGTCAAACAAAACATTCTTAAATGTATGTGTACACTGTACAGACGTACCACTTCCGATGTAGCTTTTTAAAATATATCTTCCATGAGGCCCTAGAAAAGTCAGTTCCTGCCTTCTTTCACTACTGTTGTCTTCTCACTTGAGTTACCTGCCACAAGAGTGTCAGTGACAGCTGGGGGAAGAAGGGCAGGAAGTGAAATAAAAAAAGATCAAGCAATAGTTCTTTGTTGATGTAAACCATATGAAACCAAAGATTTCGAAAGTTTCAAAACCAAAGTTTCGAAAGATGCCCAAAAAAATACAATATTTGGAATCTATCTCTATTTTTATTAAACAGTTATAATTTATCACACGATATTAATATTAATTAATTTTTGCGCTGTCCAGTCAGACTAATAAATTTGACATGTCTATTTCAGTGCATTACATTTAACTGGAAACATAAAAACAAAAACTGTTCTCCAAGAACACCTCGGAGAAGAATGATCTCTTCAATAGAATGATCAATAATTTCTCGTGAATGGTGGTTGTGTGTTCATGGCTTCATTAAATGAAATGGATTCAGCATTCATGTGAACACTTCTGGATTGTCTTTCAGCCTACCACCCAGTCTCCCCAGGATGAGCAGGAGAAGCTTCTGGATGAGGCTGTGCAGGCGGTCAAAGTCCAGTCCTTTCAGATGAAACGATGCCTGGTAGGACTGTTGTCTTTTACTGGTTGTGCTTGTCCGATTTTGGACACCAGACACAAGTGTAAAGACTACAAGAATGCAGATGCCTCTGAATTTCCTGCACACATGTATTGCCCCTGCAGACACATTATTCCCCTCACGTTATCAATACAATTCAATACAAAAAAATGTTTTATTCTGCATATTGGTCATTTCCAATTGTTTAAAGTGAGGGATGACATGACCTAAAATTGTTATATATCCATATGATGTCACTTGTATCCACTACACACCTAGCAAATCTATTCAATCTATGCAATGTCAAAAAGTACATAAATACAAAGTCAGCTGGGCAGTCAGTCTTTGAAAGCCTCCTCAGAGTCTGGAAGGCTGTAGCTCTTGGATGTAGATTCATTCAGATCACCCTGCCGCAATGTGACTTTGCTGTAATTGACCCACTTGGCTGCGTTGCCAGGAGGGTCAATAGACCCCGCCCATTACATTCCATTACATTGTCTTTAACAAAAGGAAATCAACTGACTGAAATTACGTATGCAATGGCTCTGATGCACATCATTTTCTGATGCTTAATGCACAACTTGATAACCCTAACCATAATAATAAATACTAACCATATCAGATATTTGACTTCATTATATTTATAACATTCATGTTTGTCCTGTTCCTGTTGACTGTGCCTACAGGACAAGAACAAGCTTATGGATGCCCTAAAGCATGCTTCTAACATGCTTGGAGAGCTGAGGACCTCAATGCTGTCCCCCAAGAGTTACTATGAGCTCTGTATCCTTTTGCAATGCTACATTGTCAAACGTGAATATTGTTTTGATCGCATTGATGCATCTTTGTATTTCTCTAGTATGATTTTCATACCACAAGGCCCAACTAACCACATGTATAATGTAAAACACATTACAGTATATGCCTATGTAATGTGAGGAATTATCCAATGTTATCAGAATGTGATTTGAGTATTTACAAATAATAAATGATGGATTTGTATGTATTATCTTTACCTTGTTTTTAAGTTGTCGACATGAGGTTTCGGTACACTGGTTTGCCTGTTGGTCCCTGACTGTGATTGCAGACATGGCCATCTCAGACGAGCTGCACTACTTGGAGGTCTATTTGACCGATGAGTTTGCCAAGGGCCGCAAGGTTTCGGACCTTTATGAACTGGTCCAGTATGCTGGCAACATCATTCCCAGGCTGTGAGTACTCATTTGATCAATGCGGCGTGTAAAGTCTTGAGCTCTTAACTTGGGGCAGTGGTGGTGGGCAGTTCACCGATGTAGCACAGTCATACCATTGGGGTACTGGGAAAGTGTGTGTGCGTGTGCGCGTGCGTGTGTGTTGTGTGTGTGTTCAAAACATTTGAATGGAAAACATGGTGGGATGCACACAGTGGAACAAGTTTTTTTATTAATAACCAAGCCATTATGCTGTATTTGCATAACAATATTTTTCAAATATATATATACATACGTTTTCTATTTTTGTAAATTTGTCTATTTTAAGAATTCAAAGAAATGTGTTATTCTTCATAGTACTTTTATTAATATACTTTGGCTTTGTTGGCTGCAAATGTATCCGTGAGTTTTAAATGATCAAATGTCATCACTCGACCCAAGAGGAGGGTTCTGGCCACTGACCCGCTGTCGACCATCTCTGCTCCTGCAGCTACCTCCTGATCACCGTGGGGGTGGTGTATGTGCGCTCCTTCCCCCAGTCCCGTAAGGACATCCTGAAGGACCTGGTGGAGATGTGTCGGGGCGTCCAGCACCCCCTCCGGGGGCTCTTCCTCAGGAACTACCTCCTGCAGTGCACTCGCAACATCCTCCCAGACGACGGAGAGCCGGCCGAGTATGGAGCTTCATGACTAGCAAACTGGTGCACATTTTGCCGCTCAGGTCTCAAGTCGACGGACCGTCGGAAGCCATTTTGAAATGGCGTTGGGTCCCCACGCGTTTGTAGCATCTAACCTGGCATCTGCTCGGCAAAATGAGTGACCTTTTTAAATTGGTATTATAGCTTTGAGACTTTTGGAGTAAGGGCTGGAATGCACTTGCTGCAGAGAATGCATACGTGTACGAATCATGGCTGCCACGTGCATTCTGTGACTGTTTGGTGCGTCGGTTGCGCACGTCGTCAGCAAGATGCAATACTGACAAGAACCTTGAGGGGCGATCGTGCGAATAAACACAGTGACCTCGAGGTCCGTGTCGGGGAAGTTTATTGTTAGCATGGCGGAAAGTTTCGAGGAGAGACTGCAGGACCTAGTCCGCAATTTCCCACACCTGTATGATCACAGTCTTTATATGCATCGCGATAAGCATGCATGTCAGACCAGCTGGCGACAGATCCGCCCGCGTTGGTTACATTTGTTGTTTATTTACATGAGCACGCAATACACATACTTTCGTATGATTTCTGGTTCTGATATTACTGTGGTCTGCCCCAAGTGGAGACCTCCACTATCATGTGTTTTGCCGCGTAATGATGCAGCAAGTCTGCACACAGTACACAGCAGGTCGCACACGCATGGTCTAAAGGGAAGTCTATCAGCATCCTAATTGTGTACCACTGAGGTATTCCTAATGCACTCCTTAGAACGGTTAACAGATTATTAAAGGAAAGGGAAGTACAACAAAAAGTCAAACAATCTAAAAAAAAATTTTAACTGTGTATGCAATGTCACATAATAGACAGAATGGACATATATTCAGTTTGACATTCTAGGCGTAGTGGTATTTGGTCTGTTTTTGTAACCAGGATCATTGCTGCAGCCCCCTTAAAACCCCTCCACCTCTCATCTCCTCGTGTCCGTCTCCCCCCACCCGCCCACAGAGGGACCGAAGAGATGACCGGCGACATCAACGACTCCATCGACTTTGTGCTGCTCAACTTTGCCGAGATGAACAAGCTGTGGGTGCGGATGCAGCACCAGGGCCACAGCCGGGACCGCGAGAAGAGGGAGAAGGAGAGACAAGAGCTGCGCATCCTGGTGGGAACCAACCTGGTTCGCCTCAGCCAGCTGGAGGGCGTCAACGTGGACAAGTACAAGCAGGTCGGGCACAGCGCCGGGCGTCTCTTTGTATCTGGTTGCACTCATTCTTTTGTGTCGAGGGACGCGCCTCGCTCTAGTTGCGACAAAGGACGGGCGTCCCAGACCGCGTTGGGGGGGGGGGGGGGGGTTTGCGGCAGGCTGTACAACGCAGCTCTCTAAGGCTTCACTTGGGATACAAAATGGTTGACGGTTGATGGCACAGGGGCTGGCCAGGTTGGCCACAGTACTTGTGTGGCCATCCGCTCTATTACAATACAATACAAAATGCATGGTTGAAAGAGAGAATCAGTAATATGAAACTTGTGATACCAATCGAAAATCCATTGTAGTCGATCAAGACGTTCATTTCATTTGCATCCTTGAATATAACGGTGCGTCTGTCAGTATGTCCATCTATCCATCTGATGTATGATTGCTTCACTCTGTGTCTCCAGGTGGTGTTACCAGGTGTGCTGGAGCAGGTGGTGAACTGTAGAGATTCGCTTGCACAGGAGTATCTCATGGAGTGCATCATTCAGGTAGCTGTGACCCCAACTGCACATTGACCGTTTCCAATTCATGTGTTGTCCTGTTATTATCATTGTGGACCCCTGGATTCAGAATCAAGACATTTCAATAGGTTTCTGCATTACTCCTGCAGTATGTGTGTTTGTTGTGTCAGAACCACAGCTAGCCAGTTCGATTGCATCTCATGGCCAGCCCACCAAGCCTTTCTCACCGTGCACTACAAACATACATGTGCAGGAGAGATTGCTTTGGTAAAGTGCTAGTATTGAATGACGAGTAATGTTCGAGTATGTTTCGAGTAATGACTCAAAACATAGTTTAGTAATGGTAATACTGTATTAATAAACATTGTAAACCTATTTCTCAGAATGTGCTGCCTTCATATAGTCAGCATGTGCTTTATTTACCTACAATAAGGGAAATCCTCTATTTGGACAATTTGTCATTTTGTTACTCTGTTTATTTTCAAAATTGCACAAACAAATGTACTTACAATCTATGTGTCTCTTATTTATTGGAGTATATTCAATGGGATTACAGGAAATATTTCAGAGTAGTAAAGCGAGAGCATGCCTTGAGAAGCAGCCAATGAGAATCTTATCTTTAGTTTCTATAGATGGCGCACGGCTTAACTTGCTCTATGTATCAGGACCAGTCCCATAGTGTCGCAGTGTGATGGCTGACCTCTTTAAGTCATTCCTTCCCCGTTGTGTTTCTCAGGTTTTCCCAGATGAATTCCATCTCCAGACACTCAACCCGTTCCTTCGCTCGTGCGCTGAGCTGCACCAACACGTCAACGTCAAAAACATCATCATTGCCCTCATTGACAGGTACTTTTCTACCATGAGTTCCTCTCCACGGCTGCACATCACAGCACAGGAGGTCCTGCTCAGGGGTTCATCTCCCCGCCGGAATACAGAAATGCAGCACCGAAGGACATGATGATGAATGGTAACGAGAGCCCAGATGTTAACGCCTGCTCTGTTTGTCAGGTTAGCGCTGTTTGCACACAGAGAGGATGGCCCTGGTATTCCGGCTGAAATCAAACTGTTTGACATCTTCTCCCAGCAAGTGGCCACGGTCATTCAGGTACACACAGTGGCGGTCATATGATACACTTGGCACTTTAATCGCTCTTTGTAATTCGGCACTTTGATCGCTCTTTGTAACTTGGCACTTAGTCAGAGATGTTGTATACTAGCAATGGTTAATCTAGCAAATGAAATGCTTGAAACTTGTTCTGGTGACTTACTTACTGTATTAGCAGCAATTAAATGTTTCACCTTCTTATTACAAATGTACTCTTTGTAAGTTGCTTAGGATAAAAGCGTCTGCTAAATGTAACTGTAAATGTAAAAAATACACATGCGTGAGATTCCCCCCCCCCCCCCCCCCCCCCCCCCGTGCTCGTCTTCCAACTTTCGCTGCCTTTATCTAGTCTCGCCAGGACATGCCATCGGAGGACGTGGTGTCCCTCCAGGTGTCCCTCATAAACCTGGCCATGAAGTGCTACCCTGACCGCGTGGACTATGTGGACAAAGTCCTGGAGAGCACCGTGGAGATCTTCAACAAGCTCAACTTGGAACAGTAAGTCTGTCATTTGTATGTTTGTTTTTTTTCTCCAACGCTGACTTGTAGTTCTTGTCATTTACGGAGTTGTATTACTGTACACGGTTGCTTTCCTATGCACAGCAAGTGAAACGTCATCCTTGCTTGGCAAAGGGTGAGATTCTAAAAGGCTCTTCCTCTTCTTATTGGCCGAACCGCCATCAGCAAAAAAAAGAAAAAAAAACTGCCGCGTAATACTACTTGTCTGCACTTTCGAAAGCCAACCAAACTCTTTGGTCAGGATTTAAAGGCACAGCGACCTAAATGGCAAATACAAGCTTAACGCAGTGTGGTGTGAAGTGAATACACTTAAACAGATCCTGCTATAAAGAAAATTGGGATTGAAAGTACAGTAGTCTGAAATGTACTGTATTTAGAAATATGTTGAGATGAAATGTACTGTACAACATTAAAACGTACACCAAGTAAGTAAAAGTATACAAAACCAAGTTTATTATGTTCTTTGACTTCAATTATATATATTATATAGTAAGTGCATCAAAGCATAAAGGTACATATTACTACATCAACCGTGTATCCTTTGGACACAACTTAAACTAATGAAGATACTTAGACTTACACCTCCTCTCTTTTTGATCGTTCAGCATCGCAACCAGTAGTGCGGTGTCCAAGGAGCTGACGAGGCTGCTGAA
Source organism: Urophycis tenuis (assembly GCA_036785325.1). NCBI lineage: Eukaryota > Metazoa > Chordata > Actinopteri > Gadiformes > Phycidae > Urophycis > Urophycis tenuis. Next base: position 8,707,344 of record JAXIVH010000005.1, on the reverse strand, counting down.
GATACCAGTGGACACCTACAACAACATCCTCACTGTCCTGAAGCTCAAGTATTTCCCCCCTCTCTTTGAGTACTTTGACTTTGAGTCGCGCAAAACCATGAGCTGCTACGTGCTGAGCAACACGCTGGACTACAACACTACCATCGTGGCACAGGAGCAGGTGGGTTCGCACACACGCACGCACACACGCACGCACACAGACACGCAGACACACACACACAGACGCACACGCACACACACATGCACATGCACGTACGCACACACACTAGAGGATGGATACCCGACCCCCAGCAGTACATGACGGGCCAGGTCGGGTTCGGACAAATATTTAGAAATTATGCTTGGCTTTGGGTCGAGCTCAGTCACATCCGCGCAATTTGAAAATTTTAATTTGCCTACGCGTTAACCCGCGTTAACACACACACACACACACACACACACACACACACACACACACACACACACACACACACACACACACACACACACACACACACACACACACACACACACACACACACACACACACACACACACAATCACACAGTCCACTACCATGAAGGGAAATTCTCTTTGTTCAACTGCCTGAAAGCCTGTCTATCACTAGCCTGGCTGACGCGTCCACATCTCGATGAGATGGTGGTCTGGGAACTAGGTGTGCATTTTCTCGTATTTGAGGCGTGGTTTACGAATGCCTAGAGCCGTTTATTGGGCCCTACGAATGTCTATCAAATGGCGTCTGGTTCTTCACATGCTGCTTTGCGCGCGATTCATAGCCAATTGCTACTAAAAATTAGCTACTAAAATTACATTAATTGCTACAAAAGCTACTTAATACACTTTCTAAGGCTGCATCGAACGGTAACGTTGTGTCCGCTGCCATGTTGGATTAACACGCTACAAGCTTCGGTGTCGCGCATAGACGTCTTCATCGTCTTGCTGCCCCCCGTTCTGTGATTGGTTCCCTAACTCAGGGGAAAATAAGGGCGGTGGTTTCCAGGCTGTCTTTGCAGTGAGAATGAAATCGCGCGCAAAGCAGCATGGGAATTCCCAGGCTAGTCTATCACCAAAACGCTCCAACTAGTAAACGAGGTGTTGCATTGTTGAGCTGCCGAGTGCAGAAAAGCCCTGTCAATCAATATGTGCAAATACACCGCTTGGATGCGCCAATCACTTCCAAAAGCTGCGATGAACGTCGGTGGCGATCTAAATCTGGTGTCGTCCTTCCCCATCATCCTCCCCAGGTGGACGCCATCCTCAGCCTGGTGTCCACCCTCATCCAAGACCAGCCGGACCAGCCGGCCGAGGACCCGGACCCCGAGGACTTTGCGGAGGAGCAGAGTCTGGTGGGCCGCTTCATTCACCTGCTGCACTCGGACGACCCCGACCAGCAGTACCTGGTGTGTAACACACGGCTGCTCTCGCTGGCGTTGTTCGCCCAGCCGTGATACTCTGTTTGTCTGTCTCCTCCTCCGTAAAGAGTCACGCTCTTCCGTTTAAAATGTATAACTACATGTCGTATGGTGTGATGTTGTCATCATCACTGTTATTATTATTATTCATATTGGTTGTAGCAGTAGTGGTGTAATGAATCAGAAGTGGCCCCTGGCCTTGTGTGATTGTTTTAAATCCCAATCTTCTCTTCCCATCACAGAGCTCATTAAATAAAGTGATAATGATGATTTTATTAACTGTGATAATTGCATTTGATCAGATATTGAACACAGCCAGGAAGCATTTTGGCGCAGGCGGGAACCAAAGGATTCGCTACACTCTCCCTCCGCTGGTGTTTGCTGCCTACCAGCTGGCCTTCAGATACAAGGAGAACTCCTCTTGGGTATGACAACGCTCTTCGCCTTGCATCTCTGAAAACCAATGTTCTAATCTGTTCCAACATTAGACTAATGAGTGCATCGGGCATAACGTGCGCCATGTTAAAGTCCCTCTTCCAATCTGTCTGTGTGCAGGATGACAAGTGGGAGAAGAAGTGTCAGAAGATCTTCTCCTTCGCCCACCAGACCATCAGCGCTCTCATCAAGGCAGAGCTCGCCGAGCTTCCGCTCCGACTGTTCCTGCAGGGGGCGCTGGCGGCCGGCGAGATCGCCTTTGAGAACCACGAAACCGTAGCCTACGAGTTTATGTCACAGGTAACAAAAAATAATAATGAACGGACGTTCACTTGTTTTGAACGTGAGCCACTGGCACAGCGTGTTCCACCCATCTGGCTGGTGTTCGCTCTGACTAAAGACCTCCTCAGTCGAAAATGTATCTCCGGCATCAGTGTTTCGTCATCCCTCCTACAAACCGCTTCTCTTCTCCCGTCCCCCCCGTCGTCGGCCAGGCCTTCTCCCTGTACGAGGACGAGATCAGCGACTCCAAGGCCCAGCTCGCCGCCATCATGCTGATCATCGGCACCTTCGAGCACACCCGCTGCTTCAGCGAGGAGAACCACGAGCCCCTGAGGACCCAGTGCGCCCTGGCCGCCTCCAAGCTGCTGAAGAAGCCCGACCAGTGCCGCGCCGTCAGCGTCTGCGCCCATCTCTTCTGGTCCGGCCGGAGCACCGAGAAGAACGGCGAGGAGGTGAGTTTCATGTCTTCCCGGGGAAGGGATCTGGTTTGGGTCGGTTTTGGGTCGGTTTTGGGTCGGTTTTGGGTCGGTCGTGTGCCGCGCGTGGGAGACGGAAGCCCGGACGGCGTTTGAATCATCTCGCGGGACATTGGACACGAGGTCCTGAAAGTAGGAACGCTGATGATTCACTTGCAAAGTCTGTGGAAGAGCAACCCCCCCCCACCCTGACCCAACTCAATGACGCACAGACTGAAGCACAACGCGGTGGTTTTTGTTTGAAGACGTTGAAAAAGTGGCTGATTCCTTTTAAGTTAGCGTGAAAGGAATGGTTATGCGTCAGGGCCACTGGAAGCTTGCTGATGGACAACCTCGTGCAGAATGACATTTTGACAGCTAATGGACAACCGTATGCTAATTTGCATCAGGGTTTCTAAATAGGTTTGTCCCGTATGTGAGCTAATAGCACAATGCGTGTCACGGCCCATATAACTTCATTAGTTTGCTATTTTTAGTACTTGCCTGCAGTAGAAAACTTTCCTTCCTTTAAATCCTATATCTTCTTTCTATGAGCACACAGTTAAAAACGAATTACCAGTTTGTTGCTCTTGGACATCGTGTGATACTCGGAACAACGTGTGAAACATTGTCCAAGGTGACCCCTTTATTTGAAATAACTTGAACAAGCTCTTGGGTTTACAAAGATCACTCTACAGCAGTCTTTCTGTTGGATACGGAGGCCAGAGCATTGTGGACCTACTAAACTCAGTTGGCCTATAAAACTATGCAGGCCTAACACTCATAGTGATATGAGATTGCATACCCTTGTTGCAAAGTTGTGTATTTATGTGTCTGTCATGTTTGGGCTCTCATCTTCCAATTGTAACCCTAATATCCATCGAGTCTAGCACTCTGTTCCGTGGACTTATCTGTTTTATTCTGAGTGAGTTGAAGCGGTCGTTGCCAGCATGTGATGGGTTACATCCAGTCGCGTACTTTCAGATCCGCGATGGGAAGCGAGTGATGGAGTGTCTGAAGAAAGCCCTGAAGATTGCCAACCAGTGCATGGACCCTTCCCTGCAGGTCCAGCTGTTCATCGAAATCCTAAACCGATACATCTGCTTCTATGAGCGGGAGAACGACGCGGTGAGAAACAGTGAAACCTTGCTTTATCACTTCATAATCAAAATGAATAGTCTCAAAAAAGTGAATCAACACGCTTCAGAATACGTGAGGCAAATTGACTTGTTTTTATGTAGTTGTTAACAGCTGTGAAACTGAAGTGGATAAAAACATATTTGGTCTTTTCTGAAATAGGCTAAATTGTTTTTAATAGGCTGATCATTAATTGGTTGATCGTTAACTCCCCACTTCCGGAAGAGACTCAAGACCCTCTTGTTCAGAGATCATCTGAACCCTGCGTAACCCTTCCCTCATGCTCTTATTTGTTGTACGTCTTGGCACTTTAATCACTTTTTGTAATTCGGCACTTGATCGCCCTTTGTAACTTGGCACTTAGTCAGAGATGTTGTATGCTAGCAATGGTTAATCTAGCAATTGAAATGCTTGAAACTAGTTCTGGTGACTTTCTTACTGTATTTGCAGCAATGAAATGTTTCACCTTCTAATGACAAATGTACTCGTCGTAAGTCGCTTTGGATAAAAGCGTCTGCTAAATGTAACCGTAAATGTTAAGAAAATGTCCCGTTTGCTCTCCATCCACCGCCGCGCAGGTCACCGTTCAGGTGTTGAACCAGCTGATCCAGAAGATCCGAGAAGACTTGCCGAGTCTGGAAACGAGCGAGGAGACCGAGCAGATCAACAAGCACTTCCACAACACCCTGGAGCACCTGCGCCTACAGAGGGAGTCCCCGCAGTCCGAGGGCCCCGCCTACGAGGGCCTGGTCCTCTAAAGGCGTTGGACGGGGGGGTTCCATGGTTCCCGTCTCATGACCTACGATTAGACATATGAATATATTACAACACACTCTCTTCATGGTGACCAGGTGAGGTTAACGACATAGACCAGGTTAGTCATCCAAAACGTCAAGGGTCTGTTAACAGAGGAAAAAACGTATAGTTTGATGCTGCAGCACCGTTATATAAAACCAGGCCGGGGTTCCCATCAACTGTCCCTTTGCTGTGTCAAAACACTGTTACTCTGCAATTAAGTTTTCAATTACATTTTCAATTACCTTTTTTTTTTTTTTTTTTTTTTTTTTTTTTTTTTTTTCTCTTTGCAGTGTGCTCTGTTTTATGACCACTTTTGAAAAATGATTTTCTATGATCTCCATTGCATTATGGTGAACAATAATGATTAAGTCCACAAGACTAAAGCCTGGCATGCACACTTTATTAGTTCCCCCTTTGTTGACTGATGTGATTTCTCTGCCATATAGACAAAGCCGTAATGTTGTTTGTTCTTGTCAGTGTGCATAATGGACTCCAGCGATTCACGTGGACATAATAAGAAAACATTATTTGCCAAATAATGAACATAAAAAGCAAAGCTTTTTGTCATCTTCTGTAAGTGATTCTGTAACTAACTTATATCTTCAGGAATCTGTCAATTTGTCACCAACACGTTACCTGAAAACCAATGTAAGAAGCATGACGGGGAAGCAGGGATTCTGTCCTACATAAACCCATGTTTGTACCACACAGCTCCTGTATTTCCATACGTGGAAAATAAAACAAGCAAGGTCATGGCTGAGACGCTTGCCTTCCTGACCTGAGGTAATCAATCAGCTTTTGTAATACATTATCCAGTGACATTGTCCCTGAAAGCACATACAGGCTAACTCTTCAGTAACTATTCTCAGTGAAATGGGCACTGTCAATGTATCAGAAAAGATGCCATATAGCCCATTATTGGAGCTGTGTATATGTTCAAATGCAGGGTTTTTTTGTGCAACTTTCACATTCCACCAACCTTAATTTAAATTAGCGTCCATTTGTTTTGATCAGAAGGCTTATGCTTTATCTCGGTCGTGTACACACCTGCATCCAATCTCAAATGTGTATTCTATGTATAACCTACTTGTAAATCAGAAATGAGTCAATTATCCATAATCGATAACATTTGAAAAAATAAATTCTAACCCTACATGTCTTAATCTTTATTTTGTGTCTAGTATATTGCATCTTTTTATATTTGGTTATTTTGGGTTCACCTCTTCTGGTAGTCTCTGAAAGGAGATTACCTCATACCTCATATACCTCACTGTAACTAATGTAGGATGTGCTGACGTCTAGTTGACAGTAGTATAGGCTACAGTGACATTACAAATGAATATATACATATATATATACAAATATATTTTTGGTTACAGAATCCCTAGTTATGACCCGCACATACTGGTCATTTATGCAAATGAGCTGTCACTGACTGACATAGCACGTGTCGTTTTGTTTACGCGACCACTACCCGTCACGCTGATGGATTTCCGGCACATAGCGACGGTACAAATCCCCGCCATATACGTGTTCCCTGACGTGTATTATGTAGCTCTCACTATTATGGGAATATGGGAATAGGGAACAACCGAGGCGATTCAAATTGATTCAAACACAGCCAATGTATGAACTTTACTCCACCCTCTTATGTCAGCAATCGTAAGGACCCGCCCACCTCGTGACGTAGAGTGTCGTGTCTCTCTCTCTATTGGTCGAGTCGCCGTCGGTGTGGGAAATTCGAAAGACCTTGGGTGGAGAGCGTTTCCTGTTTTGTTGGTTAGTGTTTTAAGAAAAGACCCGCTGAACCTCGACGCGCATTCCAACTGTCCGTTTTTAGAATATTTATTTTCCACTCACTGAAATGCCGACGACGTTGGAGCCAAATGCGAGTGAACATCGCGACACGCCAGTGGAGGAGTTTGAGGTTAACCTGGATTCTTACGTCCACGTTGAACTTGAGACTGAAAACGGCAACGAAAGTCCTGTCGGAAATGTGTCTTTCGGCTTAAATCAAGGTGTGTCCACACATTATCGTGCAGGATGGTCTGTACAGCTATTTAACTGCTTCATTGGTTCCTTTGCCTCTGACAATGTGTGAGCTTTTGGTGTCTTTTTTAGTTTCAGCAACTATTGGAGATCATTATGTCATATTCGGTTGCTGCGTGTTTGATAGCATATAGATATAACCTATGTCCCATATAGAACAGATGTTATTTGTATGATGCAATACAAAGTAATAATATATCAACAAAGTATCAGTGCGTGTTTCACGTGTGCTCATGCTTGACTCCGTCCTTGGAAAGTGCCAGGGTAGTTTGAGCGGTGACAGTGTCAGGAGCCATGTATGGTGCTGTTCACTGGTGGCTGGGCCGTACACAACCGACAGTAATTGCTTGGGATTGGCTGTCTCTTTCATTTTGAAGGCCTAATTCAGAAAGAAGATGATGGCCAGGAAGATGAAGAGGAAGACGATGATTGTGATTCCACTGACCACGATGACCCCTTGAGCAGCGCAGACAGATCTGGGACCCGGTTACCGAGGGCTGAGAGACTTCGACGAGGGAATGTGGCTCTACCTGACACGTTCCAAACGAACCAGCTTCTCTACTATGAGCGATTCAAGGCATACCAGGACTATATGCTTGGTAATTAATACATGTGATGAACAATTTGATGATAGTAATGCTATCCATATTATAGCGTTATTCCGTCTAGGTATTTTACACTGTGTACATTATGCGACTGCAAAATTTTCTTAAAAAAGATTTTAAAAAAAATAAATTGGTTTAAAAAAAAAAAACAATTCAGAGGAATTAAAAGAAACAATGGTACACAAATATCACATGATGTGCAAAAGCAACAATCGAGTTTCATGCAATGTATTTGTCTGCCCTCATTCATTATAGATGTTAAAGTCTTTGCAAAAATGTAATTTGTGTCTCTAATCTTTGCAACCAGGTGACTGTAAGTCATCAGAGGTCAGGGCCTTCATATCAGACTATCTGGAAAAGGCTATCGAGCCATGTGACTGGCAGGCTCTGTGGTCCACTGATGTCTTTGATATTCTAGTGGAGGTGAGTTTCATACGTTGAACTTTGTATGAAAAGTGTTCACTTCATATTCAACACAAATGTCAAACTAGTGCCATTAATCATTTGGTAAGCCATAATGAATTATGTCTTCTAAAGATTAATCAATTTGGTAATTAAGTACTTTTATGAACAGATATTTAGTAACTTCTAATAAAATGGCCAACATCCGCTGCTCATTAGTACAGAGATTTAAATGGTTTATGCTCTATTTGCTGTTCATCAGACCATTTTTTTTGGCCTCTGGCAACTTAAACTTTTCATTAGATTCTGCAATTGAGTGATTGGTTGTTGTGTTAGCCGATGCGATCACTGCCTTTTTATAAAATACATGTACCTTTCTTTTGAATGAGCAGTTTCTATGAAGCCACTTAAATGCTGTTGCTGTGATGACAGGTGCATGCAGTGGACTACAAGGAGCTGAAGGCATGCGTTCACCTCGTGCTGCCCATCCAGTGTGAGACCCATGGGTGTGATCTGAACGAGGAGTCCATGAGAGTGCTGCTAGAGGCCACGCAACACAAGGTGTCTCTACAGGAGCTCCAGTTGGTGTTTGATGATTCGGGGGACTTGGACCAGACAGCCCTGGCCATTGAACACCTGAGGTAGAGTTTTGAGTGTGACAGTGTGTGATGGATGTCTCTTTGATGCACATAAAATATTTGTGTATTTCTTCGGCAAATGACCTCACGGTCGTACCCTTGAACCTAGATACCATTCAGTTGAGATGAAAGCTGTTGATGGACTTTTTGTGTACACATTGTGTTTATTTTTTACCTATGATCTTGATTTGAGGTAGAATTGGTCAGATATTTAACTATCATTATAATCAAAACATTTCCACAGATTTTTCCATAAGCACATTTGGAGAATCTGGGACGACGAAGATGAAGACGATGATTTTGATTACTTTGTTCGCTGCGTGGAGCCTCGTCTCAGACTGTGAGTTAACCTGATTCAATTGCAGAATTTATTAATTTGTTATTCATTAGATAGCGGTGATGAGTGGGAGACAAAATTGATTCACGTAAGAATCACGATTTTAAATTGATTCGGCAATCGCCAAAATGGGACGTAAACAATGTCAAGATATGGTCACAGTCTCTAACCTGATCGACGAGGCATTTCAAGTGATGGCGAAAACATGAGGGGAAATAAATCCCGTAATGTTGTCCAGACCTGACATTTGAATGATAACTCTTTGTGGCTCGTCCCTGTTGTTTTGTGGTATGTAAAGCAGTGGGTTAGACACTTCCACCTTTTAACACCTGCACTTCAGGTTTCAACTGTCAGGAGTTTCCTCTTGAATTGATTTTTCAAAGATGTTTGCTAGACCCTCACCTCAGCCCGCAGACCAGGCTGAGCTGTAGAAGCCGTAGGGTGAGTTCAGAAAGCGGGTTCGACTGGGGGGGGGCAGAGTCAGCCGGTTCCTTTTTAAAATCTAGTCTTTCCCGCTCTCGGGACCCACCTGTGACCACGTCGGCAGTGTTTTTGGTGTGCAGCGCTTTATTATGAACTGAGGACGCGCGGGGGCGCACTGCAATGTTCTCTCCTGAAGTCCCCCCTCTACAATGTTCCTCTCATCCACAGCTACTATGACATCCTGGAGGACCGCGTGCCCGCGGGCCTGGTGGCGGAGTACCACTCCCTGCTGGAGCGCTGCTCCCGGCTGTTCCAGGAGTTCTCCTCGCTCCGCAACGACCTCACCTGCGACTCGGACTCGGAGCTGGACAACGTGTCGATGGTGGAGGGCGTCAAGCTGTACGACCAGCTGGAGGTCCTGAAGCGCAAGCTCTGCATCATTGAAAACCCGCTGTTAAGGTGAGGGGCGTCGGAGCGTGGAAAGGTTTCACGCGTCACGCGGATGGGGTCTGATGTCGCCGCCCTTTCGTCTCAGTCGCCTTTGGGTCGCTCTCATTGTTTATTTGCCATTGTGATCCGTGTCAGTGTTCACCGCTGAGGGAACCTGGTGAAAACAATGCATAGACAAAACGACAACCGTAAGTGGAGATGCCTTTTTGTCTGCGCAGTCTGACCAGGCAGTCGCACCGTTGAACAAATGTAATAACGGCGAGTGCAACAACTGTACGTAAATATAAATAAATACATTGTCTTACTTTGATTGCAAAAGCTTGCAAATCAGTGAGAATGTATGAGAATGTTTTCTCTTTGTTCATATCCTTCATCTCATACCCGACAACCCCATGCCGGCCTAATGCCTTACGTGCGCTCGTCACCACTGAAACCCCCAGGTATGTGCTCGGGTACAAGGGCAACGCACGGCACCACTGTGTCCAGGCGAAGGGTGCCAGGGCCTCCGGGGGAAGGGTCATCCATGTGGTCATGGCATCCACCACCGCCAGCCAGCTCCAGTCCCTCCTGAGTGACAAGCTGCAGCTCCTGTGCTCTGCCGAGGACACAGAGATACAGGTGGGAGCTCAGAGTGGGGAACAAGGTTCAAAGGATGGGTCGCCTTCAAAGAGGCTGTGGGCAAGATTTTAGAGTTGCAGAGGTGAGCGGGCAGAAGAGAGCAAGATTTTGATCACAAATAATCTCGCCCTCCCTCTCTGCTTCCTACCTTCCATCCCTTCTCTGCTATTGATGGGATAACATTGTGCGGAAAGGTGATTGACAGGCAAGATTGATTCCGTGAGAGGACATTTCATTCTGGAATTGCTGATGGATGACGGCCATTACTGACAGATCTCGCTCAAATTATAGCTCTTAAATCTTCACATACAGCAACTTTTTTAATGCCTTATTAATGTGAAATACTTGGATCTGGCTAATGTCAGTCATTGTCTGTGTTTTTATGGTGTGCATGTGTCCCCTCGCTGTGCAGTTCCACAGTGACCCGGTTTCGGCAGTCGCCGCCTGCTTCCAAGGTGATGCTGTTGTGGTTCTCCCAGGACACTACTCTGTCACCAGTTCCATGCTACTCCCTGATTCCATAACCATAGAAGGTAAAATGGGAAATATCATTAAGCTCCACATGAATCAGGCCGATAACACACACAGCCCACGTGTCCCAGAAGCATGTGTTGATGTCACAGAAAATGCATCAGTGTCGTGCTTACCAGGTTAAATTAAAGTTTTCACTTTTTTCACCGTCTTAAAATGTTGTTACACGGAATGAGACAAGCATTATTCAGTTAATCTGTTAAGTGGTCCACAAATCCATGTTCTAGTTCAATATTTCAATAGCCTATATGCAAGTGGAGAGTGAATATGCCTTCAGTGTACAAATTTTATTCCAATCTGTAGGCGAAATAATGCATATCTTAAGTGATTCATAGATTAAAAGTCAATGCAATTGAACACTATAACATTTAAAATGTCAGACGCCATGCTGATATGACCGTTTATCTATGTGGTAAGTGTGTAGACATGGCTCTAAAATAAGTTACTCCTCTCAATTCTGCATATTGTATCTTTATTTGTTTCAAATGGAGTAATAGAACAAAATGTGTTGTAATTCAGGACCTTTTATTCATATACTGTATGAGCACAACAAATATTTTGGCAAGGCAGCCTCTTTTAAATGTTTATATCAAACACTGCCCAACCCCACCCCACCCCAAAATGCTTTTCAATCACATGACCTCCTCTTTGTAGTGTAAATTCCAATGACCATTTTGACCTTGTCTTTGTAATGTAAATTGGAATGTCTGTCAATTTTGACCAGGATTTGGCCTCCCTGATGAAGTGGTGATCGAGAAAAGCAACAAGGGTGACACTTTCGTTGAAACCACCGGAGCTGCTATCAAAATTTCCAATGTGAAATTCATTCAGCACGACGCAATCGAAGGCATCCTGTGTGAGTAGCAATGGGATTACATTCAGATCTTATTGATCTTGTTTTTGATCATTTTTTGTTGATTAACGCTGCTTGCATCTTGGTAAGGAAAACTCATTAAGAGAATTACAGTGTTATTTCATATTGCAGAATATGAATAGGCCTACTTTAAGAAGTGTGTAAATTAAGTCAGTATTGTCTAAAATGATAACTATGATAATACATTCCTTAGTTGTCACAATTGATTTTTGCCACTGCTGCTTACTATTTCAGCATTGGTAAGGTATATGCATTCTTTTTGGAAACATTTAAAATAAAAGTAATTCAACTTTGGATGAAATGCACATAGAAGGTGCCTCAAAGGTGTCTAATCAGACTGAAATAAGTATTGCTACATTATTTTGGGTAGCGTCACAATAATATATTTTTATGGGTGTTCAAACGCTGGCAAACTGGGAGGTAATTTGGACCCGGTACTGGGTTATGTACATACATTTAACAAACAGCATCCATTCCCACTGCAGGTGTGCGTCAGGGCAAGCTGGAGATGGAGAACTGTGTGCTGCAGTGTGAAACCACCGGTGTGATCGTACGAACCTCGGCCCATCTCACCATGAACCTGTGTGATCTCTACGGCTCCAAGGTAGGAAAATATTTAGCAAACATAATGTGCTAATATTTGCTAGATTGAGTCTGTTTGTTATTATTTTTCGACGATCCTAATCGTGACCCGATCAGAGTTTTGTAATCTGTTCCCCGCCGAGTTAAAGACCCTCCCGTTGTCTTGAGTCGAACAGTGCGGCTGAAAAAAGCCCTTAAAAATACTATAAAAAGGATAGCATTCACAGTGCAGCACTCCACGCAGCCTAGCTGTTGTCCTCCTTTTAATGATGTCATTTAATGGGCCCAGGTGGAGGCCAATGATCCCACTTGGTTTATTCATAAGCTTTTCCACTCTATTTTTGTCATCAGCCGTGATGTAACCTTTCCTAGATTATACGGCATAAAAAAAGAACCCTTGTGTAATACTTGGGTAAAGTACAGAGGCCCGTCGTCATGGAATGATCCAAGTTATATTGGGAAGAAATACTGGGCTGGCCTGGGCTTTATTATGGTGTTGAGGGTGTTTTTCCAGTTCAGTTTGTGGTCAATACAGACACCCAAGAACTGTGCTGTCTCCCTCTGCTGGCCTTTGATGGTACTGGAGGTGGCGCTGTCTGCGCCCTCTGAAGCTGAGAATTCTGTCTGAATCATCCTGTTTCTATTGATGGTGATGTTCCATTGTGGTTGGTTTCAGGGGGCTGGCATAGAGATCTATCCTGGCAGTGTATGCAGCCTTACTGGGAATGGAATCCATCACTGCAAAGAAGGAGTCCTCATTAAGGTGAAAACACACAAAACCTGTGCTAAATTAACTATTATTATTACAGCCTAACGACATTACACTGGAAATTCATGTTGGAAGTGCAGCTTTTATTATGACATCAGACGTAAAAAAAAAGAAAAAAGATCTGCCAAGGATTTAGGGGAATGCTTAAATAATTGAGCATAGAATCTCCTGCAACTGCCCAAATCTCACTTATCCATGATTCACAACCCTCCTCAGGACTTTGCCGATGAGCTGGACGTGATGCCCCGTATCACCCTGGAAAACAACGTGATCCATAATAACGAGGGCTACGGCATAATCTTAGTTAAACCTACCGGCCGGACGCAAGACAGTAATGCCAGTGGACCACTGGAGACCGCCATGGGTAATGTTGTCCGTTTTCCTGCTCATAGTACACTGCTCTCCTGGGATGTGACATATTTCAAAATAAAACAGACAGATTTGTCTCAACGTTCAACTGCATAGGATTCAATGCATACTGATATTATATATCAGATCACTATTCTATGGTATTTCTACAATCCATTTTTTTTTTTTTTTTTTGTATTTTATTCATATATATTCTGGCTGCTACGGCGACCCAATTTCCCCTCGGAGATTAATTAAGTCTCTATTTCTATGTCTATTGCAACCAAAAAACGTCTTAAAAAGGCTCAACGTGTTTTAAATTGGTGAACTGCCCTCTGCTCTCGATGTCGCGTTCTTGTTAATCTAAGAGGCTATTTATCTTTCGTACTCCTTCTCCTCCAGATGGCCTTGTAGAAAAGGACGAAGGCAGTGACATGGCTGATGAGAAACCACAGCAGCAGCAGCAGCAGCAGCAAGAGGAAGGACCACATCCTGAATCCCCCTCCACCGCCGGCCTCCTCTCACCGACAGCCACCGCCTCCCCCGCCCCCGAGGTGGTCTCCACTGTGGACGCCACCGGCCTCCAGGGCCACGCGCAGGTCGAGACCGCGGAGCCCGCGTCCACGGAGCCCGCGACCGCCGCCGCCGCCGCCGCCGGCTCCACGCGGAAGTGGCAGCTGTGTCGCCAGCTGAGCAGGAACAAAGACGGGGGCGCCGTGCAGGCGGACGCCGGGCTGCTGGAGCAGAAGATGTTTGTCTCCATTCAAGGCAACCAGTTCAGGCGCAACGGCATGGGCGACTTTGGCACTTTTCTCTACTAACGGGGACGACGCGACTCTTTTGGGCCACTTTGATCACACTAGTTACTCAGCAGATTTGCATTCATTAACGTGATACTTTTTTCTTTTTTAGAGAATCGTTAAGCTAATTTGGGCGCATCATTAATTCACACAAATGCGTTTGGTCTCATTTTTGTGAGAGCGAACGACCACTGTATATACTCAAGGACGGTATTAATGCTGATCGTGTTTTAGAGCTTTTTTATCTCTGCCATCCAATGCACTTGTAATTAAATTAATGCTTTGCATTTCCTCGTGGAACCAGTATATTGTTACTTAGGTCAAATTGTTTTGGACTTGGCATTTGTGCTATTTAACCGTTTTTGTGTGTTTTATTATGAGCCTTATTTCTGATTTGAGTCCATTTTATGGTGAATGGAATTTCAAATGCTTCAGTTCCTGTCCCACCAACTGCCATTTGTTTGATTACTTGTGGAAATAAAATGTTATCTCTCATTGCTTTGTATTCAACCAAAACTGTTTCGAGCCATCGTCAGTTGGTCAGTGATGTAGTGGAGGGTTAGGGTTAGGTAAGGGATGGCCAGTGATGGAATTCAGATGCTAAACAGGCTGGTTTCTGTGGCTCTCTTCTCTCTCTCTTCTCTTCTCTCTGCTCTTCATCAGTTTGCATGGGCACCAGCGCTGTCCCACACAGCATCCGTCTGCAGTCAATACATACTGAAATGAACTAGGTGTTGTTGAGTTAGGCAGGTAGGCCAGGTAGCTGTGCTTCATAGGAAGGTTAGGGTTAAAATAAAAGTAGCTGGAGGAGCCCAACCTCCTGGTTGACCGGTAGACAAGTGTCTCCTCTGCCTCTCCTTCCCCTGGGTCAGAGTGGTGGTGGAAAGGCAGCAGGCTGGCAGTCTCCTGCCACCCACCGTTCCTTACCATTACAAATACATGTAATGCAATGCAGCAGTGCTGAGCAAGCCATTATGTGCTACATAGAGTTGGGGAATGTAAGACCCTGGAAGAGTACATTATGTAGTACTGGGGGAACGTAGGACCATTTATCGTGCCATATAAATCTGGGGAACACATGGCCCTAGGATGACCCCTAGGGCGCACATCGAGCTCACGTGTTGCATTCCCCATTCACTCTATACAATCAAGCACACATCCAGGTTGCACCCATCAAGCAACGGTGGTAGTGGTGGTGGAGCGGCGTTTCACGACAAAACGGCTGGATGCTCAAAAGGGACGTTATTGGCCAGAGAGAGGGCGGAGGGACATTCAGTTACTTGGGTTTACTTCTTGCAAGAGATAGGGACTTGATTCTAGAGGGATACACGTTTTCGTTACATGTTCTTACAAAGAAAACTCCATGTTTATTTTTCCATACCTTCACGGTGCATTGTTCGTGTCATGTTCTTATTATTTTCTAACCGCTGACTGTTCAATGGCATACACGGCTCATAGAATGTAAGGAATAGAACGTAAAGTACAAGACCGGACATTGCGTTGCGGTAGACCGGGATAACGTGAAAAATCACGACCCTCTCAGTCCAGTAGAACCGGGCAGAACTTACTGGGCATCGAGCCTATTGATCAGTACGTCATCAACATCTGACAGACAACATCAACGAGCCAATCATAGAGACACTGTTGTCCTTCGCAATTATTTTGCACCGCCCATTTCTTTGGGACCACCTACTTCACGTTCCAGTGTTGCCGTGTCAACAAAATCAGTCACGTGAACGAGACGGCGGAAGTCATTGTGCCTGTGAGGTGAGACTTGACTGAGGCTTGTTTTTGGTCTACAGAAAACGTTGATTACCACACTCCCAGGCTTATGGAAATATTGCTATTGGGATACGTTAGGGACCTGTAGACTGAGAAACGTGACATTGACAAGGTGAGTAACTCAGGCACCATGATTTAGATGAACCTATCAAGCCGAACGGTGATCTAATATTCATAATAGTCTATGTGTGTAAACATTCATCTTTGACCATCGCGCCGGGACATTTTAGTACAGCCTTGACTACACCCCCGACTTGTGTATAGAATTGCATTCTCAGAGAGTTGAAATACTATCTTTCTGATGTCTCAATGTTCATGAATTGCCATTGTAAGTGAACAATGAATGGGCTTTAGTAGCAAGGGACTAGATATTTAGCTTGAAAGGCCATAAACTCGATAATTACCCACTTAATTAGCTACTTTTACTTTTAACTGTTACACTTGCTTTGCTCAAGATAGAAATTACTGTACAAAATGAAATGACAAACAAACAAAAAAATGTTGAAAGACATACTGTCAGCATTGAATGAAAGTATTGGCTGATGAGTATGTATCGTACACAAAATTGACATTGCACAAAGTTGAACAGAAGGACAAAAGGGCCTCCAAGCAATATTTCACAAATGTTGCTTATTTGGTTGAAATGATGAATGAAACACTTCAAGGATAACTTTTGCATAATTCCTTAGAGGATAACGTGTGCCATGTGTGACCTAAGGGCCTATCCTCACGATGGTCTCGTGAATTGGTTCAGTGAGTGATGCCTTCGTGTTTCCTTCTGGGCTAGAATGGAAGTAAATGGGGCAAACTATTCATAAGTTTGGAAAAATACTTGTCTTTCCAAATGTTCAGATTCAGGGTGTATTGAATCATGCCACAGTATGTTCTCCTGAAAAATGCTTGTGAATGAGCATCAAATCATATGTCACTTTAAGCAGGAGTGATCTCTCTCGGTGTCTCTCTAATACATAAGAAGACAGCAGCACTACCATGTTCCACCCTGTCGACGAATCCTAATATCGGTAGTCCATTATTCATCGATACCCCACACCCATACCTTATTCGAGCGCGATACATGTGAATGGCGCAGATCCATTGTATCAATACACCCTGAACTTACAGTTTTGAAAACATGTTACGAATCTTGTATAACGCACGACAGCTTCCCCCATCGATTTTAGGTCCAGCCCCGCTAGATTGCTACAGGAAGAAGCCAACACAATCAATACTGAACCGATTTGCGGAACAATGCTGTCTACGCTCTCTAGAATCAAGCGAGATAATATGTGGATGGGCCCCAAAACAGCGACCGTATCTTTTTGGAGCATCTACGTCTCAAGTTGGTCAGCTCGGATATCGGAAATCCTTTTTAGGAAAGTACGATACAGCTACAGTGCATTACAGTTATCCAGCAAAACATAAAAATGGGCTCTTCGAATTAAGTTTATTTTAGAGATCATTCAGGAGAAAATATTTACTCTTTAGCTTAACTTTTGGTTGTGTTGGAAACGGGGTCCAAAGTTCGGGTAGCTTTTCCATCAAGCTGCTTTATTCAAGTTTCTGCATTACCAGCAGAAACACATAAAATATGACACCTTGCTCATTTTTGTTTCTGTAGAGGCAGCTACTTTAACTTCAGGATCTAACTACAGGAACACATGTCCACACACTGGGAACTTGTCTCCAGTAGCCAATAGCATAAAAAAACACAATGTCTCCTGGAGCCAAAACATGAATTACACAGAAACAAAAATACAAAGGATAACGCTGACATGTTTAATATGTGAACTGACCTTTAAGCCTCAAGATATATATATTTTTTTATTGTTTCTCCTGCTCAGACCTGCCCCATCAAGGCCTCAGTCGGGTAATGATTTCAAGACACTAAGCAAGCATCATGGACGACGACTGGAAGCCACTTCTGAGCTCAGAACAATCTGAGTGTTCCGAGCGGAGGGACTCCACAGATTTTTTGGACTCCAAAGCTAAAAGGCAGGTTTACATCACTTCATCATCTTACAATGGTCATGATAAAGACATGGGGGCAGTACTGCAGACAGATTTCAAACCCAGTATCTTCCAATTCATTCGTTTTTCCACTGTGCAGCGAGTCTTGTGTTTTTACGCTACTAAGTGTGTGGGATGATTAAAAAAAAAGTGATGCTCAACTGTTCGGAAACATCAGTGTTTCAGAAACACGCCAGGGAAATCGTAAAACCAGTCTGCTCTGGAGCAGGAGATCACGGATCCCTCACGATACGTCGCGATTAGATGGTGTGTCGTCCGTCAGAATTTCCGTAAAAATCAAAACCACCTTTGGGAAGTGGTACGTCCTCCAGACGAATTGACCTGCTGGAAAGGGGAAACGTCACTGTTGCGAAATGCATACATTTCCTGTTCCTAAGCCCAAGTCAACTATATGACTTAAAAGCTTACAGCCTAAATAGACGGCCAAGTGCCCGGGTCTGGCTGCAAGAGGCTTATTCATGCCAGAGCGTGTCAACAAAATGATCCAAACAGTTGATCGAATCCTTCGCATAAGTCAGAAAGATCCTTATATTCAGCTGTAAGGGTAAACACCTATTTTGCTCTGCAAAAGTGTTCTGCATGTGTGGTCCCACAACGCTGTGGTGATGGTTTGCTGCGTCTGGACTGCGCCTTGATTGTGTAAAACGTTTTAGTCATCATGAAATCCGCTGACTACCAAGATGTTGTGGACAGAAATATGTACGTGTATGCATTTAATTTGTCTGACTTCAATTAATAATTCTATTTGCAGAATATGTCACGTATTGCCAAGTTTATTTTTATACACATTACATAATTACATAATCTTAAAATATGTGTTTTCTTGTTTTCCTCTAGACCTTTTCACGTGGAGCCCAAGAACATAGTGAAAGATGACCCTCTGGAGAGGGTTTCATCTGAAGCCTCCATTCTGAACAGCAGAGTGCACTACTACGGTAGATTGACAGGATCTTCAGACAGACTACTGGTATTCAAAACACGAGCAAAACACCTTCCTTCCCTTAACATGGCATTCATACATTTGCACACGTAACTCAACAAACTGCGGTTGTGTAGCACCAAAGTCGGACTATTGTCAATGGGACAAAAACTGTGATTTTGTGCTGATAGGTATTTTCCTATCACAACAGAGACAGGTCTTAGTCTGGTAAGCTCACCAGACAAGCTTACCTGTCTCAGCTAAACAACTCCAATTCCTTCAACAACCACAGTTTGCACTTTGCATGCCAGTATGTATTCATGGATGCAGATGTGTATGTACAGACATGTCTGTATCTGTACAGTTTTTTGGAATGAACACAGTTGTTTGTTGTTGTTTTTTAAGGTTATAATATGAACTTGAACTTGAACATGAATACACACACAACAGCAAATACAATATGTAGATACAGCTTCCTTGAAGTGAGTAGTGTCTTTGTGTCCTGTCCAGTAGCTCCATGGTCACTGGACAGGACTCTGGACTGTCAACCTTTGTGCTATCAGATTTGAATTGATTTCAAACTGTCATTTGGTGTTCTCTTCCTTGGTGTTTCCATTAGAGCCCCCCTGATCATGTGATACCTCAACCCCAAGAAATCTACGTCTACAGCCCGCTAGGCACTGCATTCAAAGTGAAAGGGGGAGATGGCTCCTCTACAAACCCCAGTATTGTTACAATGTAAGTCATCATGGTTCGCGAGTACATTTCCATTGACATCATGGTTTGATTATTTATGGTTGATGTTCTTCCTCCAAAGATTTGCCATATGGAATACAATGATGGGTACATCTATACTGAGCATACCTTGGGGTATAAAACAGGTAATTTCAATAATCGTTGACACACTTCAAACACCTAGTTTTTCTCTAAAATATGTTTTGTTTTTGGCTCTTTGAATAAATCTTACTTATCCTGTGGCACAAATCGAAATACTAATAAGTAAACCTTTTTTTTCAGGCTGGCTTCACTCTGGGAGTTCTTATTCTGAGTGCTATGGGGCTTCTGACACTCTACTGTTGCTTCAGAGTCCTGAAATCACCAAAGTCAATACGTACGTTAAGGATACACTGTGATATGTGTGTATACATATTCCAAAAAATACCTTCGCTTGAATTTATGAAGTTAAACATTTTCCATTTGGCTTCAAGAGGAAGATCAAAACATTGATAAAACCAGCAGGATTTATTTCCCACGCATGTGCAATAATAATTAATGAATACTAACTAATTTAATTCAGTTGATAACCCTAACCCTAATAAGCAAATGCATCAAATTTAAAATGTAAATTGTGTCCTTCGAGGGATATACAGAAACATGACGTCTCTTATTAGACTCAACATGTCATCTTCTATGTTTTGTTGATTTTTCTCCTAGCCTACATCGACACATCTGACTGGGAATTCCCTGACGTGTGCAAGTATTACTTTGGCAAATTTGGCCAGCTGTCCAGCCTGGTGTTCTCCATGGTGTCGCTGATAGGAGCAATGGTGGTCTACTGGGTTCTCATGTCCAACTTCCTCTACAACACCGGCAAATTTGTTTACAGTATGTTTATGCCATGACACATATTTTTGATGATACCGTGAATAATGTGACCTGCAACAAAGCAGTTGATGTTCCTTTTGTTGTTGATTTGTCTTTCAGACTACAATCATAACCTATCTGAGCCTGAATTTGGAAGCAATAACTCGGGTAAGAAGTCATCTTTTGTATACCATTGTTGTAAAGGCTGAGAGCATTGAAGTTCCACTCCTGGGGTATCCAGTTTGAACCCCTGACGTGTGCAGGTCCTCGGACTGTTGGTACACACATATCCAAGAAAGGGATTTAAATTACATAAATATCATTTTAGGATACAGAAATGGAGAGTAGACCTCAAGTAACACCCGAATACTTCCTTCAAGAGTGTTGCACTATCTTGTGCACATTAACTCTTTTGTTATGGCTTGCCAATGCAGGAATGTGACTGACTCACTTTCATAAATTCCACACTAGCATGAACAATGCAGACACATACCCAGTGATGAGCTTATGTAATGGCCCTATGTGGCTCCTCTCCAACCTTTTGGAGTCATGTTATGTAGTGTCTTGTAACGTATCACACTACTTTTTGTATCTACTTCACAGTTCTCAACCTATTAACTGGTCTGTTTATACACGTTTTGTCAGTCAAACCTTTGGTCACCTATTTCAACAATGCCGGAAAGTACTTATTTGGGTTCTGCAGTCCTTCTACTGTTAATTTATGTTGAACTGTCTATAAATAATTGGTGCGGTGATCTGTCAGGCATATTTCAATACAAACACCAGAATAGAAGTAGAAGAAGAACAGCAGTACTTGCAAAGGCTGTAGACCAAGACCCAGTTACACTTCAAAGTAAAATGTAACTTTCTTTGTATAAGTGCTTTTTTTTTTTTAATATAACGTCCTTTCAAATGTGCACTTAAAGCAAATGAGGAATCGCAATGTTGAGAGTGTGCAACAGAAAGAATTCCCAAATGTTGAACGGTTCAGAAAGCGCATGGGCTTCTGTGCACACCGTGATGTGACAGCCCAGAGGAGAGGCCCGGCTGTGGTTTCTGAAGGGAGATACCTTCCTAATTGCTGCCTTGTATTGTATAGAGTACCAGAAGGGGAATGTCGTAACCAGCTGCTGATTCCCAGAAACGATGTTCCCGAGGTATTATATTTGGCTCACACCCGTCTGATAGGGGCTCACCTTGCAAACGAGAAGACCCTACCGAGAATAGTGGCAAGAATCTTAACGCCCGGTGGTCCAGAGGGCTGTCAGGGAATACGGCTGGCAGTGTGAGGAGTTTCAGACCCGTGCACCCAAACTACATTACCGCAACCCCTTGGCACCCATGCAAATAGTAATATAATGAGTAATTTAAAGAGTCACGCAGCGCCTGAAGCAGCCGTATAGTGATGATCCCCGCGGCAGGCTGTGTAAGATTCTGCAACAACCTCAGAAAACCGAACGACGGCTCAAAATTTGACACTCACCCGGTGCTGACGGTGGATTGAACGGCCGGGTCCAGCCAGGTTTTCATGCACTGTTGATCAAACCAAGGGGCATTGTCAAGCCCCCCATACAGACGGGGCCATAGAGAAGACAGTGCTCTGAACCCCCAGAGTCCAGACATTTGCCCCCCCCCCCCCCCCCCCACACACATTTCACAGTGATGGACGGGGTCTTGAGGATCAGAATACGCCGGTTGGAATACCTTGACGACATTGTCATCCGCAGGGGTCCAGGAAGACTTTTGAGTTGGTTTTCACCCGGCCATATTTAGAAATATTAAAGACTGTGTCTGTGTCTCTGACTCTGCAGTCCAGGATGCCTAGCCTTGCGTCGTTCTGCAGCACCAAGAAAAGAAAATGATCTTGTCTGGTTGAAAATTGTACTTTTGTACTGTAACTGTACTTTAATTGCATTAAGAAAACCGTTTAAATGATGTGATTAGACTTGTTATTTATCTATAAAGTTTATCGCTTATGGTAGTGGTACTTTATGTATTTATTGGTTTGGTGCATAGATACTGCATATTGTTATTATTATTGGCCATATTCTGTGATGTATTTGTACATAGGCTACGATCAGCTGTTTATGTTAAGTGTAGCATTGCTATAGCTAATGCATGCGTTTTTGAAGAGCTGTTGAAGATCGGAAATGATTCCAGGGTTTTCCAGGAACAATGTTTCACTTTCTTTACTTGCACTTCCCCCCGTGTGTCCGCAGTGATCTGTCCGTACCGGGTCTTCAACAGCACCCTGGACGGGCACCTCGGCTCAAACAATGACACCTCAGACTCACTTTTTCATTTTTGGTGGAACAAGACCAACACGATCCCCTTTTACCTCATCATCCTGCTGCTGCCTCTGCTCAACCTCCGCTCAGCATCCTTCTTTGCACGGTTCACCTTCCTGGGTATGCCATGTGTCTGTCTGTCTGTCTGTCTGTCTGTCTGTCTGTCTGTCTGTCTGTCTGTCTGTCTGTCTGTCTGTCTGTCTGTCTGTCTGTCTGTCTGTCTGTCTGTCTGTCTGTCTGTCTGTCTGTCTGTCTGTCTGTCTGTCTGTCTGTCTGTCTGTCTGTCTGTCTGTCTGTCTGTCTGTCTGTCTGTCTGTCTGTCTGTCTGTCTGTCTGTCTGTCTGTCTGTCTGTCTGTCTGTCTGTCTGTCTGTCTGTCTGTCTGTCTGTCTGTCTGTCTGTCTGTCTGTCTGTCTGTCTGTCTGTCTGTCTGTCTGTCTGTCTGTCTGTCTGTCTGTCTGTGTGCACGGTTCACCTTCCTGGGTATGCCGTCTGTCTGACTGACTGACTGACTGACTGTGTGTGTGTGTGTGAGCGCGCGCTACGAACATCCTGTCGCGTTGTGGGAAAATAATGTGCAACATGCGACCACCAAGAATGCTGTGGTATAGATAAATACATTTGACTTGTATAGACCGATAAACGCGCGTTTGCATGTGCAACATGCATCTGCATGATTGCCAAATGAGCTAACAGTGCGGTGATGAAAGCTGTTGCATTGCAGTGTAACGAAGAATGTTGGGAGCCAGTGGGGCAACTTCAGTGGTGTACAGTTGTGTTTCACCCTCGCTGAACCAGCTAACCAAAGACCACAAAATGGCGAACGTCTTCACGTTGCATATACATTACATTGACTCGCGTTTATCGGCTGAAGAGGCCACAATGATATGACAGAGTAACATTGTGAGGGAACGGTGATGCCAAATGATTTTACAAATCTGATCTCTGATGCAATGTCTCCTTCTTGTAGGCACTATCTCAGTCATGTACCTGATCTTTCTGGTCACACTGAAGGCCTTTCAGCTGGGCTTCCACTTGGAATTCCACTGGTTTCACTCAACTCAGTTCTTTGTCGCAGGTAACGTGGTGTTCATTGACATTATCATTTTGTGAAGTAGCTAAAATGTAAACATCCCACCAACAATACTCCCCCCCCCCCCCCCCCCCCCACCGA
The DNA here is from genome assembly GCA_036785325.1 of Urophycis tenuis. Taxonomy (NCBI): domain Eukaryota; kingdom Metazoa; phylum Chordata; class Actinopteri; order Gadiformes; family Phycidae; genus Urophycis; species Urophycis tenuis. The sequence continues at coordinate 8,683,625 of JAXIVH010000005.1, read as the reverse complement.
CATCAAATACTACAGTCAGCGTTTGGTTCATGTTACTAAGTAATGCACACCATATTTTATAGATACGCTGCGATATCTGTAACTCTGTGGGTCAATGGAAGCAGATATTAGTGTCTTTTTAAATACATTGTTAATGTCACAGCATTTGATTACATCACATGTCATTAGTTATTATTTTGTCATTATGTTAGATAAATGTTTTTTTTTGTACAATTTCCCAGAGTTCAGGACGCTGTTCCCTCAACTGACCGGAGTTCTCACGCTGGCCTTCTTCATCCACAACTGTATCATCACCCTCATGAAGAACAACAGGCACCAGGAAAACAATGTGAGTCATAGTCCCCATACAGAGGCACCGCCCTGAATCCCTTGTTGAAATGTAGTTGTCCAGGAAAAATGTATGTTCTCTCTCATTTAACACATTTATTCGGACAATGGTCGTCTCCAGTGTCCAGAAAATCCAGAAAATCGTGAAATTGGCCATAAAGTAATGCCATGGTGGCCCAGAGGCTAACCCTGGGCGTCTGCATCACGTCGTTAAAAAGAACCGGACCTGAGTTCTGGTTCTGGTATTGGAAAATCACCTAAGATGGAATCACTTGTAATTACTTCATTTCTAAACTTTCACCCAATTACTTCAATTAGACAATACATATTGACCTCAACATGTGGTTAAGATATATTGGACATATGCTGGCCAATTTCCCAAAAGGTGTTCCTTTTTAAGGGGCTTGATTTAGGACAACTCTCTGTTTTTTTTAACCATATCAAACCAAATGTAATTGATGGTAATTACAGAGATTGTTATTGGACAACCTTGACACATCACCTAAACATTGAAAGCCTTTGAAAAACATGCCTTGATTTTGACATAACGCCAGCGGCCGTTTCAGAGGAAAACGTTTCTTCTTTTACCAGCGTTGGAAAATGTGCCGGAGGAGCAAACATTTAAATGTCATTAAAATGTCTGTTTTATTGTGCTTGCAGATCCGGGATCTGTCCGTGGCCTATCTTCTGGTCGGGCTGACCTACATGTATGTAGGAGTGCTGATCTTTGCATCGTTTCCCTCTCCTCCGTTCACCAAAGACTGCATTCAACCGGTAAGAGCTCTACTCTCGTCCTTCCAAATGTCCCCCTGACCTGCACCAGATTCCGTGTAACGCTTTCATTCAAAATAACACAAAACACTTCAAAGGCTGTGGAAACTACCGCACCCATAATGGGCCATTTTTATTTTCCAGTAGTCGAGTTGCTTATAAATGGGTGTGATTTCAAGTAAAAAACATACGTTATATACAGCGACGGGGTGTGGTGGGGAGTGGGTGGGATAAGTCACCTATCAGGTGACCCCAGACCCAAATGCGTCATCCCTAGTGTCCCGGTAGGGCTGCATACCATACACCTAACCCTACATACCATCACCTCCCTGTCAGCTCGTACCGTCCGGCCACTCTGACCCCCCCTCTCATTAACACGGTATTTTCGCCCTCGCGGCCGTGGGCGAAATGTTTCCAGCGCGTTGTCATTTATATCTTATGATCATTGCGGGTACTTTTTTTATTGGACTTCCCCCCCCTTAACATATAGTCGCGGGATGTGTAACAAGCTATTTTGTTTCTTTTATTGCAGAACTTCTTGGACAACTTCCCGAGCAGTGACGTGTTGGTGTTTGTGGCGCGGGCCTGCCTGTTGTTCCAGATGACCTCAGTCTATCCGTTGCTGGGTTATCTGGCCCGGGTCCAGATCATGGGGTATCTCTTTGGCAACAACTACCCCAGGTAACGGCCCGTTCTCGAGGCGTCCGACCTACGCACGGCTTTAAAGGGTCATTTGTTTAAATGTATTAAATCCCCGTAAAATTCAACCCTTTGAAGTCGCAGTATGCCGTTTTTATTCCCTTTTCTCTTTTTAAACGGGTCTGTTTTTTATTCTGATTGAGTTTCTTTTTTTATCGTCTCCCTCAGTTTCTTCCATGTCATCGCGTTAAACATTTTGATTGTGGCTGCGGGGGTCCTCATGGCCAGGTTCTACCCTGACATCGGATCCATCATAAGGTTTTGTATTTGCTTTACTTGTATTGCTTTTCTATTTCCCTTTCTTCCCCTGACCAGTATGGATTACGTAGTGACCCTAACACAGGAACATTGTTCACAGAGGGTTTATCTCAGGGGGAAAAAACACAGGTGTTGCTTGTAATGCAAATTGTGGGACTGCTGCTTTTATGTACAAGGCGTGGGCGGTAGGCTAAACTAGTGAAGATAACGCACATGACCAAAGAGCCTTTAGATCCCAGCTGTCATAGCAGGGCAAGCACAGGTGCTGCCCCCAGATGTTAACATCGGGTAGGCAGGTTACTGCCTCAGGCCACTGTGTGTTTTCAAAGCACCAGCTATGGTCCACCAGCAGTGATTACCTTCACCAGTTTTAAGTTATGATTTACCCGTGGCCTGATAACATAAACAGAGTGGGCCCCTAATGGGTGCCCTGAGGGACACCAGTGTTTGTCCCGCGATGGCGCCTCTGCGCGTGTGTCGGCTGCCTCCTAATTGTTTTTCTCCGTGTCCACGCGCAGGTACTCTGGGGCGACGTGCGGCCTGGCCTTGGTCTTCGTCTTTCCCTCTCTGGTGCACATGATATCGCTCAAGAGGCAGGGGGAGCTGAAATGGCCGTCGGCCATTTTTCACAGTTTTCTGATCCTGCTTGGTGTAGCCAACCTGATTGCACAGTTCTTCATGTAGACGCGAGCTGCATGGAGCTTTTCATGAATTGTATTTAATATGCTAGGATTTAATGGGGACGGTCTTTTTAGCATTGGTGAAAATATCCTTTGGAGATCTTTACCCGTTGCAGCCTTAAGTTTTTAATAAGATCAGTTTTTTTGTTGTCACTAGTAATCCATTTCTTCTTTCAGTTAAGGGGTATTGTAGAGACCCTACCTCAAATTGGGAGTGTCACTATATATTTTAACATGGATATATTCTCAGTCAGATCATTTTAATGTGTTTTATAACTGGTCAAATTGTTTGGAGTTGTTTATTTTGCACAGCCGTTTTGCAGGCATCAATTCCTGTTGAAACTTGACTTGTGATCTCTTATTTTAATGTTTAGTCTGTGCTGAAACAAAATTCCGTTGTCTGACAGATACTCTATATGAGCACATTTAACTATGTAAGGGAATGTAAATTGCCGTCATTTTGTCTTGTACAGCTGTCTTTAATTGCATTAAAGTGTATTTTATGTACGATGTATACATTAATTCGTAATTCCTTGAAGATCAAATGAATGAAAAACACTATTATACTCTTGTAAAGTATACGCTCCAAGATGTATCTCTCCTCTTGAATGTATAAAGGAAATAAAACATGTTAACTTTACAAGTACAAGAAAAAAACTATTGATTTTCAAAACAATTGATGATAATGACAAAATGAGCTAAAGGGAAATGTTTGTTTCACCATTGGAGAAGGATGGAGATGGTGGTCCACCTCAACACTCAATCTCAGCTCAACAGGACAGAGGGGACAGATGATCTATGCAGGGGAGACTAAACACCAACACAGACTCAACGTACACTCACATATTTGTTTAAAATAAACCGTTCCGAGGAGAATGTACCACTGCAAAGATGAAAGGCTTGATTAAAAAAAAAATGTTTTTTCTGCATTACTACTGGTCAATAATGGCACCCGTTTCACCACACCCTGAGGAAGGGATGCCACTCTGCTCTTTCTCAAGGTTTCTTCTTTGTGAATGGAGTTTTTTATTGCCCTTTGGTTGGCTAGGGTTCGAGGGGTGTCATAAATATGTAGCTGTAAAGCCCTGCGAGACTGTAACTCGGATGAAGGGCTATACAAATCAAATTGCTTTGACATGACTTGGCATGAAGTACTTAATGTAAGCTTTTAACAGCTATGAGATGTAAACAACCTATTTTGTCAATATATGATCTCGTAACGAGAAGATGATGACATCCAAAACAAAACAACTAGGCGGAAGCGATAGACTTTTGTTTTAATGTAAGCTTTACAACACATTGAAAGCATAAATCCAGCAATAAAAAGAATAGCATTTCTCTTGCCAATATTTTCCACTGAAATGGCAGCTGGCGTTGTCAAAATCAAGCCTTTGCTTTTCATTGGCTTTCAATGTATAGGTGATGGATGACATTTTCAACACGTTTTTTTCAAGGTTTGTCTCTGAAGGTGTGTAGTGTGAATTACCTTCATACTAGATTGCCTTTTATAAGCTGTAGGAACCAACATTTGCAACCAATAATCTTAAGAACAGTAGAAGAAAAAATCACTACAGAATAAATGTTGCCTGTGGCTTTAATGGAAAGACATTATTTGAACTCATTCACCATCGAACTCGTTCATTGACAGGTTCATTGGCTAAACTGCCTCTCCTTTGCCTGCCACTAGGTATCACTGTAAGCCCGCAATTTGCACGTTTGTCATTTGACAAGCGCACACGTTTCCATTCAAATGTATGCCTGAAAATACTGAGTACTAGGCTACAAACGCACGCAGGCAAGTATGCACATTGGGCACGTACACGCCACATACACATGCGTACGCACAAGCACGCACACACACGCGCGCGCGCGCGGACACACACACACACACACACATACACACAATAATAATAATAATCTAAGATTCTGCAGGGTTTCGTATGATGCCTCCTACATGCCACTGTCCATGTTTATCTGTTTATAAATGTTTATTTGTTGTTTTCGTCTTTAATTTAATTTAATTACAATTGCCAGGTTATTTTATTAAAAGTTGAAACATGTGTTACATTGTATATATTTATAGTGTACCGTGGAGCAGCGTTGTCTACAATGAAGTATGACGAGGATACGAGGATGACGCGGACTACGAAAAAAAAAACCTTCTTGTGACGGAATTTTCCTGCGCCGGATGTCGTGCACAGAAACGCTAATGCTGATGTGTTACTAGAATTTACAGCACATTTCAACTTTTTAGTTTATTCTAAATGAAACTGTCGGTAGAAAAGGTTGATCCGAGATAGGTCGATGTTCAGCAATACTTACTACGCCGTCTTGAAGCAAGCGAAAGCATCCGGGCGGAGACCAAATGGCAGTAAGTAAACTCAACATTGAGTGACCAGTGCCCATTGATGTCTGTCCCAGCCCAGAGTCGTGGCTTCTACGTGGACACCATGTGTGTGATTGACTCGTGAATGACATGCTGCTGCAAAGTGCTTTCTCGCTGATCTTCATACGATTTTGATGGAGTTATTTAGTGACCCACATCCAGAAGAAACGACATTGTTCTGCAGGAAACAGTGGGGAAATGTCTTCACGTAAAGAGTTTTCGGACATCGTGCTATTCATGAGCTTCATGTTTTGGTTTTACATTGACGTTGCCCTATTAAGAAATATTCTTGAAACTATTCTTGAAACAAAAATGCATATGTGCATCAAGTCTCAGATAAGCCTGTTCTATTCCTGCTAGATATTGTATAACTTGGCTGCCGATGCTTCACTGTTTAGCACACGAGATGTCCAGAGCATCCGCTCTAGATTTGTTGGCTGTATCTTTTAAAGATCAGTCATCAATATTTAATAATACGTTTTATCGTTCAGCCCAAAGGTAAAGTTGGCACGAAAGGCAAAAAGCAGATCTACGAGGAGAACGAGTCAACTCTCAAGTTTTACACAAGAGTAATTCTCGGAGCAAATGTAAGAATCTCTCATTGTGTTTCTTTTCAGATGATTATATCTTTAATGTATTGTTTGCTGGTGTTTATGTACATAGAAAAGGCCAACTTTCATTGGTCCAGTTAAATACAACATTTGCGATAGAGGATTTCTGTAATCAACTGACCCTTGATCATTTTTGTATTTTCTGATCATCTGTCTACGTGATTTATGATGAACTGTTTATTCATCGTTATTAGCTTGCTGTAGAAACTTCTCCTGTTAACAAAAACGCATCAAATTCACTGCTCTTTATCCTTTCCTGCTAAACACTCTCTCTCTCTCTCCAGGCAATATACACTGCTATAAACATTGTGGTTTTCTACAGCTCGTCCACGTTCTGGACATGGGTGAGTGCAACTCATAAGTTCCTACCATGACGTCAACGTTCTGCAGGCAGAGCCCCCCCCCCGTGAATCTTAACAGTAGTTTAATTTTACAATACAATGGTAACCATGCGGCCTCCTGACCACACGGGGCGCTTGTTTGTTTCCCTCCAGCTGCTGCTGGCGTTTGCGCTGGCCGTGTACATCGGGAGCTACCGGTCCATGTCTGCCATGGCCAAGCCAGTGTTCGGGGAGGACGGAAGTCTGCTGGACGGAGGGATAGACTTGAACATGGAGCAGGGCATGGCTGAGTGAGTGCTCCCTGCTGTTTATGTTTACATTCAGGGCATTCAGCAGACGCTTTTATCCAAAGCGACTTACAAAGAGAGTACATTTGTCATAAGAAGGTGAAACATTTCATCGCTGCTAATACACTAAGAAAATCACCAAAACAAGTTTCAAGCATTTCAATTGCTAGGTTAACCATTGCTAGTATACAAAATCTCTGACTAAGTGCCAAGGTACAAAGGGTGATTAAAGTGCCAAGATGTACAAGGGCATGAGGGTAGGTTTTTTTTTGTTTTTTAGAGGTAGAGAATGGATGTTATGCAGGGTTCAGGTGAACTCTGAACAAGTGAGTCTTGAGTCTCTTCCAAGATGGGGAGTGACTCTGCAGTCCTGGCTCAAGGGATCTGCCGCAGGTCCGTTGAGCCAGCTGTGGTGTGCAGTCAACAGGGAGAGGGAGACGATGGGACCTCTGCTCATAAAGTTTACTTTCAGTTCACTTGTTTTTTTTTGTTGTTTTTTTTGGTGTTTGTGGTTCATTCGCTTGTTTCGGTTGCAGGCACTTGAAGGATGTCATTCTCCTCACCGCCATTGTACAAGTTCTCAGCGCCATCTCATCATACTTCTGGTATCTGTGGCTGCTGGTAAGGGCATTCGAAATACATTGTCCAACAGCTTCCATAAAAACGTTTCAAACTTTGTCATGCATAACATGATATATATATATATATATATATATATATATATATATATATATATACAGTATATATACACATGCATACGTTGTACATATTTTGAGGTCATCTTCTGTCTGACTGATCAGTCCGATGCTACTCCTGTCTCCGTCTCTCGTGTCTCCTGTCTGCGCGCCTCACGTCTTGGCGGCGGGTCTCCCTGCAGGCTCCTGCCCGGGCGCTGCACCTGCTGTGGGTCAACATCCTGGGCCCCTGGTTCTCGGCCGACGCCCCCTCGGCGCCGGAGGAGGTGAACGAGAAGAAGCAGAGGCGGCAGGAGCGCCGGCAGATGAAGCGATTCTGACCCCCCCCCCCCCCCCGCGCGCGCCGCCACCACCACCACCACCACCACCACCACGCCGTCCCCTTTCAGAGCAGACCGAGCAGTATTTGGCTGTTTTTATATACACAGAATCTAATGTACAGGAGCCCGTAAGTTATTCAGGTGGACATTTTGATATGTAATTTAAAAGAATGGAGAGAAAAAAGAAAAAAAAAAAGACAGTACAAATTAAATGGTATCATGCAACTGCTGTATTAAAAAGAAATCTCTATTTCTGTTTTCTTCTTTAATCGGTCATTGGTTTTCTTGGTTGCGTGTACGAGCCCTAATCTGCTCCATCAAGCCACTGTCACGGTGGACTGCAAACATGCAAAACATGCACACGCACCTCCGTCCACCGCAGGCTTTCGGTGGCTCAAACGACTTTGCTTTCCTTTCCGTCCGAACACGTCAGTGAATCATCTCAGGCATCGCATCTTTTCATCGGTGAACTCGTACAAGTGCACGGCAACTCTCGTGAACTCTTGTTGCACAGATGAGTGTGTGTGTGTACGGGGATATGTTTTGTGTTGCTTCCATTTGTCATGAGTACTTCCTTTATTCGATTGAAAATAATTATCTGCCAATACTCTTATTTTCTACCTTTCATAGTAGGTGTTTTTCCTTGCATAGCATCCTCTCGTTAGGCTCACGGGTTGCTAATGGCCTCTGTATTTGTTAATGTACATATTGCAGATTGATTTTTTTTACGAAACAGTTTTGTATTCTCCAGCAATGGCAAATACTCTTTAATATATGAATATGGTGCAACAGATAATCATTGCAATGGAGTGTATACATCTCATACTTTGAGGTCTGTTCTTCTGGGTCATTCAAATCCTACTTCCTCCTTTCACTTCAGTTGACTTTTTCTTTGATTGCTCTTGCACCTATTCCCTTCCCCTTTCATGTTTGTGCCTTAGGGACAAGGTATTCTTGCGTGAAAAAAACAATAAATCAAACTACACCTAAAAGCCTGGTCAATGAGTAACAGTCCCATTAAAAGTGAAAAACCTCCGTCAGGTTTCCAGTGTAGTGATGGAACGACGGCCTGGGCCAGAGGAGGGATGCTGGAGCCAGCCGTCATGACATAATCCCTCACGGACAATCAGGCTTGACACCGGCTCTGCTACCATTAAAAGCACGGATCGTTTTCAGTTTTCTCTTCACTGCAGTCCGCCTGCCAAGGCTGGACGCTCAATAGGTTCACGACCGACCAACACCAGAACTCTGTCTCCTTTGTGGCATGCAATGCTATCGACAGTCAAAACGTGAATAAATCCTCTCTCTCTCGCCTCATTTGCAATTACAATTGGATTAATTTCTTCCAAGCACCAACAGCTCAGACATTCCATTGGCCCTGGCTGTTTAACATCATAGCTTCATTATCATAAGCAGCAAAACAAAGTGCCTATGATCTATCCGTGATCTTGCCTCGGTATTATATTTCTTTGGCAGTTGTAGTCTGTTAGCCATCAAGTCATAGCCGTAGGTCATGTGAAACTGACACAGTAATACTGAGGCATGCCATCGTGTTTTAACAATTAGGGGGGGGAAAGGCATGATCTCTCCCTAAAGAATTCAGCCCGACACATTAATAAACACACTGAATTGCAAAAGACAGACCATTTTATAATGACTTTATGTTTGGGGGGTAGAGGGGGTATTGTCTAATGCATGTGGAGCCACTGTAATGCCAAACAGCAAGCATGATCCCAATGACTCATAGGCTAGTTGGGCCTCTCAGTGTGGAGCTAGCCCAACTGGAAATGACTGCTGAAGATGAATCGTACAACTACCAAAAAGTAAATCAACCGATTCCTTTTGGTGACCAAAAGCAGATTGCTGCTTGCCAGCCTGAGAACGTCTTCATGTTAGGGATGGAGGCTGTGATGATGTTTCTGAATAAATTACTATTTAGAGTGAGTCAAGATATGTTTTCAATAACTTCAAATGCAAATACATTTGGAAGGATAAATAAACTGACTTCTAAAAGACAACGCGTAACTCAGAAAGTCTCTCTTTTCATAAGCGCTCATACTCTTTCTCTGATACTTTGTCAAAAGAATGTCAATAACCCCATATGCCTCAGCAGAAAATGACAGCTTTTACTTTGAAAATGACAGCTTTTACTTTGAGTTGCTGCTGGCGTCGCTTCCTCCCCCACCTCGGCGCTGTGGCTCTATACTGCCTGTATTATAGGGTTAGAAGCAAAGTTACCAAAATTAGAGCTGCACGGTATTCAGTTGTCGGGGCCAATTCCAGATGTGGGCTCTGAGCGGGACCACGTTGCAGTGTAATTTAGCGTTGGGGCAACTTGCGTGTACGTTACCTCCACCAATCACGACTCGCCCACGGATCTCTCTTTATTTCTCCCCGAATCTGCTTTGTTGTTTTTTATCTATTTGATGTCTGTTGGACATTATGTACAGCATTTGTTTTCTCACTGTATTGCTAAATGTCTTTACGCCAAAGTTAAAGAACAGACTGAAACGTGTGTGTGTGTGTGTGTGTGTGTGTGTGTGTGTGTGTGTGTGTGTGTGTGTGTGTGTGTGTGTGTGTGTGTGTGTGTGTGTGTGTGTGTGTGTGTGTGTGTGTGTGTGTGTGTGTGTGGCTTAAGGCAAATTGGTTCTTCCCTGGCTGTTGATAAGTGGACCATAGTGTGTGTTCTTGTGTGCGTGTGTGAGAGAGAGAAAGAGAGAGAGAGAGATGTTCAGTGGCACTATCGCTAGGACATAAACAACTGAACAAATCAGCGATTTTTAGTTTTCCGTGATGTAAAGCCGTGGATGCGATAACAAGAAGAAAGTCATTCTAATGTGTGTGTCTGTGCGTGCACGTGTGTGTGCACGCGTGTGTGCACGTGCGCGTGCGTGTGACTGTGAGGGATGCGCAGACAGAGACGTGCCGCCTTTGTGTTGCCAGAGTCAAGGGCACATGACCACAATCTCAGATCCCTTCTGACCCCCAGAGCCACAGACAAAACAGGAAAAGGAGGGAATGTGTGTGTGTGTGGGTGTGTATGCGTGTGTGTGTGTGTGTGTGTGTGTGTGTGTGTGTGTGTGTGTGTGTATGTGTGTGTGTGTGTGTGTGTGTGTGTGTGTGTGTGCGTGTGTGTGTGTGTGTGGGTGTGTATGCGTGTGTGTGTGGGTGTGTATGCGTGTGTGTGTGTGTGTGTGTGTGTGTGTGTGTGTGTGCGTGTGTGTGTGTGTGTGTATGCGTGTGTATGTGTGCGTGGGTGTGTGGATGTGGATGTGTGTGTGTAAGTGTGTGGGTGTGTATGCTTGTGTGTGGGGGTGTATGCGTGTGTGTGTGTATGTGTGTATACGTGTGTGTATGCACATATGTGGGTGTGTATGCGTGTGGGGCGGGGAGTTCCTAACCTTTGACCCTTGAACCGTGGCGCTCACTACCTTTGAAGCCCACGGGGAGGGGATCACATTGAATTACGTGCAACACAACGCACGTTGCCATGGCCGTCCGGGCTGCGCTGCACGCCGGGCGCCCACAGTGGGGGGTGGGGGCGGGGATGAGAGGGTCGTCCTACTCTAGCAACGGTTAACCTATCAATTGAAATGCTTGAAAACTTGTTCTAGTGACTCTCTTACTGTATTGGCAGCCATGAAATGTTTCATCTTCTTCTGACAAATGTTACTCTTTGTAACTCGCTTTGGCTAAAAGCGTCTGCTTAATGCCCTAAATGTAAATGTAAATGTCATCCTCCACTTGAAATGGGACATTGGCTTCTTTTAAACCAGAGACAGGTAGTACAATTAAAAAAAACATGTTTGCAACATGGTAAAGCGATGGGATTAACAGGCGCTGTGAAAGGCGAAGGACATTAGATTAGATTAGATTAGCATCTTGTTATGAACCGGGGGGGAAGGAATCTCCATCCCCACGCTTTGTTCTCTCTCTCTGTCTGTTTCCTAATGATGTTTTTCCCCCCAGAGGAGGGAGTCCATCAATCTAACCTTTGAATGGCCATACAGGCAATACATGGGCCTGTATGGCCATTAGAGACTCACAAGCAAATGGGATGCAAATAGGTTTGACTTGACGTGAGAGGGGTATGGTTTGTGACATTGCATTTCCCTTATGGTTTACCTGTTTGGCTAATGCTTCATCAAAGTAGGCTGATCTAAACTAAAGTGTAACAGCCTTTGCAAATCGAAAGACAGGATCTAAAGACAGATTACCCTGTGTGTGTGTGTGTGTGTGTGTGTACATTTGTGTGTGTGCATTCAGCCCATTTGCTTGTGTGTGCATGTGTTCGTGTGCCACTCTGTCACTGCCCGTTAAAGCTTCTTAGAATGATGAGTAGGAGACAAATAGCAGATTTGTTTAGGAAATCCTATAGCTTTGTTATGACAAACCTATAGCACTACCTTCCCTAAGCGGGCTGGCGTGGCCTTGTATCCTCTTCCTGCTTTCAGGTTAGAACCCCAGCCACAACCACACTGAGTTCCCTGGCCTCATCTCCAAGGTAACCGTTGTTGTTTGATACTAGCACTCTTAAAATGACATGTTCTTCCCCCCGGGCTAGAATCAGTTTTGTTCTTTTACAGTTTACTTCCAACAATCTTTTTTTTTTGGTGGGGGGAAAAAACGAAAAATGAAATGCAGATGTAAATGGTTAGAAACTGATTATTGTGGGTTTGTTGTTTTCACTTTACCAATCCCTGTCAATTTGTATTGACATTTATTCTCTCGTAGATATAATTACGTTGAGTGGAAGAAAGGCCTTATAATTTGAACTTGGCTTTGGTGTTTGGAGGCCCTTTCATGTCATTTAAATCCAAAACCAATGACTTGTTGCACTTTTTCGTCCACAGCGTTTGTGTCAATGCTCAGTGTTTAGCAGCTTGTTACTCTGGAAAACAGCTTTTGTCCTCGGGTGCCCGCGAGGAAGCCCGTCTTCTGACTAAAATGGCGGCCTTTCCCGCAGCACTGCAGCTGAGGGACACCGCCGTGTCTCTCCGCGGGGGCCGCCTTGCTCTTGTCCGGTGATTTGTCTCGCGCTCGCTTTACAAGCTCCAGATGTTTTCCTCGCTCTCCATTTCACCCGCCCGTTTACGAACGTGGAAGTGCTGATAACGCTCGACGAGAAGCTCAGACAGCTGCTGAAAGGCTTCGAGGGGCCGAGGACATCCTCATGCCGCTGCTGTAGCCACATAGAGCCACTGTGATTGGCTGAGTCTGAGAGCTTCAGGTCAGGTCGCTCACTGTGGACATCTACTCCAGTGAAGCTGAAGCAGCAGAGCTGTCCCAGTGGGGTCGCACTAGTGTTACATTTCTCCTACGTCGAGATACTGCTGGCGCTTGGAGCTTGAGTGATCACTCCTCAGATTCAAAGCTGAGGATCAAAGCTCGATCACTTGGCTGAGGCCTGAGTGATCGTAATGAACCGGTGTCTCTCCTCCTGCCTCTGGTGACTCTCTCCTCGTCGTTCTGTTGCTCTCTGTGCTTTCTATTATACTGCCCCCGTGTGGCGGAAGTGGAAGAATAACAGAAAGGATGCAACGATACAAAACAGCTGGAAAATAACAAACGCTATAATGAACCATCAGTCTGGTTTGTCCAGAGTACAACCCTGCCACTGCAGATGCTGGCAAATCTATACATCACAAAATTATCATAATAATTAGAATGTAATTGTTGATATCATAATAATAACAACAAATTTGCCGTTCATTTCACAGACTTTCATTCAATGTAAAAGAACAGATTTTTAGATTTCCAGATTTCGATTTAGATCTGATCTAAGGTTAAATTTGTTAGGGGTGGCAGTAGGCAATCATGTGGGTTTTTTTTTTTTTTGGGGGGGGGGGGGGGTGGCGGGGGGCACTTGGCACCCCAGGCCCCCACCTGGACTCAACCAATGGGTGCCCCTGCTCCATACTCACCCATAGCGGCAATCACAACCAGACTAGTAGTAATTAGTAAAAGTGCTAAAGTGCTAAAGTATGGCGGATGACTATTTGTATTTATGGAATACTAGTTTCATAGACAGTGGTGGGATAAATATGAGCAAATATAACAGAGAGTAATGTAAAACATTCATTTGGTTTGGTTTGCAGATTTTGGCCAGGGTCTGAGCAGCCTTCGGGGCCGTGTTGACATTTTGGGCCCTGAGGCGTCAGCATGCGAGCGAGTTTGTGAAACATTCATACAGATGACCTCATACATTTGACTTTCATATTACTATGATTGTTTTTTTTTTTACTATGATTTTTTTCTCAGAAATGTCATCGTAATTGAAGTAATGACTGTGAACTCAAGCGCTACTCAATACAATAACATTTGTATCCGAACCACATTGAAAGCCAGTGATCATTCACTGTTTAGCTGACAAAATTGCCTTTTACATGAACAAACCTTCGGCCTACAAATCAAGCATATCTCTTTCAAGGCCATCCATTCTCTCAAATTTGTACCCACCAAAATACCCGCTTCCCCCCCCCCCCCCCCGCCCCCCTTCTCCTCCAACGCCCCTCCCGGACCCAATCCATGCTATTAGCTCTTGTAATGGAGTTCCAGATTAATGGTTAATTTACAGGAAACCCTGTATTGTCGTAAAGTGCTTTCCATAAATTAGTGGCTCCGTTTTCTTCGAACGCGCACTGTCGTCGAGTGGGCGGAGATTAATGAGCTGACTGGAGCGCTCCGGCGTGCCGTGAGAGCAGAGACACGGGCGCACAAAAGACAGAGGAAGCAAAGAAATAAAATAGCCAGTACTGGGTGGAAAAAAAACCCAAAACAAACACGGACATTCATTGAAAGGGGCAGATGAATGTTTTTTTTTTCATTGCTTTTTGTTCTGTTTTCGAGGGGAGTGTTGATGGTGAAGGAGCATTAGCGTTGGACTGAGGGAGAGGAGCGTCCGGGTAAATTGTGCAGCCTTGATTAAGTCTTCCCGTGTTGCCAGAGGATGGGCGTAGGCCCGCCGGAGAGCTGACGACAAGAAAGCAATTTAGGAGGGCCTTCTTGGCTACTCTAAACATCCTAATGAGCTCCGCTCGCCCCGCTGAGGGCTGTCCGGGTTCACGTGTTACATTTCAACAGTCTCAAAGCTATTTCCTAGATCAGTATTTACTAGGCTATTCTATTATATGCCGGCGGGGGGGGGGGGGGGGGGGCGATCTCGATGGAGCATCAGGGAAAAGTTATTGAATGTGGCGCAAACACATTGCACTATATATCTATATATTTTTTTTATGTGTGACGTTAAATAATTCACTCTCACGTGCTCTCTCGAGATTCAACGAACAACGCTAGTCGTCTGTGGTCTTTGAACATCCCCCACCCCCCCACCCCATGCCCCCACCCCACCCCTATATCTTGAGGAATTGTGGTTCATTCTTGCAGCTGATAAATATTTCAGCTGGCTAACGTTAGGGTCCCTGGCAGCCACTGTCTCCAGACATTTCCATGGACCAGAGATTAGGGAGGCAGCCTGGTGGGGCCCACCTTATCTCCTGCTGCTCTGCATGTTCTCATAACGCGGCCCCCCCCGGTCTCCCCGGACCCCCGTCTAAGTGGCTGTGTGTGTGTGTGTGTGTGTGTGTGTGTGTGTGTGTGTGTGTGTGTGTGTGTGTGTGTGTGTGTGTGTATGTGTGCAAATGTGTGTGTGTGTGTGTGTGTGTGTGTGTGTGTGTATATGTGTGTGTGTGTGTGTGTGTGTGTGTGTGTGTGTGTGTGTGTGTGTATGTGTGTGTTTGTGTGTGTGTGTGTATATACTTAGGGTTTGCATGTAGCCCTGGCCGCCTCTGCTGGTTCAGCCCAGTGTCTGCTGAGCCTCTGGTCTTGTGGAGCACCATTAGGAGAGCACTGGAGCTGATGACATGTTGTTCCTGTGACAGACTCCCTCTCTCTCTCTCTCTCTCTCTCTCTCTCTCTCTCTCTCTCTCTCTCTCTCTCTCTCTCTCTCTCTCTCTCTCTCTCTCTCTCTCTCTCTCTCTCTCTCTCTCTCGCTGTCTCTCTCCCGCTCTCTATCATGGTCTCTATCTCACCGCGGGAGCGGAGGGAGCCTCTGAGTCTGCGAGTGGACAGACAGGGAGACGCATGCATGGATGGCGTTAGTTTTGGGAGGAGGTTTGGTGCCGGACAACCTGTCTGCCCTTTTTCACAAACACATGCATGCACGCACACGCACACACACGCGCACACACACACACACACGCACACACACACACACATGCATCCACTCACACACACATACACATGCATGCACACACACATGCACACGCATCCACTCACACACACACACACGCACACATGCAAGCATACACACACACACATACATGCATGCAAACACAAACACATGCACACACGCACACACACGCGCACACACACATGCATCCACTCACACACACATACACATGCATGCACACACACATGCATGCACACACACATGCACACGCATCCACTCACACACACACACACGCACACATGCAAGCATACACACACACACATACATGCATGCAAACACAAATACATGCACACACGCACACATGCAAACACGCATGCACACGCATGCTTGCACACATACACACACACATGCATGCACACACACACACAGACACACTATTACGCATAATACACATCATCAAAATACAGACAACCAAGCATGGGCTACATAAACAGTGACTCCACGAACAAAGACAGATTAATAGAAAAGCATATGGGAATAAACACACACACACACACACACACACACACATTGACACGTACGCCTGTCTCCTGTGAAGGGGAGAAAGGGAAAACCCTTTTTGAAAACAAACACAGACGTTCCAATAACTGGAGTGACGCTGTTGTTGTTTGGTGTGGAATGAGCGTGGCTGAGTGCACGTCTTCCCTGCTCCTCCATCCTGATGCTCGTGTATCACTCTGACACACAGAACAGCCATGATGCTGTTCTCATTGTATTTCTTCATTTCAACAAAGTAGATTTTTTTTCAGATTTTAAAACGTCCTTTTTCTATTTTTATTTTTTACATAAGAAAGAAATGATGAAATTATGAAATTATGAAAGAAATCATCCACATTAATTATCCACGAACAGAGACGAGATGTACAGTGCTGCGGGTTGTCGAGATTGTCTCAAACTTGGGGATTTTCCTCTTTTTTTTGTTTTATCAATTGAGTCTCCGTTATCTCATTCATTCATTTCAGTGTCTCGTCGACCCTGTCACCTCCACATGCCACCTGTCACTCCAGCCAAACAAGGTGCTCTGTGTTGCTCACTGTGTTTCCTGAGTCTCTGATGGGACTCGATCACACCCACAGCAAAACGACATCACATCATTTGTGGGCGGGGCCGGCAATGTGTGTACACTGTCTTTCCTGTGACAGTGGTGGTTACAGTGTATACACTGTCTTTCTAGTGACAGTGGTGGTTACAGTTTGTACACTCTTTCTAGTGACAGTGGTAGTTACATTGTGTATATTGTCTTTCTAGTGACAGTCGTAGTAACAGTGTGTACACTGTCTTTCCAGTGCCAGTCGTAGTAACAGTCACTGTCTTTCCAGTGACAGTGGTAGTTACAGTGTGTACACTGTCTTTCCAGTGACAGTCGTAACAGTGTGTACACTGTCTTTCCAGTGACAGTCGTAGTAACAGTGTGTACACTGTCCTTTAGTGACAGTGGTAGTTACAGTGTGTAGACTGTCTCTCTTTCCTGAGAGCGGAGAGACGAGCTGAATCATTTGAGTTTAAGGCCCAATCTCAATTCTCTATCTTACCCCTTCCCCTTCCCCTTGGCCCTTCCCCTTCCCCTTCCCCTTGGCCCTTGAAACAGAGGGGTAAGGGCTACATGCCCCTATGAATTGAGACAACACTCGTTACGGTTACGTCATCATACATTGACGACAAAATATTGACAATTTGTTATAGGCCTACACACTGCATGGTGTTTTGTATCTTTTTCAGTTAATACGGTTTTGAATTTCATTGATGTTCAGAAACAATGTCTTTTTTAACCAACATGTCTTTATTTACAATTATGAATGGCTACAACATTGAACGCATGACTCACTCCCACATTTGCTTTGAAGCGTATTTTGATTTAGCGTATTTTGATTTTGGACATTTCTGCTCGTTTTCGTGTCGAAAACGTATCAGCTGCCGGGTTTCCTCCGGTGTTCCTGTGTGAAAAAGGACGATATATGTAAAGCACGTATCGATTTGTCTCTAATTGTCTACACTGTTATCAAATGGAATTCGCTGCTAATTGTGTTTAGTAAACTAGACATGCATGGAGTTCATTGCTAGTCAGAGAAATGTAACTTTGTGCACTCAGCAATGTAACGTTCGCATACCGATTTTCGAAAAAGTTTCGATTAAGAATATGGTTGCAAATATATAGGTACAGGACTGTTTAGAGCACAAAACAACACTTTCGTAAATTTTAAATCAATTATTTCAGCCGAAAATACTTACATTTATGTGACTCTCGTTGAGATCTGGCCGCGATTGTTGCCGGTGGCGCATTGTAATGGGTACCCCTTGGTTTCAAGTAAGCTCCCGATCTCACTTGGTTTCAAGGGGTGTATACCCCTTCCCCTTACCCCTTCCCCTCGGTCGAAAAGAGAATTGAGACAGCCCTTGGTCTCACGTGAACGCGCAAAACCAAGGGGAAGGGGTAAGGGGAAGGGCTAAGATAGAGAATTGAGATTCAGCCTAAATCAGCCTTCTGGTATGTTGTGCAACACGTTTCTGTTGCGTCGTATATGTTTCCTAGTTAAATGCATGTCTACATATAGACACATGTGTCTATGTAAACATGCATTTAACTAGTGTGTAACAAATGAACAAGGCCGTAGACTCCCAAGATATGTGTGTGACTCACTCATCTTGAATTCACTTCAGTTACATAATTTCAGTTCATAACAAGATAGTTTGTCTTCATGACAGTTGGTGTTTTGAAGGAAAGCAATATGACTTCAGAGAGGTTCTTGCAGTCAGTTTGCAGACTGCACATTACTCAGAGGAATCAAGGGAACGTGTGCCCAGCCAAAGGGGACCTGAGGTCTCACACACACACACATACACGCGCACACACACGTGCACACACACGCTCACGCAAATGCAAATACACACGTGTGTGTATACCTAATACGAGGTGCCAACAGTCACTGACGTCCTGTGGCTCCCGGAAGGTCACATTCTAAAGTTCAATCGTCAACCGGTATTTGTCCGCACAGTTGCACCGCGCTCAGCGGTTCCACCGGACACGGAGACGAGGGGTCGCGTTGGCACGGCGACGCGTGTGGTGGCGCGACTGGCGGGGCGCCAGCAGGGGAATACCCTGAGTGCTCAGCCGCTATACTGGTCTACTTCTGTCTTCATCAACGTGTGAGAGCTCTTATTTTGGCATGGACCATGGGGGGGGGGGGACTCGTGAACTTGATCACAAACCAAACATCCGTCGCACAAACGCAACTTTGGGGTTTATTTGTTATTTGTATGTTGCCGTTTGTTTTTGGTCAGCGTTTTTTCCTGTGCGTTGTGTGAAAAGGTGATTTACAAATAGCAGTATACATTTTGGTCTATGTAAAAAATAGTAGGCTATGTACGCTGGCAAGATAGTATCACATTTTTACTTTGAAGGTACACTTAGAACATCGATTTCTGTGAGGGATAGATTCATGCGTCCTGCATGAATAAAAGCTCAGTTTAAATTGTTTGGCAGCCAGCTCGTACTTTTTACAATCACAACATTTTAGACGGTCTGTTTTGGCATCGACTGCTCCGAAGCACAGACCAAGGAAAGGAAAAATGATTTTACGTACAAATCTCTAAAGCTGTGATAGATGTTACACATCTTTGCGCTGCAAATAGGCCTATCAGTAAGAAAAAAAAGAAAGAAAAAGAAACTATTGCGGAGAGAACCGGTGGAGAAAAACTCTTTCCCCCCCCCCCCCCTCTCTCTCTCTCTCTCTCTCTCTCTCTGCGCGCGCGCGTGTGTGTGTGTGTGTGTGTGTGTGTGTGTGTGTGTGTGTGTGTGTGTGTGTGTTCCAGCCTTTCTCTTCATTGAACTTACAGGAACTCACAAGGATGCCATTGAATCACCGGCTAATACAACGGTGGAATGTAGATGTTTATATTATTACAGTACAGCCCTCCCCCTCCCTCCGCGGCTCACAGGGTAGGACCTGGATGTCTGGTGGACCAATGGGGAGGCTCCGTCGGAGTGGTCCTCCACGAGCTTTCAAAGAATTGGGAGGGTCGTTTCCTCACTCCGTTCGAGAAAAAAAAGCCCCCCTTATGAACCATCTGAGTTCATGCATATAGCTGTTTTAAATACGCATTGACCTAGTTACAAAATGTGACGCCACACCAATTGTAGGCCTATCATTTATTTATTTTTATGTAGGCCTATTAAAAAATGATGAAATCTTAATAAACCACGTCATAGCCTATATCTGTTTCCCTGGTCTATTTAATTGGGATTTGGAGGATTATTACCAACCGATTTACAATAAAAGCAAATATGTCACTGGAAAACGTGTATTATTTATACTTCGCCTTTGCAATGCATGCATATGCATTTTATTTAAACAAATTGATAAAAAAAAATAAAGACTGCCTGGGTAGTTTTAAAATTACGTTAATATTTCATATTTGAAAAATGTGGAGTTTTAAAGGGGGAGAAAGAATGATGTAGCGTCAATGTTCCTTCTTTAAGAGTTAAGAAACTTGAAACCATGTTTGCGCAACAATCACTGCGGCTCACAGCCGCCAAAGTGTCTAGACTGGCACATGATGGCGGGAACTAACCAATGGCTCCAGAGCTTTCCTCGGGGGCCCCGCGTGTGTGTGTGTGTGTGTGTGTGTGTGTGTGTGTGTGTGTGTGTGTGTGTGTGTGTGTGTGTGTGTGTGTGTGTGTGTGTGTGCGAGCGAGCGAGCGAGAGAGAGAGAGAGAGAGAGAGAGAGAGAGAGAGAGAGAGAGAGAGAGAGAGAGAGAGAGAGAGAGAGAGAGAGAGAGAGAGAGAGAGAGAGAGAGAGAGAGAGAGAGAGAGAGTGCATCCGACAAGGAATGACAGGGGAGTGGAGAGTGGAGTCATTCCAGCGCTCTCAACTTCTCAGCACGAAATCCGTTCCGAGGCACTCCTGTTGGACGCAGCTATCGCGTATAACCGCTTTAATCCGGGGCTGTGTTCATTTCTTCCCCCTTTCCCCCCACAGGAGTTGTTTGTTTCACGCAGTGGAAGAGAACGTTGGAATGTAAATGTTAGAAGGATGACTTCAATCTCAAAGGACTTTTGCCGATGCGTCGTGCGCGGATTTTAAGGATCTAAGGTGCCCCAAAGACCAAGAAAAAATAAACTTTTTTTTGGATGTATTAGTTTCTTTCTTGAATTCCACCTTTTTATTTATTCTCGGTGACATGTGCTGATGTACACTACCAGCGATGGTATTTGCGCTGCAAGTGAAATCTTCGATGTCTTTGCGGTTTCTACGCTTTAGCGGAAAAGCTGAGGAAAGTTGGAACTTAATTGGGTTGGCTTCACCGAGTCACGGACGAGTGGCTGTGCGCGGAGTTCATGGTGTGCTGTAGTTGTACTAACGTTTAATGAAAAGTATTAGCGAATATTCGTCTCTAATGCTGCGGGTGGGTCATGAATCTATGACCTCCGGCTGCGCATGCTGTGCGCGCCGCAGACAGACTCCTGTTCTTGTGCGGCGAGCATAAATCGATGAGGAATCTCCCCAGATCCGAACTGGACCAATACGACACATTCAAAACTGACTAAGTTGTCGTATGTTCAGGTCTAGACGCTCAACTCTTGTACGGCGACTCTGGAGAAGCCGTCTGGTCACCGATTGCGACGGACGAGATGGAAGCAAACGAGCCGGGGGAGACCAGGACGGGTCCTATGGCCGGGGACGCAGAAGACAGTCACAGAGCGGAGCAGCGGCCCGTGACCCGCGAAGACCAGCCTCTGGGGACCCCCGCCGGGGAAGCGTACAGCGGACACCTCGCGGACATTGTCGCCCAGGTGGGCTACACCTCGGATCATGAACGGGGGGGCATGTGCGTCCCCGAGCATCGCTGCTCGCGACGGGGACAGGACAGTGACAGCAGAACGGTGACGTGTTGTGTTTTTAGGGAATGGAACCTCCGACCTCGGAGGCCGTATTCGGCCTTAAGGAAAGACGGCGGGGGGTCCTCGTGTCGGTGTTGTCCGAGGCACAAACGCCTCGAGGGAAATGCTTTGGGCGAGCAAGAACTCAAGAACACGGTGCACGCTCTCTTAAAAAGGTTACGCGAGAAACACCTCGAGGCCTTGCTGAAGGCCATAGAGACCAAAGGGGGGAACCCCGGTGAATGTGTTATGGTGCCACAGTCGGAAGGGGATCGCCAGAGTGCCCCCCCATATCTACTTTGTAAGCTTTATCGCTGGAACGACCTTCAACACTCGGCCCAGCTGAAAGTGTTGTGCCACTGCCAGAGTTTCCATGCAGTGGACGGCGCGCAGGTGTGCTGCAACCCCTACCACTACAGCCGCTTATGTGGCCAGGTAAGCACCCCGAAGACCTCCGCGAGGTCCGCGACTTAACGCAGCCTCGCCAGCGCACCAATAACGCGCCTGATAGGACGCACGCAGTCCGCACGGACAAGTGGAATTGCTGTGTTATGCACGCTTATCAACAAACAGATTACATATACCTGCCAGGTAAGGCCTATAGGGCAAGGGGGTGGGGGTGGGGGGGAGGGGGGTCATGTCACTTTCAGGTGACATCATCTTTTACAAGATGACGTGTCAGACCAAGGCATATACATATGTATTGTAATAAATTCGTAGTTAGTCTGAAATTGGCCTATAACAACATACACACGCACAAGCGCGCGCGCGCACACACACACACACACACACACACACACACACACACACACACACACACACACACACACACACACACACACAAACAACAACACAAACAAACACACGCCGTGTTGACAGCTCTAGCCATAGACTCTAGCAGTTATTCTTTAGGCCCTGCAAACGACAGTTTTGTTGTTATTTTTATAAAGTCAAGTGGCCCAATATTCAGTTTAAAACTGGCGCAGAGCTTTGCCCCTATGTCATCCCCTTAAAGATCGTTCTCAAGTTGCACTTAGGCTCCTTCTCTTTGACAAGAAAGTCCTCCTCTTGTTATTTAGGTGAAGGAGTGCCGATAATATACAGTTTGCATACGGCTGCGCCACACTGACTAGCTGGGGTATCTCACTGACTGAGTACTCCGGCAATTACTGGCTTAGCTCTTAAAGGGGCCGCAGCCGTAATGTGGCCAACTTTCCTTGGAACTGCTCTACCAGGAAAGAGACACGGCGTTTTTTCGCAGATATCGTTCTTATCCACCTTTCTATCGTATTTTTACGCACTTCAACTAAAAACACTTAAACACGCTATAACGCGTGTGCGTACGTGTTCCAAACGGCGTGCGAGCGTACAATCAGTTGTGCGCAAATGGAATTATCTGCAAATAACACATTTTGCTCTGTGACATGAGATTGTTTCACGTTGCTGTGGCCCACTTGTCCGCTGTATCTCTCTAATAAATGTTTGCTTTCGTGTGTCTGTGCCTTCTAGAATCACCTCCTCCCCCCATACTCTGTGTCCCGTTCAGATGCACACAAGCCACTGGGTGAGTTCCAAAGCACGCAAACCACAACACAGAGAGGAGCGGATGTCATTAGGTCTTATTACAGTCCTTACCCATCACCGCAACACTCAAATCTGTCGCCAAGATTAGCCTGCCATGCTTGTTTTTGCTCTGGGTTCATCCCCGAGATGTCGCGCTTTCTGTAATTGGGTCAACCGGATCCCGTATTCCTAGTCACCGTGGCGGACTGTGATTATTATGGTATGGAGCTATGCTCTGGGCGGTGAATGTGATAAAATAGGACATGACGAGGCTACTAAACAACCTGGCTTGATGTTCATCTTGTTGACATCTGCTTTGTGTCCGTGGGTGTGTGCGTGCTTGTGTTTCCATTTCATCAGAATCAACTCAGTCTTACACTGAAACTGTACCCCTGCGTCACAACAACCACCCTCAAGTTCCGCCCAGAGACTACACTGGTGAGTCTCCCCCCCATGTCCACACTCTGCTGCCTCAACCTAGCTCCAGCATTCAGTTCTGGACACACACACACACACACACACACACACACACACACACACACACACACACACACACACACACAAGATGCATACTCAAGAGCGCACACACATGCACACACACACACATGCAAACACACATGCAAACACACGTGAGCACACACACACACACACACACACACACACACACACACACACACACACACACACACACACACACACACACACACACTATTTCACTTTTATATGGCCTGCTTCCTGTCTCCATGTAAGTTGCATTTACCAAGGTTATTAGGCTGTGCTTTGCTTGCTAATTTGAGATAATATTAAGAGAACCCAAGAAGTATGGTGCATAAAGCCTCTTTTGTCAGAGAGAAACATGCACTGGTGATGCAGGAGGGTCCCTCTCTCTCTCTCTCTCTCTCTCTCTCTCTCTCTCTCTACTCACTCTCACTGTTTAGATGCAACCTCTCCCCACACATACACACATATGCACGCACATACATATACACACATGCACATGCACACACACACACACACACATTTCTCTGCTCAATCTCCCTCCTTTTTCCCCCCCTCGCAGCAAAAATATTTCACTTGGACTAAAGTGCAACGAGATCCCTGTGCATGCTTCCAGCAGCCCCCCCCCCCCCGTCTCCCGCCACACTCACCCCTCCCCTCCCCCCCTACTCCCTCTACACTCACCCATCCCCCTCCCCTGCTACTCCCTCTTTCTTCCTCGCAAATCCTTTCATTCCTGCTGGCAGTTGAGCAGTGGAAAGAGGTTGGCATTTTGGGGGAAAGTAGAGAGAGAGAGAGAGGGGGGGGGAGAGAGAGAGAGAGAGAGAGAGAGAGAGAGAGAGGGGTGGGTAGTTTAGGGGCTATGATGAGGCAGAGGTGTAGAGTTTTCTGTGTGTGCGCGTGCATGCATGTGCGTGTGTGTATGTGTGTGTGTGTTTGTGTGGCGCCACACACATACATGCATACATGCATACAAAAATATATATATATATTTTTTTATATATATATATTTATATAGGTGCGTGGGTGTGTGTGTGTGCGTGACGTGTATGTGTGTGTGTGTGCCGTGCGTTTGTGTGGCTTGTCATTGGACAGGAAACTCTCGCCTCAGGATGATGAAACTGGAGTTTTATTTGTTTACGTGCGGGGGTCTGGCGAGGGGGCTCCTGGGGGTCAGGGCGGGGGGGGGGGGGGGGGGGGGGGGGGGGTCCTGGGCGTGCTGAGAGAGACGCAGACCCCGGCCAGCGGCGGCGGCGGCGGCAGCAGCGCGGCCCCTCTGGTGGCGGGAGGGCTGCTGGGGGGATCAAAGAGAGCTGGGTCCCCATAAAGTCTTATGGAGCCCCGGGGCGCCGTGGAGCGCCTGGCGGCGGTGGCGGCGGCGGCGGTGGCGGCCGTGTGTTTAGTCTGAGGAAAACAGCCACACACAGCACCCAACCCCCCCCCCCCCCCCCCCGCCGTCCTCGAGACGCTCTGGGTTTGGAGACGCGGGGCTTTTCAGTTCAGGTCCAGGTCCGCGTCCAGTCAGGATTGGTGTTTGTTTGTTTGTTTGTTTGGTGACGATGTCGCCGTTCCTCACGGCGTCGGTTCCTATACGGGCCTGCCCTCCTTCGTCGGTCGAGTCGTTGTCATGTTCTGCATTTATATTTGCATTTAGCGGTTCTGAGCGGTTCTGAGTGGTTCCGAGCGGTTCTGAGTGGTTCTGAGTGGTTCTGAGCGGTTCTGAGCGGTTCAGAGCGGTGCCCTTCGCGCGGCCAACATTGTGAAACTTGTCCGTGAAGAACAAGCGTAGGAACTTCCAGCCGCGGGCTTGAAGTTCAACCGTAACTTTATTCAATTTCAGATGCACGTCCAATCGAATGTCACGCCGTGTTGTAGTTTTGTGGGGGATGGCGCTGGCTCGCGAGTTTATAGTCCTCCGAGCTGCATGAGAGGGGAACGGTCCGATCGGGGCGAGTGTTTGTGTTCGTGTTAGTGTTATGTTTGAGTGTGTGTGTGTGTGTGTGTCCGTGTGTGTGTGTGTGTGTGTGTGTCCGTGTGTGTGTCTGTGTGTGTGTGGGTGTGCGTGTGTGGTCTTATGCTCCCCTGTATCAACACACAAGCGCACTGGGGCCAGATCATCGGGGTTGTGGTCTGTAGTTAAGACCTGAGCGCAAGCTAAACAAAATGTCAGAAGCCTCCTCCATAAAATACTGTCTGGATTTAGTTTGTGTTCCCCACAAAGTGATGGACGAGAACCATCTCGCTCCCCTTCTCGTCTCACTTTAAATACAATACCAGGAAACACCCAGGGCTATCGCTTAAATACTCGCTGACGGTTTGTTTATCGAATTCACCCTTTTTGCGCATATATACCCCCCCTCCCCCTCCCCCCTGCTTGAAGCTCGCTGTGTAGCGGTAACAGGGTTGTGGTCCATGCATACCTATTTGCCATGGCCCCTTTATCATGCAATCAGTTTGCATTCCCCATGCAACCACAGCAAAAGCCTCC
>JAXIVH010000005.1:8647570-8657392 GCA_036785325.1 Urophycis tenuis | reverse complement strand
CTGGGATGTTGGCTTTGTATCACTTTGTATCTCAGTAACACATCAGGATGCTGAGTGGGGTCTCTGTGTGTGTGTGTGTGTGTGTGTGTGTGTGTGTGTGTGTGTGTTGTGTGTGTGTGTGTGTGTGTGTGTGTGTGTGTGTGTGTGTGTGTGTGCGTGTGTGTCTGTGTGTGTGTTGGAGGGTTTTACATTGTAGGCCTACTGTTCTTTCTTAATCAAACGAACGACAATCAAACAGGTGCTGTAGATACGATTTAAGAGCTGTTGTGTTATTTGTTAGAAACGCCATCCGTCGGCTGTCAGTGAGGGAAATGCGCTGTGAGAATATCTGTTTGGCGTTGACTGCACCTGCCTCTGAGGCGGTTTTGATTTTAGACCGCTCCCAGCTCATTTCGGGGCATGTCTTCCGTGATTGGTTCAGATAATCCATCTGGCCTGTCAATCATTAGTGTGTGAACGGCAACATTTTCACAATGGCTGAGAAACATAGGGAGAGAGGGAGAAGAGAGGAGGCAAGATTTTTTTCAAGGTTTAGTTTTAAAATCTAAAATCTACCAACAGCACCTTTAACTAACTCTATTGTGGCATAATCATTGATACAAAAAATGTTGCTTAATTCATTTCATATTGAACTGAAGACAGGTCTACTGAAATCAGGTGTGTGTGTTTATTTAATGAAGCATCAGTTTGAGATGTTAAGCATTTGGTGGCTCACTGGAAACATGGTGCTATGGTAACACTGTGTTATTACATTACCATCATGCTCCCCTCGTTAGCCCATGCTCTGCCCCGAGCCTCACGTGTGTTGTTACCTTCGAGAGCTCCGCTACATTGAGAGGCACTCGCATCATGTCACATGGCATGTCACATGACATGTCACGGCTCTTCTAATTGGCCTGCCCGTCATTCATCATCACACATGTTGTGAGTGACTCAGTGTGTGCGGAGCAAACACCCCTGATGTCAGGCGGCAAGTGTAGCGTGGCTTTCAGCCTATCGACGGTGTATTGACACTGATAGGATGCCTCGCGGTATTTATACAGTAGATCTGAGGGCATTATCCACAGAATTTACCCAACAACTTAACAACTCAACTGCATAGAGTTTGGGTTATTCGAGCGCAGTATAGTGTTGATGGTTTCTCCACGGGCTTGACGGGCCCATTCAGGGACCCATCCACATGCAGAACATGATGCAGGGACAGGATTCAATCCCATTTTTGGTTATCTTTGCAAGCCAGATGTAATTAAATATTGTGATCAGGCATTTAAAAAAATGCTGTAATTACAACCATTCATGGGAAATAGCCTATTAGGGAATTGGTTATAGGCCAATTGGTCTATATAGGCCTTTATATTTTTCATTTCCCTTCACCAGCTTGGCTTAAACAGTTGCCCGAGCTTTTGCTGTTTTTATTATAATTTTTTTGTTAAACCTGATAGGCATCACAGGGAAAATCAAACTTGCTCAACTGCTGCACTAGTTTTAATCAAATGTGCAGTGGAAATGATTAGCTACAACAACTGAAATTATTTTGTTCTAATTACAAACAGATGGGAGTGTGTGTTTGCACTCAAGGCGACAGAGAGCATGGGAAATGCAGTGTGAACAAGAATAATTAAGAAGTTGTGGTTGTGCTTTTTTTGTCAAGTTGCGTTTAAATAACCGGCGATATCATGTAAATTTGTTTTAATTTAACTATATAATTATATGCATGCTTTACAAATAACAGCTATCACCTTCGGGCATCCTATCTCAGGGATTACTTAAGAAATATCGTTTATGAAGACCTTGATTTACTCCCCCCCCCCACCCACCCCCCACGCTGCCTCTGGGAGTGGCTGTGGAGATGATGTCATTAAGTTAATGTGACAGTAGGATGTGCTCCAGGACCGGCATTAAAACATATCTTTAAGGGTAAATATTTGATAATGTGGTTTTCACACATGCCGTCTATTCAGTCGTGTCTGCACAACACATTGTCTTCGTGGTGTCCTTCCAACTGACTGAAGAAAGTGTGACGCAAAAATACTAGAAACGTGTCAGATCAAATGTGTTTGGCAAGACATGATGAAGTAGGCCTATACACTCAATGATTCTTCAAAACTGTCATTGAAGGGCAGTATGGGCATGGGGTTTTGTTTCCAAATCCTTTTGCATACATACACGACTCACACACGCACGCGCGTGCACACGCACACACGCACACACACACGCCAATCTCTCTTCAGTTCCCTTCATTTACAACAGAGGTCAGTAGAAGCCGATGTTGTGTATTTAAATCACCATATAGGCCCCCAACACAACAGAAGTCCTGGCATGTCGGTAATCTGGATTGGATCCCTCCCCAAAAAAAAGGAAGTATTCCTTTTTATCTACAATTACCAAACAGCTTGTATATTTCCCCATACACACGCTGATTCAGCAGACCTGCGAGCCTCGCCGTCCTTTACGTTATGCTTTATGCACGACAGTTCTGCTGAGGGCGGGGAAGCGCTCCCCCCCCCCCCCCCCCCCCCCCCCACGTTTCCCCTATTGATTTTTGAACCGCTTCGATGTGAAATTGCGCCAGAAGTGTCACTGAGATAAATCGCTGTTAGTCCAAGCTGGCGTAGCTGCGGCGCTGGTGGTGACAGAAGGAAGGATTCCACGCGGATCAAATAAATACAGATGTGAAGTAATTAGTTGTATTCCCAAGGAAGCCATTGTCGGCATGTTAAAGATGAGAGACATCGGCGGGTTGTTCCGCTCGGGCAGATTTTGATGCATTTCTCGAAAGTGGGTCAAAGCCTTTTTTTTTTTTACGAGTCATTGTTCAAGTGAAATAACAAATACAGTAAAAAAAAAAAAAAAATAGGGGTCCGCGTTATTGGGCTCATCAATTGATTGTTTGTGTTTGCAGTTTAAAGCATATAGGCTTAGCTTTATTTTTTTTATGAAAAGGCTGCATATTTAAAACAATGGCACTTCGGGGAGGTCACTTCAAGACAGACGTTGTCACAGCAAGACCAGGCTTACACGACATCATCAGAGCACATAAACACATTGGACCAACACTAACGATCGATTAAAAAAATCATCCAATAGACGAACACAAAACAAGGATTGGGGTTTTCTATTGCAGACAGTTTTATTTCTAGGCTACCAGAGCTACTAAAAATATTAAGCAGCCATCAGAAATGACAGTGGGAGGCTCGTCAGATGCGTTCGGCCTACACATTATCAATTAACATCAATGCGTAATGGGTCCACATCAATTATTTCACGTCCTTCCTAGTAGCCAAAACATTAAGTTTGAAATTGCCCTAGGTCGAAGCTATAATAAATTATGCCTGCCCTGCAGCAATGGTCTATGTAAAACAAGCTTTGATCTTCGCTCTAAAACACTTGAATTTTTTTTTCCTCCAAAATAAGCGTGGCTTTAATTGCATCACTCTTTGACAAAAGGGGTGTAGCCGACATTTAGCATAAAATGATACTATTAGACATGCCACATTATAGTGAAATTGAAACCCACCTCTTTTTCTCTCGCTATTACGAGCGCCTTCAGACGCGGATGTATTTATGCCCGCCGGTTAGCAGTGCATTGATTTAATATGTTTCTAAACAGGACATACAGCTTCGGGGGTCCAAAATGTAAATTTTTTTCCTGCCGCTTACAAAGTAGCCTTTGATTTTCTGTCATGGCGGTAATTACTGTGTTTTGCCACTAGATAGGGGGAGAGCTTTGTGTCTTCTAATTATCAGGTAATCATTGCTGTAATGCCAGCTTGTTGTTTTCACCCATTTGTTGATAGTTTTTTCCATTTTATTTTACAGCTCCTGGCCATTAGCTTATCTTCTAATTCACGCTACTGGGTGTGCGTGCGTGTGTGTGTGTGTGTGTGTGTGTGTGTGTGTGTGTGTGTGTGTGTGTGTGTTTGGTGGGGGGAGGCGGGGTTTGCGTGTGAGTGCGTGTGCATGCATGCGTGCTTGGCGTCGGGGTACATGTGTTTACATGCATGTGTGTCTGCTAAGCGAAGAGGGTTACCATCCAGCGGTAGTAATTGTTGTGCTATGGGTGCCGTTAATTACTGGAGTAAATGGTTGTACCATGGCCAAGGCCCTTTGTGGCTGTAGTGGTAGCAGGGGAGAGGGAAGGAGGGAGGGAGGGAGGGAGAGAGAGAGAGAGAGATGTTGGAAATGGTTTCCACCATCTGACCAGAGAGCAAAAAGAGAGAGAGAGGCTTGAAATGGTTTCCACCATCTGGGGACCCGGAGAGAGAGGGGGAGGGAGGGAGGGGGGGGAGGGAGGGAGGGGGGTGGTGGTGGGGGTGGTGGGTGGGGGGAGGGTGGGGGGAACGGAGCTGAAAGGAGAACAGCGAAGCACTGAAAAAGGCAGAGGGGCCCAATTGGTGGTCAGAGCCTAAGGGTGCGAGTCCATATGGAAAGCAGCACTTTGGCTTGCACTTTATTGCACACCTTGCTGTTTTAATCAATGGCAAGCCTGCTCACAGAGCCTAGAGCAGCGCGAGTCGCTCCTCACTGTCCCGCTGTGGCTCCTTCTCCACTTCCCCTGCACCGCCACGCCAACCCCGCGCTCTCATCGGGTCCCCGAAGAGCCGCGCCGCCACGGAGGCCTCCTGGAAGACTCCGCCGCCGCCGCCACTGCCGCCGCGCCTCGGCGTGGGCTCCATCACGCCGTCGTCGTGGGAAGTGGTGATTTTCCCCGTCGCAATTTGCTATTCGCCCAAATTGTAGCACTCCTGCTTGTGTACTTATAATTTTCCCCGCGACGAGTGTTGACACCATTGTGAACCCCCACTGTGTTTTCAATAGTTTCTTGAAAGGAAGAGGCAGAGGGAGAGGGGAGAGGGGGAGAGAGGGGGGAGGGAGAGGGGGGAGAAGGGGGGAGGGAGTGGGGGAGGGGGACACACACACACAACAACCTGGGACTCCGGCGATGGGACCTGCCGCTCTTGAGTTCCAACGGAGCGCCGGCAGTAATGGGATCAGGGAAGATGGCGGCGTGGGGACATCAAGGCCCGCCGTTAATGACATCATAAAAGCATTAGCCAGCTGCGGTCTGATTTGGTTTTTCGCGGCGGATGTTTGATGAGCGCGCCGCCCCGCGCGCCCCCCGCCACGCCACGCGGTGCCGGCGCCGGGACGAGAAGCTGTGTGTTTGATTTGATCACAAAAACTCCTCCAGGAACATTGATAATTCCGTTAATTGGACTTTTTCTTCTCCGTCGTCGAGGGGCGGGCGCGCGCGGAATCAACTGGTATAATTATGTTTAACTGTTGATTGCGTTGCTCACACCTGAGCGGAACAACAGGATGTCGCTAAAAAGCCGGAGCCGAAAGTCTCGAGTCTTTGAGTCCCCCGTTCCCGGCAGTCACTGTGGTACAGAGGGGGGACAACGGCAACGACGTGTTTGTTTGCGTTTGATGCAGCGGTTGAAGGAGGCCTGTTGTTTATTCATTGCTGGAGAACAAGTGCAAGCCCGCCACATGCATGTCCCTCTGACAGAATGCTCTCTATGTTTTTTTTTTTTTTTACATCAACAGCTGTGTAAACACCTGCCGGCTGCTCACCCACCAACCCAGACTGGAGTCAGGTCTGAGAAGCTTTTTCTACTGAAATTCATCTCATGCTGGAAGACACATTCCGGCACCTGTGAAGCCCAGATGACTCAAAGCAGGTTCCTTCTCTGGACTGGGCAATCCATGATGGCAACCGACAAGTTAGTGATGCGAGTGTCTGCGGGTGATAGCTCTGCTACCGGTAACCCAATAAATGGTTGTCTTTCAACTTCTGAATGACGTGTCTAAATACATCAGCTTATAACTCATTCTGGTCAAGTCCAGTCAATTACCCCTAATTAGAGTTACAGTCTCAAATGGTTTCACTGGCCAGATATTCTATATTATGTCACCCCCCCAACCCTCTGTACTGTGATGACTACTACTGTAAAGGGTAAAGGGGGCATTTAGCAGCGGACTTCTGTCCGAAGCGACTTACAATCATTACATTTGTGGGGTTCGACATGTGGACAGTTGGAGGAGGGGGATCAAGGGGATCGAACCGCCGACCCTACGGTGAGTGGACCACCCGCTCTGTCCACCGGCTCTACCCACTGAACTACTGCCGCGTTACATACCGTGATAACCACACTCATGAGGGTCTTATCATTGGAAATGTCACACCTTGTTTTTTTGTGCGGACATAATAGATCCTTATGATTGCAACTTTTTCAATTATGAACACAACTCCAAAAACAAAATATTATAACACTGCCCCATGTGTGGGGCAACAGGGCAGGGCAGAGGGGCGGGGGTACTTAAGAGTTTGCTCACTGTATATGTTCCTTTCGAGACCCTCCCTCCTGCTCTTCCATCCGTTCACGTTCCATTGAGCAGGATAAGAAGGGTTTCCAATTTACTGAACTCTTTCTTTTTATCTCTTTGCTCCAGCACTTTTTTTATGTAGGGATGCCTTAAGGGAAACCATTCCCTTCTTCCCCGAGTCCATTTATGCCATTTAGGTATATTTACTACGGCGTCTTCCCCCCACATTACAATAAATGAACCATGACTATATCCCCTCTCTTGGACCCGGGACGTTTTTTTAACCTATCGCTGTCCCCATTTAGAATCGTCCCACTTAAAGGGATCTTCAAGGTAGCTTGGGCTGGAGCCCACACCTCTGCAGAGAAACACACATATTATTCCTAAACAGTGACACCGCGGCGCCACGTCAAAGCTGTTCGGCTTTAGCCGGACGGGACGGTGAGTGGCCCACATTACGGGCAGTCACAGCCAGTTGTTTCCCCCCGGGGGGGGGGGAAACAACAACGAGGGCGCCGTGACGTACGAGTAGTCACGGCGCCATGGCGGCCAATCATGTGGAGCCGCGCCGCGCCCCCAGCAGACTGAAGCACTTCCCCACCGGTGACGACGGCGCGCAGAGAATCAACACAAGAACTTTAAAGCCTCCTCCGCCGCTTTTCAATATCGGGACCCACACTGCGTTTCCAAGATCCGCCACCCTGGGTTGGGGATGATTATGTGGCAACTTAACTTTGGCTCTTTCTTGTTCTTCGTTTTTTTTTTTTTTTTTTTTTTTTTTTTTTGAGAGGCAAATGGTGGAATTCGAAATTGAAAGTCTGTTTGGACTTTGAGATGGTTTCAACGTGCACAAGAATGTACGACTGTGGAAATGCCACTGCTCATGCAGTGTAACGTATGCAATGTTCATAAATATTTAATTCAACTAGGGGTAGCAGTGTGTGTGTGTGTGTGTGTGTGTGTGTTGGGGGGCGGGGGGGGGGGGGGGCACAAAACATATTCAACATAAATGAAAATGCTGATTAGTGTCCAATTGACTTGGGCTACATGACATCATCCACGGGCAGCAGAAAAATGTTTAATGAACAAATCCCATTGAAGTTTTCTGCAGGTCTGGCTATTACTGTAAATTACAGCCATTAATCTCTCTCAGTAGGAGAGAGATTGAATTATGTCCGGCTCTCGCACTGATGCTGGAACAAGTGGCCGCTACCTCTCGCCCACTCAAACAGACACGGCAGTGATTTTCTTTGCATGTTGTATTAAGGCTGTTGTCATTACTTGGATTTGTGATTAAATTTAGCATAGTCCTGCCGATCGGCGAATTGTCCGGCCACTCTCAATTACTGTCTAGGGAGGGTACATGAGAAAGCTTAACACAGCAATTAACAACTTAATTAAGTGCCGCAGCCAGTGTGGCACTCCCAGAGCCAGGCAACTAGGGCCGTATTGATCGCAGGAGGATTGCCAGTTGGCCTGCGATTGATTGTTCAATTGATTGTCTTAGATAGGCATTTGTCAATGACTAGGTAAAGGGTGTGTTTGTGTGTGTGTATGTGTGTGTGTGTGTGTGTGTGTGGGGCTGTGTGTGTGTGTGTGTGTGTGTGTGTGTGTGTGTGTGTGTGTGTGTGTGTGTGTGTGTGTGTGTGTGTGGCTGTGTGTGTGTGTGTGTGTGCATGACAGGTGTGTGTTTTGTCTCAGAGGTAGATGACACAATGCAATGTGACACACTGATAATGAGCAGCCACAGTGAATGGCTGTTCTCTCCCCGGTCCCTCTGGGTTAGAGACACTCGTCTGGTGTCAATCACCACCCTGCTCACTCCCTGCGCCTCCCTGAGACAGACACATACACACACACACACACACACGAACACACACACACACACACACATGTACACACACACACACACACACACACACACACACATGTACACACACAAACACACACACACACGTCGACACCCGTATAGACTGACACAGAACTCGTCTTCTTGATCCAATGGAGCAACATCTTCGTCTTATGAATGTATTGATCATTGGAAACGAATGTAATGACACACACACAGGCGCACAACAGCGCAACACCACAAGCTGAAGTTCAAATACAGATATGATGCATTTACATTCCAGTGAGTCAATGGCTTTGACAGAATGATTAAATAGTACATAAATAATGCATCGCCATATTTCGACAGACGCAGTCTCTCATTCACACACGCTGGCACACACACACACACGCACACACGTACATGACACCATACGCACACACGCAGGCCCCACGTGCACGGCACACTCCCCATACACACACACACACACACACAATACGGCCAGGTTTCAAGTGGTCCCCCGGGGGCCGTTGTTGGGAGGCGGGGGAGGTGGGGGAGGCGGGGGAGGTGGGCGGCGCTGACTGGAGAACAGTGAAGTGATGCTGAGATGTCAAACAAACGGTCTCTGCTCTCAGTGGGTGGAAGGTTGTGATCCCCCCGTTTGAAGGCATGACCCCCTCACCTCAGAGGAGACATAAATATATATATATATATATATATATATATATATATATATATATATATATATATATATATATATATATATATATATATAGACAGATAGATAGATAGATAGATAGATGTAAAGTGATAACTGTATGCATAACAAACAGTTCAATGAGGTAAATCACATTAAATTAATTCATAAAACGTTTTGGAAAAACACAACGAAGGGGCATTAGTTAGTTATGGCTGGTTAGTTATGTATCACCCGTTGTTGTAAATGTTTTATTAATTGTAACGTTCTCACAGACAATGTGTTACGGTATTAATTGCATTATTTCACAGATTTTCTTTCCCATTTCTTTTTTTTCCAAACGAATCAACAACATCCCACACACTCCTATTGAACTTTAATATTGATTTTGGTAAACTATTATGACTGCGTCTTTGCGTAGTTATTATTGTAGTTATTGGTGCCTTAACACATTGGGTCTGTGCATTTGCTTTATCCACATGTTGAGGGTCTAACCCCAACTACATGTGTGGGCAAATAGAGACTGCAGACCAAATCTGGTCTTTGTTTTCTATGGCAATATTACCTACTTAAATTCTCAATTGCCGCCTTCTAAAGTGATTAATGTACCAGGCATTTTAAAGTCTTCTTGGAGGCTGGGATCCTACTCTGTACTCTACCACTAGGGGGCAGTAAGATATGGATATACCTGAGCGCCACATTATTCGTGCGCATGTGCATATGTGCACTATGTTCCGATGTTTTGTGTTGCATGCATACACACATGCGCACGCGCGCACGCACACACACACACACACACACACACACACACACACACACACAGACACACACACACACACACACACACGCTGACACACACGTACTGACACACACACACACACACACACACACACACACGCACACACACACACACACACACAAACACACAGACACACACACATAAACACACACACTCACTGACATACAC
>JAXIVH010000005.1:8595070-8642570 GCA_036785325.1 Urophycis tenuis | reverse complement strand
GGCTTCAGGCTTCAAGGCCGGGAAGACACGTCTCTATTTCAGCTTCGGGCTTCGTATCCAGACACCTGAGTTGTAACCTGCCTCTGAATGCCTGCTAGGTACCAAAAAAAAAAAAAGCACATATACAGTGTGTGCAGAGGTCTGTGGTGGAGGCCAGCAGGGTCCTCCGGTCTCACTCAAGGAGATTTCATTAATAGTGGCTGATCGGTGGAAAGCCACCAACGTTTGGTGTAATGATGAACAGTGGCACGAAAAGAGTGGTTATCTTGCTGTGTAGGAGATGCAACAAATCTCTTCCCCTGCACTATCAGTATGCCTTGATCAGTACAGTCATGACCACAGTTATTCAAATATGTGTGAAAATATATAGCTACGATATGATATTTGAAATGATCTGCATGTATCACAATAAAGCATGTAAATATATAGATAAATCTATGATATATTTTATTATATGTTGTTGTTTTTTTTCCAGCAATGTCAGTTGTGCCAGTAACAGCAACATCAATAGTAGTAACAGCAACAGTGATAACAAAAGCATCAGTCATTGTAGTAATAACTCCAGTAATTTCTTTGGCCAATATTTATCAGAAGTAATATACATAGCATAATAATGGTTCTACATTTCTTAGTAAGAGATAACATCGCGTAGGGATCATTCCTATTATTTCTTGTGTCTGGTCCTGATAGATCTTGGTTGATGCCTTATTTACTTGTTTACCCTGTTTGCCTTGAAAGTTAAATAAGTGTGCCTCATATATTTAGAGTCAAACTGAGCTCAGTCGGCACTAAGTAGCTTGTCAATAGCGAGGAAGGAAGTGTGGTAGAAAGAGGAGGCTTGATGAAATGGCCTTTAATTACCAGACAGTAGATGCCGGACCCCTCTGCCCACTCTCCCCCTTTTTCGCCACGTCAGGTGTTTGATTTCTGATACTGTGGATTGCTGACTTGGCTTCGTCCGAGTTGCCCCCCTTAAGCAAAAGGCCCTTAACGTGAAGTCCTCGGAGAGCATGTTTGACAAAATGCCATATAGATCTCCTATTTTTCATCAGGGGTGCAATGCTGGCCACCGCACTAATCAGAGTGCCTGATAGCCTTGCTTTGTTTTCACCTTTACTCTCCTGTAACAATTACACAAAGTAATAATTTCAGGCATTACATTGAAGTCAATAGGTCCTTTCCCCTCCTGCCGCTGGTATAGCTGTAAGCGATGACAAAAGGTTCAATATGGATCAATGTGATGGGCTTGGAGGATTGTGTAAATGATGCAGGTGCATCCAGCCGTGTCTTTTAGGCTTTGGTTTTGAAAACGTAATAGGTTACACAGATCAAAGAGAGAAAGATTTGCTTCCTACGTTGTCCCTTTAATAAACCTCTCATTATTTCAGTGATTATTATTTTTGCTCAATGACCATAATCCTGCACTTTGTTGGGGCAACGTGAATTAAATACAGGCACTCTTTGGGGTTAGCTAAACCCCACAATACAATTGAACTTAAACTCCTATTTAAGCTTTCACCCAATGTTGATTTAGTTTAGATAGGAAATTTATAGAGTGGGGACATTGATAGTTGTATTTGCCCACTAACCTTTAATGCATTTGAGGCAGGGGCAGCTTGAATGTCACCAATAGCTTTAAAAACAAAACACTATAGCCCACGATAAAGAAGTTCAGCTCCAGGGCAGTCATGGGTGCAGACTTTTGTTTTAGCCAGCCCAGGGATGAGAGCCAGTGAAACCCAACCTTAAGCAATAGCCAGCGCAGCACAGCCAACACAATAGCATCTCATTGCTATTGTTTTTCAGTGCTGCGTGTCTTGCCAGGTCTGGCAAACGAAAGGGAGATAGAAGGAGCTAAACAGCTGCTTATCATTACACATAGCCCCGGTCAACAGAGTTGGGTATCGTCTCGGTGAACATGGGGCTGTA
Organism: Urophycis tenuis; assembly: GCA_036785325.1. NCBI lineage: Eukaryota > Metazoa > Chordata > Actinopteri > Gadiformes > Phycidae > Urophycis > Urophycis tenuis. The sequence continues at coordinate 8,640,641 of JAXIVH010000005.1, read as the reverse complement.
AATTAACACAAAATAAGACTTCACTTCGGCGAGGGATCAATGTCTTGTTTCTTGGAACTGCAATCAGAGCGCCTCTCGCTGCGGAGGAGAGGGAGAGTGATTCACGCTCTCTCCTCAAAGATAAGGCGGTAATGAACAAGTTTTAAATGTTCTCTGTTGAACATTTAATTACACACTAATGACTCATGTCTCCTGTCTAGTGGAAATCTTTAAACACCAATGTTAATCTATGGCACTGCTACCTCCGCTAATAAAAAGGAGAGGGAAAAACTGTCCTTGAATGCTTCATAATGCGTGATCATACGCCAGCTCCTATTCTTTGCTTTTATAAATGGATCATCAAGGCCGGAAGGAAGTGTTTTCAGAACTAATCATGCCATCGCTGTTCCTGAAACACCTCTTACCAGTATTGATTGAGCACCGGTAACATAAGGTAAGTTTAAAGTAAATATCTTAAGACCTTTGAAAACACCTTGGATAGACTCAATAACCTTTCATCACATCAATATTACATTCATATATAGCAAAACATAATTCCAAGGCAATTACATTACTTCTTTTGAGAAACAGTTGAATACGTGTAATTCAGTTTAATACAAACGTTGTGCAATCATTATCTTGTTGCCTTGATGTAAGATTGGACTTTTCTGAAGACCTGTAGTTTATTAAAGCTCTTGAAAGGTTCCTGCTACAAACATCCACATAAACCCAGGTTTTCTACTACATTTGTACATTCTGAGGTGAAGCACCATCAGGAAAAATTAGAAATAGGATAAATGAGTTTTCAGCTGTTAACCTCTTGTACAACAAAGGCTGGAAATTGTGGCAAACCCATAGAGGCCAACCTCGATGCAAAAATGTGTGGCAAGCCCCTCCTTAAAGTAGAAGGGAAGACCGGGTATGGTTGTAATACGTTTTGCTTCAGCACCTGTAACTCATTGAATATTTGAGCTAAAGCTCTCAAACTTTAATACAAAGTACCCACATTTGTTTACTACCAATGGCACCAATTCAAACCTCTGCAAGAATATCACAGACCTCATGAGCTGATGTCAAATACATGTTGTTCCTTTGTTACAACCTACCCCACTACTGGGGTGGGTTGTAACCATAGGTTGTAACACATGCTGGGGTAGGTTGTAACAATTAGACAAAATAAGCAAAAAACAGAGGCCAAACCATGTGATATGCTTTATTGAAATAAAAGAACAATGTCATGTATATGTATATATGTGTCATGTATAATTTCATCTAATATAAGTCACATGGTTGTATCTGCAATATTATAAGTACTAGACAAAATATAGTCTTGGTCCAAAAAATTACTTTCTTACATCAAAATCAGTTTTTCTCGATAAAATCTACATGGATCGGTTTTTAGCCTAGATAATTACCATCGATGATCGGGGGGAAAGTGGGTAAATACTGAAATGATCATGTGACTCCTATATTATCCCTGATCGGTGGAATTGGTGGTCTTACAACCATACCCGGTCTCCCCTACTTTGTTTTTTGGAGTAGAGTCTGCACTATGTCACATACGAGCTATTTACCCGTGACCGAATCTATTTGGCAGTGAAAGGTGTCACAATTATAAAAATAAAAGTAATGAAATGAATAGATTTTGACAAAATATCTTTTTCAAACCACTTCTAGTGTTAGCATATAACATTTTCAGATTAGAACAATTTTGAGTTATTCAAATCGAGAGGGTGAATATAGCAGACTATTTTCATAAATAAAGCATGGAATATGACAAATGGCAAGGAACTTTCAGCTTCTGTTTTGTCTTTTTCAATACTTTTCCTAATATTTAATATTATTAATAATATGAATATTTTGTATCCAAAATACAATACATCCTTAATATTTATCGTCATAAAATGCTTACACTTCTTAAACTGCTCAATTATAAAGTATTTGCTACCGTCTGCAAACCTACAAACACGCGTTTACGCTGAAGGCTACTTTTACTTTGAAAAGCAGATAGCGGATGTTGATTCGGAAATGCTGGTCAAATGTGTTGTCTGCACGCAGTCTAAATATCTGTCTAAAATCAATGTGTCATAAGAGAATGGAAACATCGGAATGATCCGTAAAGAAAGTTGCTAATGTTTTATTCCATAGAACTCACTATACATGCTTTCATCATGTGCTGCCATAAAACAGGATGCAGCCACTACCGCTAGCAAGCTTCTCCTGGAAATTAGCCGTTTAGCTGACAGCTATCGAAGTGGACTATGATGTGTCATATTTCTCTGTTATGCTTTTACTTGCTTTAAATAACATTTACACCATGGACACCGAAGGAATAGTAATCCGCATAAAAACACCCAGTGGAGACATGGACTCTTCCGTCGACTGTCCATCCCTTTTGAACTTCAATGACTTACTGGTGAGACTTGGAAATTATTTACCAGCACTTATTTTAAACCATACATCTACCAAGTATGCTTTTTCCACTAAAGCACAGGGGTTTAAATACTCCCTCGTAGCACCCAAGCATATAACTATTGTAGGTCCAATTCCGTGTTTTTGCAAGCTGCTAATTTGACGACACTGACACTTTTCCAGCTCGCCATCAGAGATGTGATGCCAGAAGCCACAGTCACTGCCTTTGAATGTAAGTTGACTTCTAACGTCTTCTCACATTTCCACGGCGTTTTTGTATCGTACTGTACAGTGTCAGGTTTTAAATCTCGATGTCTAATAAAAAAGTACATTATGAAAAAGTTAATGAAGGACTTTTAATCAAGTCACATTCCTATTAAAGAGAGACAACAGTTCAAAATTGAAGGGACCCCTGTGAAACTTTTAGCGCCCCCCAGCAATGAAATGTTTCACCTTCTAATGACAAATGTACTCTTTGTAAGTCGCCTTGGATAAATGCTAATGCTAAATGTAAATGTGTCTGTAGATTTAATTTGCCGACTGTGGATTCTTACTTTCATATTTAAAAGGAAACAGGTTTACAACAAGGCCTACACACTAATTTTGTTTCTTAGCCCTTCTTAATCATAACATTATGATGACATCATAATCAATAGATAATCAATATGGTTATGAGAGCAAATGATTGGTGGCTGCAACTTCTTCCAGTTTTGAACCATTGAATACAGCTACTTTTTAAATGGAAATGTCCTGCAGCCTTTTACATTATGACATGTCATTAAATAAAGTAGGCAGTGGCTCAGTGGGTAGAGCGGGTGGACAGAGTGGGTCGTCCACTAACCGTAGGGTCGGCAGTTCAATCCCCTCGATCCCCCTCCTCCAACTGTCCGCTTGTTGAAGTGTCCTTGAGCAAGACGCTGAACCCCAACTTGCTCCCCGGGCGCTGAACATAGCAGCCCACTGCTCCTATGTACCATAGGATGGGTCAAATGCAGAAAACAAATTTCGTTCCCATATCTAAAAAATACTGAGAATGACCAATAAAGACCGAAAGGTCCTCCCTTAAACGGTACTTTTATTCAGAGGTTATTGCTATCATCCCTTGTGTCCGTGATTGGCTGTTATATGCATACTATGATAGACGTCCAATAAAATACCTGCTCTTCCTCACGTGATGTTTTACCATTCTCATTAATCACCTTGAAGGAATATTGACCTAAGACACCATTCATAAGAAGAGCTTCAGGCTATCTTTACCCTGTGCCTGTGCTATATCTTGCTGCTTTTCTTCTCCTCTTGGTGACGTAGTATCTCTCTGTCAAATGTCATGCATACAAATATATAATGTGACATGCTATCACATCCTATTTTTCTTTGCCTCTGTAGATTGGTGAGCTAATCCCAAACCTGTTTTGTGTCATTAAAGATTTGACCCTATATCTGTGTTTTCAGATGAAGATGAGGTGGGGGATAGAATTACTGTAAGAAGTGATGAAGAACTTAAAGCCATGTTGTCTTATGTGAGTATAATTAATCATAACATGCAACGTATATCATTGTCAACAATTCTTTTTGCAAAAACAAGTGTTATGCTTTGGGTTGCAAACAGTGCTAGTTAAGTTGAGATCTGCCACTCAAATGACTAAATATACATTAGATCATTAATACTGTATCAATATATATATATATATATATATATATATATATATATATATATATATATATATACAGTATATCATGAAGTATTGAACTACATAAATACTGTAGTTCAATACTTCATGATATAATATAATATGAATGAATATAAGTTCATGATATTGCATTCTTCAGTCAGCTCTGTTTATGTAGAACTATCATAAATATCATCTACCATTCTGAAATTCAGTACTGGAAGTGTTAATATTTTCATTGTATTAGAGACTTGATTGTTCTGTTTGAGAGTTGCAGTAGCTAAGTGGATAGAACGGGTGGACAGAGCGGGTCGTCCACTAACCGTAGGGTCGGCGGTTCGATCCCCTTGATCCCCCTCCTCCAACTGTCCACATGTTAAACCCTACAAATGTAATGATTGTATGTCGCTTTGGACAAAAGCGTCTGCTAAATACCCCTTTACCCTTTACCCTTCTTGAATCGAAAATACATCTTTTTTTTGTGTGGATATCTTGCATTAAGCATTGCATTTTGCCTCAAAAGCTTATGTTGAAAGAAATCTTTAGTCTCAGTTGTCCCTGCCTTGTCCATTTGTCTGACCGTTGGGCTACTTCACTTTGGCACTTTTTTGTTATAATGCATTATTATCCATACATATTGGACCCAACATTTCTGAACAAAGAGTAAATGACAATGTCATTAACTTCCTCATAATCCTTTCTGATATGAACTGTTCCCTCCATTGTCCATCTGTCTAATGCCTACTTGATGCCACTGTTGTTTGTTGTTTTGAAAACTCTAAAATTGTCAATGGAAGTCCCGTCACACTCTGCATTATGAGGGATATAGCGGATTAATGGCCTCCTTTGCAGCCCATATGCTGTTTTGGCAGTATATCGTCCGACAGCTGAGTCCAGTGGTGCACTCTGAGCGTAACAGCGCCCATTGCTGTTAGGTGATTCCCTTCACTGTCTCTTCCAGGGGTTGTCTTTGCCGTGAGACGCGGGGCCGTGTTCCCCTATATTTAATGTTCACGCCCGAGACACAAAGAGTAATGGGTTTTTCTGCGAAGCACCGTGATGGCTAAATGAACTGTCAATTTTTATTATTTATTATTCAGTACTTAAAGTTTTGCCTCATTAGAGATGAGGCTCCCCTCGGGCTGCGTTTTGAGATCTTCTTCTGTCTTTTACCCCCCATCAGGCTAAATTTGCTGCCCTTGTTTTGTTGTAAAGCGAGTGTGGTGAGAGTGAGGAGAAAAGGAGGGAGAATTTAAAGCAGCGCAAAGAAGCAAGAGAGAAAGACTTTGAACCGTGGTGCCATTTATCCATCCATTGTTCGTACCCAGGGAACATTACTTTGCAAGTGCTTCAGTTTTTTCTTTCGTTTTTCTCCCACTGGTAAGGTCTTCAGAAAGGTGCGTTAATGGCACTAGTTTTTCCTGATGTGTACTTACACTGAAGTGAGAATCGCTAGGAGAGTTTACAAGTGGCCCTGCTGGGCTTTTTCCACGCACATGCTTACTTTGCAGTCGTTTATTTCCGCTGGTCTGGATCAGGCTCAACCCAAAGTGTTACTTGAAGGTGAAAGTATATACTTTTCTTTTTAACGGTATGGGCACATTCGGCCCCAAGAACGATACTGAGTTGGCGGTTTTTGACAGGACTTGGATTACAGACACGCTCTGGTAATAATTACATTACAGTGGCTGGTGCGGCGTCTGCCCTGATGGAAGGACACACTGTTGAGGCAGGGCTGTGGTCTCCCTCTTTCACCTTTCCGTGCATGTGCTGACATTTTCACAAAATGTCTTGTTTAACGGTCACCCGTGCTACAGTTGAGAAAATCAGTTTAAATGTAATCTAGAAATAATTGACTAATTAAGGAAGCTAATATATAGAGGTTAGGCACTTTCTGTAGATTTTTTTAAATTTTATTTAAGATTCGTTTTGAAGCTTTCGCTGTTCTAAGTGGGATCATAATGGGGCAAAAACGTGACAGTGTAATTAATTAATTACATTGTAATTTGTGTCAGTTCTGATATGTCTCCAAACTTTGAAGTATCAGAGGAATAGCTTATGATATACAGATATATCTTGTAAATGCAATGCAGATTTAAATGCAATGCTTTGTCTGCATGCACTGACTATACATGTGTTAACGTTTTGGCTGGGCTGTTGTGATTCAATAATTGTGATAATTTCAGTATGTGCTGCAAAAGGGTGTTTTTGTTTTTTGTGTCATTTTTGTGTCCTCTTTTTGTAAATATCATCGTGGCTCCTCCCACTCGCCACCTTGGCCAATAAGTGGCCTATTGAGGAGCGATTGGAGCAGTCTTGAACAGAGCAATGCATTAACTCTGTAAAGACACTGGGCCCAGGAACTCCAGCTCCATGCATGTGCACCAAGAGCTGTGAACATGCATGCAAAGGCTTATGCTTTCCTGCAGCCATTTGCATTAATATTTTTGTTGGTCTGTTGGCAATCACAATTAGGCCTCTCCAGTGAAGCGGGAGTGATTATTTTTATGTCTTTCATTTCATTTCATGTTGAGTAGACAGCTATTATGTACAAGTAAGAGGAATTAGGTACGAGCAGCACGTTAGATCGAATCAGGACAATTAATTAGGCTTCCCAATGGTAACTAAGGGTGTGTGTGTGTGTGTGTGTGTGTGTGTGTGTGTGTGTGTGTGTGTGTGTGTGTGTGTGTGTGTGTGTGTGTGTGTGTGTGTGTGTGTGTGTGTGTGTGTGTGTGTGTGTGTGTGTGTGTGTGTGTGTGTGTGTGTGTGTGTGTGTGTGTGTGCGTGCGTGCGTGCGTGCACACGTGTTTCCTACATCCATGTTTGTGAGCGATAAGGAGTAGATAACACCATGATAATCACACTTTTTTTTTCTTCCCCCCATCCTTCTATTCCACTCTAATTAATTCAAGCTAAGTCCTTTTTTTTTTACATCACCCAGTAAAAGTTGCGGGCTACATATTGCAGAGCACAATTAATGGTCAAATAATTCACTTAATTAACATCCATCTGCAGTGAGAGCCCCCTAACTGTAACACCCCCCGCCCCTCCTCAGCCCTCCTCGCCGAGCGTTGATTGTTGCATGCTCCTGCGAGACCCAGCGCTCCGCCAGCCGTCTCTAATCATTGGTCGACACCCTTGAAAGACAGCCGGGGCGCACGCCGAAACTTACAGTGCGGCCGCGCGGCGACAGCGGCGGTGGTGAAACGAAGTGGGGGGAGACGGCGGGGGGAGGACGGGGGGAGGGGGGGGGGGGGGAAGGGAGGAACGAGGCAAGACGACGAAGGCGAGGGGGAGAAGAGCCGCGGTCTCGTTCATCTCTCACTCAGCTCCCCCTGGAGGCAGCTCTCCTAATTCCATCGTCCTCACTCCCTAGCTCTCCTTAGTCTGCTAATGATGATGAGGCCTACCCCCGCCACCACCACCACCACCACCACCACCACCACCACCACCACTGCTGCCCCCCACCACCACCACCACCCCACCACCCCCACCACCCCACCACCCCCACCACCCCCTGCTTCCTCCTGCCCGCTCACCCTCTCTTGTCCCTTAAGGCTGAGTGATGGTATTTGGCATCGCAGACTGTTTAGTTATTGGCCAACAAAGGAGAATGTCTTTGAATGCTACACCCTCCGCCGATTAGCCGGTAATTGCGACCTTAATCAATAAGTTAGCTGAGCAGAAAATGAAAGTTATGTTGTCGTCACCCCCCACGCCCCCGAAACATAGAATGACATGATTTTGGGTGATGGGGGGGTGGGTGGTGTATTTGGGGGGGTGGGTGGTGCATTCGGCCCTATTGTTCGCACACGAGTCCCGTGAGAACGTGGCGGGGTGAGAGCAGAAGGCTAGGAGCAAGGAAGGAGGTGACAGTGATAAATAGGTCCTTTTAAAGGCAGCTGTGTCACTCGGGTAGCTGTTTTGTCTGCCTTCATACCCCCCCCCCCCCCCCTTGCCCTGCCCCCCCGCCATCGCACACATCGAAATCCAGTAATTGAGTAGTAATAGCATATGGAACATGTTATTACGGTGCGTTTGGTGTGATCTGGCTGCACGCTTTCTCCAGATCCCAATGATAGCAAGGCTCAAGAAACTCTTCTGGGACCTCTACTCGTCCTCTTAGGCCTAATGCACACATCTGAATGTACAAGCTTTAACCACTATACCCTCAATACATCACACACACACACACATTCACACACAAATATATACTGTATATATGTGTGTACTGTATATATACTGTATATATATGTGTTTACACTGTTTGGTCATGCCCATCTGCGACTGGGGCTCTCCAGCTAACATTGGGGACTATGTACACACACACACCACAGACACACACACACACACACATATACACACACACACACACACACACACACACACACACACACACACACACACACACACACACACACACACACACACACACACACAATTACACACAATTTAACAGATGGCTTGCTTAACTGAAACATCAATTGTTATGTTGCCTTGGCAGGCGCGTGTGCATGTTAGCCCTTCAGGGTATGGACGCTTGGTGAATTGTTGACCTGGAGGAATAAGGGTTAATGCTACACTTTCCCCCAACAGACCCACAGGGCATCAGTCTTTGCCGGCAACAGATTTCCACAACGCGCCATCGCTCCCATTTTTCCTGCTGTTTGTTATTTATTTGTTTATTTGCGTATGCATGAAAATGGTAGAAAGATGTTATAACGGCATTGCTCACAACGCACCGTTCTGCTTCGGTTTCCCGTTCGCGGTTAAATTCCCCGCTTTGCCGACACAGGCAGTCGGTGTGCAAGTGTGTGACGTTTTTTTTTTTTTTTTAAGATTTCTAGACCTAATGGTGTAACGGGTGCTGGGAGTGTCATGTCACTGTTATGTCACTGTTATGTCACTGTTAGCCGGGTCCCGGGGTTTTTTGGGGGTCCTTCATGTGATTGTCTGTCGTGCATGTGATTAATTTTTTTTCTCCCTGTGTTAATTGCATACCATTTTAGTTCAACTGAATCCACGTCCTTTTCCCCCCCTCTTGTGCTTTCAGTACTGCAACACGATGAATGAACAGAGGATCAATGGACTCCTGCCAGAGCCTCTGCAAATATTCCCAAGAGGTGTGTGTGTGTGTGTGTGTGTGTGTGTCTCTGTGTGTGTGTGTTAAGCAGTCCGTCATGTGCATCTCCCACGTGTTCGAAAGCCTCCCTTCACCGCTCAGTCAGTGCGTTTCCGCAGCGAAAACGGCAAATAAATAGTCTTAATGTAGCCGTTAGACACCGTCTCTTTTCGACGTTAAATTAGTTCCAGAGTACTGAGTCGACAGTTTTTCCTGCGACAGCGCATCAATAGCGTATCGCAGAGCCGCGGTGTTAATTATCCCGGTACCTGCGATGTGTCCCCAGAAACCCATGAACACACAAACGTCCCCGGAAACCCACGAACCCCGTTAAGGTAAAGGCGTTCGCAGCAGTGGTGACCCCCACCCCCCCCCTTTTAACATAAAGCCCGGAGGCCAAAACAAAAAAAGGGGGGGACTAATTGTACCAACGACTGAGATTGACCCGCGCGCTAATTGTCTGTTAATGAACGCAGAAAGGTGACATGGGCCAGTCAAATGTTTTTCCCCGTCAGAAATTGAACTGTGCGCGAGGCTCGGATGAGACGGGGACGAGGGAAACACGAGACACCGCCGGGTAAGCGGCCGCTCTCAGACACGCCGGGACCCCGTGAAGCATCGCCGCGGTGAATGTTATGACATCTCCAAGTGCACTCGCGTTACAAACGCTGGTTCAAGACCGCGCTTTGATGTGCACTCGACCAGCACGGCCGCATATCTTCTCAGACCTTGCTACCTATGAATTGTGGAACGCTCGAGCATACCTACTTCTGTACCGAGAGCGAGACAAGTGCATCTCTGTCTCTCTGTCTCTCTTTCTCTCTCTCTCTCTTGCTCTCGCTCTCCCCCCCCCCCCCCCCCCCCACACACACACCCGTGGTCTCAAGAGTCCTACATCTCAATCACTTTCTCCTCTGCAACTAATTTCAGAGTCACCCTCATTTCATTTCATTTCATTTCAGTTATTTCTCTCTCCCCCTCTGTCTCCACTGAGGAGTTGGTTCTTTTCCAGTACATTTTGTAAGTGGCCCAGTGATGTGTTCTACAATCTAGTCAATTACTGTTTCAGCCGGCAAGACTCCAGGGATACGGAACATACATGGCCTCAAGGTGCGTATCTCAGTAATTGTTTCAGCCGCCTTCACAGAGAGAGAGAGCGAGAGAGAGAGAGAGGGAGAGGGAGAGGGAGAGACAGAGTGAGAGGGAGAGAGAGAGAGAGAGAGACAGAGTGAGAGGGCGAGAGACAGAGACAGACAGAGAGACGGAGAGAGACAGAGAGGGAGAGGCAGCAAGAGAAAACGAGGGGATGGAGGGAAAAGGAAAGCAAAGGCATGTGGATCTTTAACGGTGTGTTCCACTTATTGAAATGTCAATGAAGTCAAGGCTTTGCTGTACTTCACTCGGCCGCTCTCCCCCCCCCCCCCCCCCCACCCAGCACCTTATCCCTCTCTCCCCTCTCCCCCGTCCTCCGCATCCCGTATCGCCACGGTTACGCTAGCATAGCCGCGTACAACCGTAGCGGCCAAGCGAAAGGGTGCTCTCATTCCTTCCATCGGCTTGACGGTGAACCCAGGGGTCAGATCCTCCAAACTTAAGTCTGGACCGCGGCCCGCGTTGTTTTTCGGCTCGGCCACGAGATTGTGGTTACAAGCCCCCCCCCCTCCTCCAGGGTCCCCAGAGCCCTCTGGCTCTTGTGTCGTCGGGCATATGTTGTGTTCAAAGCTCCCCGCTAATTACAATGGGTTAAGTGGTCTGACACCTGTCTTGCCTTTTAAAAAAAAAAAAAAAAAACACACAACTTTTTTTTTTTTTTTTTTTTTAAAGGCCGCCATTGGCATTCATAAACATCTGAGAGTGCTTTATTTCCCACGTATTCCCGCAGGGCTCTGTCTTTCTTCTGCGGAGGCCAGAGGTCTGTTTTGGTGAAGATGATGTTTTTTTTTTCTCCTCCCGAGCCCTTTAAGCATGTTTGCCCCTCTTTTATTTCATTTCAATATAAAAGTAATTGGCTGAGGGGAGTCTGGGCTATCCGTTTAAATGAGGTCTTCTTGGGCACTAATTAAAGAGAGGATCCCCGTGCCTTTAGTGGACCCAACACGCCGGCCCTATGACCTCAATTAAAAGTGCTATTCTTAGCCTCCTCTTTAAGTGTCTTAGGCTCCATTCCTTTGTTTAATATCTGGGTTGAGCGGAGAGATGTTGCCGTAAACACGTCCAGGGACCCACCAAGAAGCCCAAGCAGAAGAAGAAGACGCAGAACAAACAGTCATATGTGTTAATTGCTTTCCATTGATGTCCTTCAGAGTTGTTCTTCCTCGAGTCTTTCGACCAGTCAGGCGGCGTCTTCATCCTCGTCGGAGCGCGTTTGACACCGTGGCGGTCGGACGTTTGGTCTCTCCTCTCTCCGGCCTCCTTCTGTCTGTCTGTCTGTCTGTCTGTCTGTCCCGCGGCCCTGCCTGTCCACTGTGTCCCCCCCCCCCCCTCCGCCTGATCGTCTGATTGTCCCTCTACACTTGTGTCGTGTGCTTCCCCCGTCAGGTGAACACGAGGCCCAGCACAGCCAATGAGTGCCCCCAGGCCACGGCGGACGCTGTGACCACGAGCAGGTGAGCGGCGCCGCCGGGGGCTGGGCCGCGGTCAGACGGACACATCTTGTAACGCACGTCGCTCGTAAACCCAACGTGTTCGGTTTTTTTGTTACGTGTACACAGCCTGAAGAAGTCCTCTGCCGAGCTGAAGAAGATCCTGACCAATGGCCAGGTGAGGCTTTCTTACTCTCCTTCTGCAGATGTCCTACCTTAGTCTTTGTTGCTCTTATCAATCTGTGTAGCAGATTTAAGATTTGATCATAGCATATTTGCCTTTATTTATTTCTTTATTTATTGAGTCAAAGCGCATGTGAATATAGAATATCGTTTTTTTTTCTCTCTGGCCTCATATAGGACTCGTATTTTTGACGCTAAAATTCTGCCACATTACTTTGTATCTCTCCTGACGTGGCATCTCGGGTGACTCTGTTTCCCATCTCCGCTGAGCGTGCCCGGCGCAGTGGCCTGCCGACACCTCCATCTAGTCACAGTGTGCCCAGTTAAGGCGCTTCCTCTCTTGTACGTTTCATAAGCAACAGTCAGCAATCACACACACACTCACTCCCCCACAGGCAGAGGGGAGCGTGTCAGAAAGACAATTAAGTGGGAGACTGGTTGCGTCTGTGGTGTAACACGGCGGGCTAATAGAGCCGTTGGTTCACTCTCTCTCTCCATTCTCCTATCTGTCCACTCTCATTTCTGTTAGCGCTGCCGCCTCCCACAATGTAATCCAATCAATCGAGTGCTGTGCATGTGCGTGCACGTATGTGTGTGCGTGTGTGTGCACGTATGTGTGTGCGTGTGCGTGTGCGTGTGTGTGTGTGTGTGCGTTTGCATGTGTGTGTGTGTGTGTGTGTGTGTGTGTGTGCGCGTGTGGGCATGTGTGTGCGCGTGTGGGCATGTGTGTGTGTGTGTGTGCGTGCGCGCGTGTCTGTACGCGTGTGTGTGTGTGCGCGCGTGTGTGTGTGATTTCATTGGGTACTACACCGGAAGTACAAGCATCTAACGCCACAAACAGCACACACACACACACACACACACACGCTCGTTGACCACCCTGGCCACAGTGTAGTTCCGCCTCCCGGTGGAAACTCTTCACCCATTCAGGATCGCAGTCTGAAGGCTGTGAAAAGGCGCGCCGACCAGTCGCCTGAAAAGAGAAGGAGCCAAACCTAAGGTCAAGGTTCTGTCAAAAATGAATAGACAAACAGCGGGAGCACCCCGCTGTTACCTGATGGGAAGCGGGACCACTTCCACGTAGTGATGAGCCACGTGGCAGGGAGGAGGAGGAGGAGGGGGACCAGCAGGAAGAGGAGGAGCAGGAGGAGGAGGAGGAGGAGCAGGACCACCAGAGCTCAGTTCTCTAGCGGCTCTGGCCGTGGCTTGACTTGCGGCGTGAAGGCTTCTGTTCAGCTCCCGCACTGGTGGACGCCTTGTCTGACACACTCGGCTTCATCCAAGACTCCCTCCCTCACCTGAGACACGCTCGACCTCGCTTCTGCTGTCGCCGTGGCAGCACAACTGCCTGGCCGTTGCCTGGGAAATAATAAGATAATTGATCGTTAATGATTAATAGTACGGTTTGTGTCGTCCCTCTTGACGTTAGTGAGGGAAATCCTGACGTCCGGCCCGTAGCGCCACGCCACGCCGCTACAGCACGCCACGTCACGTGAGCCGCTGTTGTGGGTTTGAAATGGGCTGTCACATGATCAAGGAAAAGGAACCAGGAAACAAAAAGATTGCCTTCCCCACTTTATTTATTATAATTTATGCTTGCATTTCTGGAAGAGGGGGGGAAAAAAATACATAGTCCAGTAATAGGAATGGGAGGCCCTCCCCTGCCACCCCACCCCCCCCACCTCCCCCCTCCCTCAACTCACCCCGTGTCAGCCAGGCCAGGGTGTATATTACCCCCTTCTGACACCTTTTATCAAAGTGGAATGGAACGACGACAGCAAACAAATCGTCATTAAACTCTACATCGCTCAGCTCCCGCCAGTCGCCCGCGCCACAATGTCCCTTTTATAAATTGGACAGCAAATGTTGTATTGATCTCCTCCTCCTGGGCCTGTCCATCCCTCTCTCTCTCTCTCTCTCTCTCTCTCTATCTCCCCTCTCTCCCCTCTCTCCCCTCTCTTCCTTGGGTGCTGAACTTGAAATGACCTGTCTTGTTTATAGCCTCCAGTTACATCCACCGCCCCCCCTCCCCCCCCCTCCCCCCCCTCCCCTCCCCTCCCCCCTTTGTGTCTGTGGTTCTCTGTTACTCTTACTGTTTACTTCCTGACAACAACGTACACTGGCCAAGCGCGTGGCACGTGGCCTCCGCTGACTCCCGTGGCCTCGTCTTTGGCCTACTTAACCAAAAGATGCATGTGCCGGGAACCGTGCCACGCCCCGGGGACTCTGTGTCCCCGTGCTTTGTGTGCACTGTATATCTCTCGTGCTGCTCCAAACGTACTCTCATCATATGTGAACTCTATCTGAGCCTTGTCTGTGTAAAACGATACTCCGCAGCTGACGCCATCCTGGGTTTGTCTCTGCAGATGAATGCCCAGGATATCCACTGCCAGGAGCAGCTTGGCCACGGGAATGGAGGCACGGTGTACAAGTGAGTGTTGTCTACTCCGCGCTCGAACCCAGGCTCAGCGGATTGATCTGCGCGCACCACCTCGGTGTGTTGGTGGTGGTTGGCATGGTCCAACCTCTTCGTCATCGCGTCCAGAAAGTGTTTTTTTTTTAAATTCCCATGCAGGACACGGATGCTCATGTCGCCAGATTCGATGTCGCACTCATTCAATTACCATTAACAATAATTCAATCGTGTTTTTACCACAACAAAGTGACATGTGCTCTTTTAATGTAATGGCTTAGACACATCTATCCTCTACAGGGTTTTCTTGGCCTTTTTTTTTATTTCACAAAAGGTGTTTCATGTGGCTGGTTCTATTATAGGTCTGCTATAGCTTATAGTGGTCCTGATTTAGGCTGCTGAGGATTCCCTTTCACTTCCTCCGGGCTGCTCTGCCACCTCTCCACCCTGTAGCATGTGGTGTCATCCATCCATCCCTTTGTTTTCGTGGCAATGGGGACAGGCCTCTTATTCATGTATTCCGATATGAAGGTTGCCTGTGTGGGCGGTATTGATTGGGGCGGGTCAGCGATCGGTGCACAGCACCAGGCGTTACCAGCAGTGTATATATAAAACGAGAGGGAGAGTTATGCCCTGGTCTCTGGCTAGACTGATGTATCGCCACCCTGCGACCGCTATGACAAGGTTGGCATTTAAGTTCCCCACTTCACCCCCCCACCCACCCCACCCACCCCCACCCTCACCCACCCGCCTCGTCAATCTACACCCATTGAGCTGTTTTATTGAGATTGAAGTATTGATCACTGTTCAGGCTAACCTTGACTTGACAGAGGGGTCTGTCGCTGTTGTGGAGCAGCTTCACCCCACCCACCTCAGTCAATTCTTCATCCATTAAATCTACTTTTATCCTTTTGTGAGCCTAGTCCTCTCTCTCTCTCTCTCTCTCTCTTTTCTCTCTCTCTCTCTCTCTCTCTCTCTCTCTCCCTACCCTGTTTTATTGTTGCTACAATGAGGTTGTTTTCATTAACAGCCTATATCTCTCACAGTAGAGGGAGTGAGGGGGAGAGATTGGTGATTTTGTGGTTGCTGGGAACGGTTCCACTGCGCTGGGGAAAGGCCGATATTGCTAGTCCAACAACTTCTCAGTCAATTGAGCTCAGCAGAAAATCCATATGCTTTTGTGGTGATTTTTTTTATATGGTTGGAAGAAGATGGAATTTTCTTTTTCTTTTTTTCCCCTTCTTTTTTTTTCTTTATGTCTCTGCTGCACAATTATTATTCCTGCGTGTGTTTTGGTTCTGTTAGCTTTAGGGGCCTCGATGGGAATGCTGCTTGGAGTTTTTCAGTTTGCTGAGGGTAACATTAATTTGGAGGCAGCATTAGGGAAGACAAATTTGTATTTTGAAGGATCGAATTGACTATCGTTAATTTTATTTTTTTTGGCATTTGAAAATGGTTTTAGTCGTTTAATTAATTTAAAGGTACAATTCCTGTAGCTTTGTTGTGAGCTATTTGTCAAAAAACAAAACGCAGCGTCATTGGCCACAGTATTACAGACTGCATTTCTGTTTAACGTATGAATTTCACAAGTGTTTCATGAAAGGATTAAAGTGCTTAAAAATGCGACGTCTTCCAGGTTCATGTGAAATGGCTTGCCTCGATTACCTTGCCCCGAGCTTACCCAGTTCATATGTCTGAACAGTAGTCATGTTGTGATGGTGTAGCACCTTAAAGGTCAGGGCAGGAAGCTGATCTCATCCAATCAGTCTTGTAAACATTTCATGGAGGCCAGGTCACCTAAGTCTACCTGGCCTCGATGCTGACCCCAACCTGGTTTACACAAGGAGAAGATTGTAAAGAGTGTTGGATTGTTATCCAGAGCATAATTTAGCTACTCTACTTAATGCCCAGGTCGTCTGTAGCCTATTTGTTTTCATTAAGGCCCCGTTCCATATCAAAACAATCCAGTAAAGAGAATTAAAGTGTCTTTAGGAGACAAGATTGCATTGTCCTTCATCCAGTCTTGCAGTGGTGACAATCGTTGTCTTTGGCCAGTATGTGAGCTTACTGCATAAAAAAATAGATGGACCAATAGAAACATAACTGCTTCCAAGATGCCAATAAAATCTTGTTTTTTTTACAAGCTGAAGGGGCATTATCAGGGACCTTGGCAACACGACAGAACAAAAGGGGCACGCTATATTTTCGTGGGTGCTGCAAACTTGTTCCATCGTTTAGAGACTAATGCAGAAGATTGTGTCACGGTGCTCTTTTGTTGATTGTAATGATTTGATCAAGTGGAGAGTGTTGTGTTTTTTTTAACGTTAATTGTTCTCTCCGTCTATTGCTTCACCAAATACACCCTGAAGATCTGCGTTTACATGCAGGGATGTGCGTGATTCAGGTTGTAGGCCGTAGTCATAAGGAGACACGCTCGGAAACATCTGGAAACCCAAGACACGGGGACTCACCTTCCACATCGTTGTCCTGTTTCCCCTTTGTCCCCCCCCCCCCCCCCCCCTCGTCTAAATTGTTTTTGGGTGAAATGTTAAGCACACGCCCCTGTGACCATGAAACATGCACAGAAAGGTTTTTACCTCACTGCCTATCAAGGCACCTTGGGTATTCCCATAAATTGCTTTCTTAAAAAAAAAAAGAAAAAATGTAATTCAGTCCGGTCCTCTGTTGGGCTTTGCCACCCTTTCTTGTTATTATAATATGACACAGTCTGAGGAGTTGATAACCCAATGACATACATTATGCACACACACATGCGGGCACGCACACGCACGCATGCACACACACACACGCACCCAAAAAAGCGCTCGCTCTCTCTCACCGTTAAACACGGCGGAAGCGAAACTGGAACCCCCGTGTTTGGCGCCCCTGTCTCATTGGACTGTCTCGGCTCTCTTTTGTGTTGTAATGCGTTGAGCCCGTGATCCCCCCCCCCCCCCCTCCTCTGTCCTCTCCTGCACCCCTGCCTCCGCCTGCTTTATCCACAGTGAATAGCTCCATGAAACCCCCTCCCACCACCCCCTCCCCTCCTCTCCCCTCCCTGCCTTTAACCTCTTACACCTTTTTATGACCCAGAGCCATTTAGACTCAATTGGATGTTACCAACACTTCAGCTCTCCACAGCCACCCGCTGACCCGGCCATCCATCACTGTCTGGCTTTTGGTTTTTATTACTCCCTCCCCTTCGCTCAGGCCCATCTCGCCGGCCGGCGCCGGTGACTCCGCGGCTTATAAAGGCCTTAACAAGGACACGCGAAAAGCTATCGCGCACCTCGCGGATGCCCGCCGTGCAATTAGAAGCGAGTGCGTTTACATGGGAGGCTGACTCCGTTTAGAGCCGCTGGACCTTTCCCTCGCTCGGTTCCCCGTTCCTTTCTCTTCGCCATTGATTTTTTTTTTTCTTTGCCATTCATTGATTTCGCCGTGTGTTACTTAAGGGATTGACTAATGAGTTTGGTAATATCTATAATAAACTTAAAGCCAGTGGGTTGTTAACAGGGCATTAGTTCAGTGTAAAAATAGCTACAACGCGATCGGGCTTGTTTCTTTTGAAACCACAGTTTCGGGGCGGGGGGCTTTAAATAACACAAGATCTCAGATAAATAAAATTAATTGTTCTGCAGTACTTCTGTTCTATGCACTGCTCATGTACATACTGCACCTTAATCGCTCCTTTGCACTTCTGGTTAGAATGCCAACTACATTTCGTTGTACTCTGCACAATGACAATCCAAATCTTGAATCTAATCTCATCTAAATTGTGCTACAGCCCTTTGATAATTCAATTGCAGCTGCTCATCGGTTGGATGAACAGGCTGTTCATTTGTGATGCTGTGAACGTGGGACCAGCCATGTGGCACTAGCTCCCCACCTTGTCCTTGCCCCCCACTCCCCTTCTCCATTATATAAGCTGCAGCTCTTTGTAAATACATGTCCGCGTTGACCTTGCACACTCTGCGGCGACCCGGCTCCTCAGGTCCCTTGTATGTCTCCACGGGCTCGGAGGAACGGATGTGATGAAGATGTCATGAGTGCCAGGCGTTCCTCGCAGACTTCACGCCACGGCCCGGGCTTTGGTCATTCACAGTGCGGGTGTCGAGTCAGAACCCTCCTGGCCGGGCTGTGGCCTGGCTGTAGCACATTGGAGGAGTCATGGGGTCTCCGACTGTGAAGATCATGCATGATGGAAAAGAAGGAGTGCGCGCACATCACAAAAGTGCAGGTGCTGGACCAAAAAATAATAACTGAGAAGAAATAATAAAGGTCCGCACACTGATTAAAGCTCCCAAACGTGGATTTATTTAGCACAAAGTTTCTGAAATGTTGTCCTTCATCAAATGTGCCATCATGGCACCTTTGATGAAGGACAATCATTGTGCGGACTTTTTTATTTCTTCTCAAGATCATGCATGGTGTCTTTTGTGTTGAAGAGGGATACAAGTGTTGAAGAGGGATACAAGTGTTCACATTTTTTGTCTATTAAACCCTGTAACTATTTCAGATGTCAGATCGTTTGTGTCTAATGAACACAAGGAGAGTTGACATCCTTTTAAACAATTTTAATAACGATGCAGAATGCAGAGCAATAAGTAATTATTCCTTTTAACTTTTACAACTTTTTTTCATTGTAAGGTTCATGGATTCGGTTTTGTCCAAAAATGTATAAATTTGCGCATTTTACCATATCATTACCTGATCCTTACTATAGTCATTAGAGAGAGCGACACTCAACTAGATATCCATGCAGCCTGTAATAAAAAGTATCACCACATGGACACCGTTGGCCTGTGTTGGCCGTAATCAAGCACAATGCTGAGATCATTAATCATAGAGTCCACGTCCCTCAGACCTCCCTGGTTGTCAGGTGGTATATATTTACCCGACCCGGACCCTGTTCTCTGCGCTCCAGTGGCCCCGGGGCCCTCTAGTGTGTCTCTGCCTCACTTCTGCCTGTGCACGCACCACGCCAGTCACTCAGCAGAACCGCCGCTGAGTGAGAGTGTCGGGGAGGGAGGGAGAGAGGGTGAGAGAGAGAGGGTGAGAGAGAGAGAGAGAGAGAGAGAGAGAGAGAGAGAGAGAGAGAGAGAGAGAGAGAGAGAGAGAGAGAGAGAGAGAGAGAGAGAGAGAGAGAGAGAGAGAGAGAGAGAGAGAGAGAGAGAGAGAGAGAGAGAGAGAGAGAGAGAGAGAGAGAGAGAGAGAGAGAGAGAGAGAGAGAGAGAGTCAGCTGGCTGCCCACGTGGTGCTGTAAACCGAGACCCGGGGCCCCCGAGCGAGCTGGCCATCATCTCTTCACACACAGACACACACACAGACACACACACACACACACACACACACACACACACACACACACACACACGTACACGTGCGACCCAAGCGCGGGGCCATCCAGAGAGGCTCTATGAATACTGCATGATGGAGCTTTCATTACAGCACAAACTGGAGTGTAAATAAGATCCAGGCAATGGGGCACGTTTACTGGGGTCAGAACGGGGGGAAGTGTATACTGGGGGGATGTGGAGGGGGTGGGGTGTATATGGTTGGGGTGGGACGGGCGGGGAGGTTGATGTGTAACCTTGTACCCCTTGTCCCTGCCATCTCGAGGCCTGAGACCGTAACTCATAGCGAGGAGCTCAGCCCTGAGGTGGTCAAGGACGGCCTGAGAATGAAGCTTCTGCAAGAGAGTGGCGACGCCCCGCCTCCTTGCCAGCCCTGTTTGCATGACCTCATGTCGTGCGTCGATGCACATCCTCTGTAACATTGCTTTGTGTTAAGTCAAGTGGCCTAGTACATTTCCGATGGCCGGTCTTTCTTTTTGAGTGAGTTTCCACGCTGAAACATCCTGACACACACACGGCCCTCTCCCAAGGCTCTCGTACCGTAGTCGACACACCGTAGTCGGATATTGTTATCTGTTTGACTGCTCTTTCTGCTATTTTTTGGCTTCGTTGGTTTAGTCTTGGATGCCCTTGATGTTGTTTGCAGAATGCGCATTTTCTCATTCAATGATTTAGGAAAGTCTCTTATTTGTTGTTGGTGTGGCTGACCTCCAGACTAAAAAGCCATATAAAACTACAAATAGATACAAAAATAAAATGGGAAAGTAATTCGTTAAAGGATGAGGGCAAAAGGTAAATGTTAAAAAAATATATTTGTTTACGCAGCTATCATTGAACAATTAATCACAGTCCTATTTATCCTCATTTTTAATCTCGGATCCAGAAGTCCGACAATGCTCTATCTTAGGTTCTGTTGGAAGACTGCACAGGGCCTGGGCCGGAACCAGGGAGTGTGAGGAGTGGAATTGTGTTGGGTGTTTCCTGTTTGGTTCTGGATGTATTCTTCCGAAGATGAACTCAGTCGTGAGTGCAAGATGGAAGGTTTCAGAAGACTGTTGTAACAGTGGTCTACTATACAGGTTGGAGTTCGAAACCCTCCAAGCACTTGGGGGACACCAAGGACACTTTGGTGTCAGGACAGCGCATTTTAGGTCATCTCCCCGCCTGTTATGGGAAAACTTTAGTGAACCAGTGATGGCCGGGTTAGCATGGCCAAGGAGGGATACAGACATGGGGAAGACGATACTATCATTTTAGTTATCAGGTCTCTTCTGGATCCCAGAGGAATGGTCAGCGATGTCCCATGTGTTTCGCTTCCGCCGGTCAGCTTGTTTCCCGTGGAGACCCGTTCCATTGTAACGAGCGGCTACAGAGCCCTGCCCCCGGTCACGGGATTGGTCGAATTAAATTGGAAGTGAAAGAGAGTGAAACGCCCCGTTCACCCAGATTTGAGCGCCGCTTTAGGTTAACATTGACAGTCTGTGTTGTGAGGCTACCCGACGCGATAATGAAATGCACACATACCCATGTACACACAGGCATACACAGCGTGTAGGCACACACTTCCTGCGGCAATCATGTTGTACAGGGATGTTGAATGTGCTGGTACTACTTGGCCACAGGGTGAACATGCCTTGCCCAACTAGTCTGGATTTCTCATTATGAGCTACAGCTTGTACGACGCAGATGAGACTGTCCAAATCAGTATTTAGCATGTTTGTGTCGGTGCGGTTGTCTCAATTAGTATCTTCACTTGATCTTAATTTAGCAGCAGCAGCAGCAGCAGTCATGCTGAACTGATATTGATTGTGGCTTAAAGGGAGACAGAGCCAAACAGAAACAGAGACTATAAGCTGAATGGTCACTGAGCTGTTTAATGTTTTTTTTTTTGCAGCCAACGATGTACCCTGACACACTAAAGACGTTGTGGCGTACTGAGTCTAATGATGGCTGCACTTCACAGTCGGAAATCTCTTATTGCCAACATGACAAAACAGACAGGAATCTGTCTAGATTTTCCCTAGAAACTCTCGGGGCTGTATACATTTTGCAGATGCAACGATGTAAGATACTTCCGATTGCCCCTTTTACGACTCGCATAGCAAGCCTCGAATGCAATTAGATCAGCGTTTCAGATCAGATCAAACTTTACTGTCATCGCAATGAGAGCCTTTAAACCGCTATGGCCACACGAGATGGCCGTCGCGGCGAGCGTCACCGGGGGGGAGCGAGTCTACGTGACCGCCCGGCGCCCGCTGGCCGGCGCGTGTCTTTGCACGGAAGATGCCAGAAGCTTTAGCTACTGTGCACATTTAGCCGCAGGTTAGCGCCGGGTTATCCCCCGCCTGCGGCCGGCGCTTCCCAGACGCTAAGAGGTGTCATTAATTACTGTCCCCGGCCAGTGGAGAGGCGTCTGGCTGGGGAGGAAGGCGATACCCCCAACCCAAGACACGTTAATCACACCTCGGACTATACACGCTCCTCTGTCGATGGCGGGGGACAGACAGAGAGAGAGAGAGAGAGAGAGGCCGGCTGACAGCTGAGATGCGACGTATCGTGTTTTGCGGGGGGGGGGGGGGGGGGGGGGGGCCCGCGCTCTGGCGAAATCCAGGGGCCCCGAGCCACGTCTGCGCTGACCCTTCGCCGTCGCCGACAGCTGTTGGACAGTCTCCGTCCTTGGGGATTGAATGCTCAGGAGTCACAAGTTGTTGTAATCTGCGCCGAAAACTAACCTTCATGCGCTGTAACTAAAGCCGATGTTTGGCATCGGTCGGGTTTTATAATTTAATCATTACAGGCCCGGTCCGTCTGCGGCATCGCTTTTTACCTGCAACTCAAAACCCTGTCTGGGAGAGCTAGCCGTGAGGTGCACCGGGATGGGTTTTCAGCAGGTGAACGTTGACCTTCGGGCGAACCGCCGGAGGCATTTTTCGCACGTCAATTTTGGCGTTGTCCGTGGCCCTCGGCTGCTCGGCACACGCCGTTCCCTTTGTTGGCGCTCATCGATATCCTGCTTAAAGGAGCCGCGTTTGAAACGCTAGCCTCCAGACGTCATCTTCGATGTGCAGACCGCTCTGACGGCTACCGGGTGACTTTGCTCCTCTAGTGCTGTGTGGGGTTCTTGATGTTTTCTTTTGTTTTGTCTTCACAGGGCGTACCATGTTCTTGGCAAAAGGGTTTTGGCGGTCAAGGTGAGAACAACTTGCCACATGTCTGCCCCCACTTGTCTTTTTCACACTCCCAAATAACCGCCTTTTCAAGTGTCTCTTGAAGTGCGGCGGGTGTTGAAATGCTTCCGCCATTCATTTGTTTTAAAGCAGCAGCGCGGTGGTTTTGTCCGACCACGGAGTTGCTCGCGTCGCACCCAGCCGGCACGCCAGCCGGCACGCCAGCCGAGCACGAAGCCGCGATCTCCGAACGCAACGTTAGCCGTTAGCCGTGATCCCCAAAGATGTCTGCAGACGTTACGTTTTGTGACCCGGGCCAACGTTACTGAAAAATGCTTCGGGGGGGGGGGGGGTGAGCGGGATTTCTCAGGAGATGACGTGTCACGTTCTATCTAGGCACAACGAGGGCACTCTGGTGGCGTGTTTTATGTCTATATGTCTTTATAACTTGATTTAACTCAGACCACACGTGGTGCTGCGCTCCGTTCACAGGTCATTCCCTTGGACATCACGGAGGAGCTGCAGAGGCAGATCATGTCAGAGCTGGAGATTCTCTACAAGGTCTGTTTTTTTTTTGTTTTGTTTTTTTCCCCCCCTCTCCATCCTCTCGCGTGATAAATAAACCATTTTCATCTGCGGCACGTGGCTATCTTATCACATCCGCCCTGCTCCAGTAAGTGTGCTATAGGTTTATCTAACGAGCTGCCGTTTATCCTCTCCCTTCCTCTGTGTTGAGTAAGGGATCGGTGACATTGCTGACACGCTGACGCACTTCACTTAACGACTCCTTTTCCTGCAAGGAAGACTGCACTCTGACACCGCGCGGCGTGGCCTAGCGTAGCCTTTTAGCATGGAATAGTATAGAATTGCCGAGCGTAGCCCTTTAGCATGGAATAGCACAGAATGGCCTAGAGTAGCCCTTTAGCTTGGAATAGCACAGAATTGACTAGCGTAGTACTTTAGCATGGAGTAGCATAGAATCACCTGGCGTAGCTCTTTGGCACAGAATAGTATAGAATTACCTAGCGTAGCCCTTTAGCATGGAATAGCATAAGATCACCTAGCGTAGCCCTTTGGCATGGAATAGCATAGAATCACCTAGCATAGCCCTTTCTGGTGAGTCACACACTAGGGCACGAGGGCTGGCTATGGGGGAGAGAAGAAGAAGGGGGGTGGAAAAAAAAAAACAACTGAACCGAATATTTGTGGATCCGGTGCTTGGGGCGTGCAATTATGATGCTACACAAAACTAGGGGCGTTTGAGATATATTACTTTTTAATTTTATCGTTTGTCATTTTGTTTTATTGTAAGGGGGTGTGGGGGGGGCGACGTGAACGTAGCAGTGCGGGATTCACTCTAGTTCACATCATCAACTGATTTAGTCTGTTTATTTGGGACGATGTAATGGGACTAAATGAATGTGGCAACATATTAGACAGAATACAAGGAGAGGGAACAGCTGCTTTAATACTTAAAGCTAGTGGCGTTACGCCGGTACGTGGAAAGAGACAAATAAAACCAATTGCTGGTGTACATTACTTAAGTACTCACACACTTACGTTTTATATCAGAATCAGAAATACATTATTGATCCAAGGGGGGGGATTTGGGTAACATTACAGTTGCTCCCGTTCTAGAAACATATACTAGAAAAAAATTATTTTTAAATGAATGTGGTCTCGTACTACAATATTTAACCAAATAATAACAGTAATAATACAAGTAAAAGTAAAGCAATCCTTAGATATTCAACACTGTCAAGAAATGGGAACTATAAATATGTTAAAGGTGCAGTGTGCAGAATGTAGTGGCATCAAGCAGAAACTTTTTGGCAGAAATGGTGAATAATATATTAATAATAAGTATGTTTTTGATTCTTGTGCATTGTTACCATAGAGTAAGCCCTTTGTATCGACATGGCGAGCGGGTCCTCTTCAGCTGGTTGCAATCTGCAGCCTCACAGCTTGATGTCACTAAATCCTACATACTACACCTTTAATCTGCAAGAAAAGGAGTAGTAAGATTATTAGTTGAAATGTACGGTAAGGTTTGGGGGTGGGGGGGGGGGGGGGGGCAAGAAAAATCTTGTTTAAGTCTTATGAAACAATAATACCTTAGATTTCCTCGTCTTTTTAGTTTTTGTAGTAGTTTTGTAGTTTTTGTAAGTCGCTTTGGATAAAGGCGTCTGCTAAATGCCCTAAATGTAAATGTTATTATCAAAATCTGACACTGACTCATGGCCAAAATGTGCCTGTTGCCGTGGACTTACCCGCAATACAGCGATTGCATTTCGTATGACGTATACATACGACACATGTCAAATACGTCATTGTGTTTGATACGTTGATATCTGAAACCTGATCTTTTTCTCCCCTGAAACGTGATCCGTTGGTTCCCGTTCCAGTGTGACTCTCCTTACATCATTACGTTCTACACTGCCTTCTTCGTGGAGAACAGGATATCCATATGTACAGAATTCATGGACGGTACGTTTCAGCCTTGTCTGTCTGTCCTTCTATCTCTGTCTGTCTGTCTGTCCTTCTGTCTCTGTCTGTTTGTCCGTCTGTCTGTCCTTCCATCTGTCTGTCTGTCTGTCTGCCTGTCTGTCTAGCAACGTTTAAAGCAACATTTAGAGGAGACCAGGGGAAGCTGTCCACTGTTTCTTCATCTTAAACCCATTAGTGTGTCCCTCCTCTGTGGACTGGTTAGTATGTCGGTGTGCTAAAAGCTACAAGCGTGTGACAAATCTTTAAGTGTGTGTGTGTGTGTGTGTGTGTGTGTGTGTGTGTGTGTGTGTGTGTACATGTGTGTGTGTGTGTGTGTGTACGTGTGTGTGTGTGCGCGCGCGCGTGTGTGTGTGCCCGTGTGTGTGATTCCACGGTTTCACAGTCCAGTCAACTTGTCATCGGGGTCTGTCAAACTTCTCAACACTCATCACCATGGGGAACTCATTTGGGTCAAGCCCTCAAGCTAATGCTAACTTTTGGGCCACTGTGCTCCAAAAGCCACTGAACTGCCATTAAAAAAAAGAAGCTAACTAGCTGTCTCTAAACTGGCAACTCAAGTAGTCTAGTATGCTGCCACCAAGTTCATTTCTGTGGACACATATCTAGAAATGTACATATTATTGCATTTTATTTATTGTATTTCCATGGCCCCACCACATGGTAATTCTCATCACAAGCAAATAAATAGCATTCTCAAAACAGGACATGTTTCCAGTTTCACAAATGCTCACCATTTTTATAGTATGGCTAATAGTAAACAATACTCTTTCCATGTGTTATTTTGTATTGACCAACAATGTGTCCGTACAGGTGGCTCGCTAGACGTGTACAGAAGAATTCCAGAGAATGTTCTGGGCCGGATCGCCGTGTCGGTGAGTTGACTGGCCGTGTCCGACGTGGACCGCGGTGTGCGTGCGCTTGTGTGTGTGTGTGTGTGTGTGTGTGTGTGTGTGTGTGTGTGTGTGTGTGTGTGTGTGTGCGCGTGTGTGCGTGCGGCTCGCGTGCAACATTCACAAGAGACACACTGTAATCAGCCTCTGTCTGGCCTCCAGTGAAAGTTTCTTACCACGTCTGTTCATTGGGATGTAATTATTTACACGTGTCTGGCGACGCCTCCCTCTTGGCTTTGACCTGTTAGTTAGTTAGTTAGTTGTGTAAAAAAAAAAAAAAAAAAAAAAAAACCACCACCAGGCAGGTCTGCAGGAAAAACAAATCAAAACAACAGAATGAGTAACAAGAGAGGGTCGGGGTGTGACTCTTTCAATTAGCCTCCGCTGGGGGACAGAGTGATTGAGAGCCTCTCCTGCCTGTCGCCGGTTCACACCCCTGCTGCTCTGATGGAGCCGGCCTTGGGTTTGAGAAACGCCTGCTTTTCTTTTGACCCTCATTACCACCCCTCCCCCGCTGTCCCCTCCACCCCCCCCGTCTCTCTCCCACCCGGCCACTGTCCTTCCCCGTCTCTTTGTCTCCCACCGTCTCACTTGGTCCGTAATCAAACATTGACAGCTATTTACTCTGCGGCGTTAATTCCAATTCGCAGCTTTCCCTCGTTTTTAATTCAACTGTCGCCAGTGTTAATTATCGCAGAGGGGAACGCGCCCTAGAGAGGGAGAGAGAGAGAGGGAGAGAGAGGGAGAGGGAGAGAGAGGGGGGAGAGAGGGGGGGAGAGAGAGAGAGAGAGGGAGAGAGAGGGGGAGAGAGACTGATGGCGTGTACATCCTCGGGCCGCTGACATTTTCCCCAACATCTTTTCAGGCAGAGCAAGTGCAGATTTACAACACACAAAAATACACATGTTTTTTTTTGTTTTTTTTAATGTTTACATGCACGTGATTGAGTGCGGCGTGACACACTTCTGGTGACACACAAGAAGAAAGAAATGGCCTCACGTCGCAAAATGTGTCCTGTGATTCTGGGTTTTTCTGTGCCGCTAATGTAAGACGTGAACGCAAATGTGTGCATATCTGCATGTTTGTATGCAAAATCACATCACTGCCTCCGTGCGCCCCAAATGAAAAAAAAAAACGCAAAGGGGAAACGAGTGTGACCCCCTTCGTTTATGTCACAAAGTGTCTGAGCCGACACCCCAAATCACAGTCCCTCCATGCATGTGACAAATACAAAAAATCGCAACCGGCCCTCGTTTTCCCTTTGAGACGTGCATATTCACGCCCCGATATCCCGGAGCATGTAGAAGTACGGCGGCAGCTGCAGGGTGTTGTATGTTCCTCTTGACGTGCGGTCACCCCACTCTGAATGTTGTCTCTCTCTCTCTCTCTCTCTCCCCCCCCCGCCCCCTCCACGCGCTGTGCGGCTGCAGGTCGTCAAAGGGCTGACCTATCTGTGGAGCCTGAAGATACTTCACCGAGGTAAACAACGGGGCCGTTTATTAGCGGCGGCGGGACAGCCGCGCGACAGCCGGGGCGCCGCGGAGGTGATGGAGACGCGCGCGGCGCCGGCACCGGCGTGCTGACGCGGCGCCTCTCTGAACCGCTCTGTCTCCACAGATGTCAAGCCCTCCAACATGCTGGTCAACACTAGAGGACAAGTCAAGCTCTGCGACTTTGGCGTCAGCACGCAGGTACGCCCGCCCTCTGTGTGTGTGTGTGTGTGTGTGTGTGTGTGTGTGTGTGTGTGTGTGTGTGTGTGTGTGTGTGTGTGTGTGTGTGTGTGTGTGTGTGTGTGTGTGTGTGTGTGTGTGTGTGTTAGAGAGGTAGTGTGTGTGTGTGTGTGTTAGAGAGGGAGTGTGTGTGTGTGTTAGAGAGGGAGTGTGTGTGTGTTAGAGAGGGAGTGTGTGCATGTGTGAAAGCCTGTGTGTGTACAATGCGTGCGTGCGTTTGTGTGCATGCACGTGAGTGATAGAGGGAGTGCATGCGTGTGTGAGAGAAGGGAGTGTGTGTGTGTGTGTGTGTGTGTGTGTGAGTGACTGACTATTTACCCCTAGTGGCAGTGCGCGCCGTGTGTAATTGTGTGTGTGTTTCCGCCGTGCGCGTCTGCCTGCACACGGCCAAGCTGTCGGTCTCGGGGTTTGCAACTGTCCACCTCAGGACAACAGAGGCCCCCTGTCCTCTGGGACGGCCTTTCACATTACTGTGGGCCACCTCGCCTGCATTGTCTGTCCGCCTCAAAAGGAAAACGCTATAATTATGACTCGCGGAGCCACTGCCTCATTGATATGTATTTGAGGGATGAAGGCAAAAGTGTGAGTCGCGCACGACCTTGGGAGACGCACACACGCACACACACACACACGCATATACCCTGTTCACACACAATGTGTGTGTGTGTTTGTGATGTCCCTAACTGAACTATAACCCTTCCTTGAAAGTGTGTCACGCTCTCTCTCTCCCCCTCTCTCTCTCTCTCTATCTCTCTCTCTCGCCCATGTCCCTTTCTTTCTCCCCCTTTGTGTTTCATTTTCACTATTTGTGTCTTTGAGATTTAAATAGAAAGCTGCTCCCTGACATACCCACTGTCAAGCCCTGCCCTGAGGGCTTCCTTACCTTAACAAAAAATACTAAAATATACACAAACACAAGATGGCCATGAGGGAGCAGACACTCATTATCACAGCACTGTCATTGATGGCATTGTGCGTCGCTTTATCACAATCACAATCACGCACACACACACACGTACACACACACACACACACACGCACACACACCAGAATCCTCCCCTACCCCCGCTGTTTTCCCTTGTGTGAGGGTTGCGCTCAAAATAACAGGGTGACATTCCAATAGATTTGAGGGAATGTAAGTTAGGGAAGGACAAAAGACAGAGAATATGCCTTAAGTAGGACAGAACACACACAGACACACGCACACACACACACACACACACGCACACACACCCTCCCTCCCAGGGCCCTCATTATTTATCTCTGGCAGTTAAACAATCTGCTTGCGTACGGAAACTCGGCCCGCTGGAGTGGCTCATCTGCTCTCTGCGTGTGTTTACAGTTGGTGAATTCCATCGCCAAAACGTACGTCGGGACGAATGTCTACATGGCGGTGAGTGACCCGCGTTTAATTAAGTCCCCCCATTAATCAACTCCCGGAGTTCAAGTGTTTGCGGTCGTGATTTGTTAGGATGACATGTACTTTGCTTTGTGTTTGTGTGTGCGTCTGTGTCTGTCTCTGTGTGTGTGTATGTGCGTGCGTTTCATTGTCTCACAGCCAGAGAGGTTATCCGGAGAGCAGTACGGCATTCACGCAGATGTGTGGAGTGTGGGAATCTCTTTCATGGAGGTACAGCTCTTCAACGCCCAGACACGCGCGCCGCGTTCACCGTTTGTATGTAGAGGGGAGAGTTGTAGCGGAGCGCTCCACAGAGCCACAGACACACGGAGCCACAGACACACGGAGCCACAGACACACGGAGCCACAGACACACGGAGCCCACAGACACACAGAGCCACAGACACAGAGCCACAGAGCCACAGACACACGGAGCCACAGACACACGGAGCCACATACACACGGAGCCACAGACACACGGAGCCACAGACACACAGAGCCACAGACACACGGAGCCACAGACACACAGAGCCACAGACACACGGAGCCACAGACACAGAGAGCCACAGACACACAGAGCCACAGACACGACAGAGCCACAGACACAGAGAGCCACAGACACAGAGAGCCGCAGACACGACAGTCACACACACAGAGCCACAGACACAAAGAGCCACAGACACAGAGAGCCGCAGACACGACAGCCACACACACAGAGCCACAGACACAGAGAGCCACAGATACACGGAGCCACAGACAGAACCACAGACACAGAGCCACAGACACACAGAGCCACAGACACACAGAGCCACAGACACACAGAGCCACAGACACGACAGCTACAGACACAGAGAGCCACAGACACAGAGAGCCGCAGACACGACAGCCACACACACAGAGCCACAGACACAGAGAGCCACAGACATGACAGCCACACACACAGAGCCGCAGACACAGAGACACAGCGCTCTGTGGACGCCCACTACACGGCCAGACACCATCGTATCTCCCAGCCTGAACACATATCGTGCTATGTAGCGGTGTACCACAACATCAATGGGTTTTTATCTCCTCAGTCTCAAATAGGGCATTTAGGTGTGTCACATAAAGTGTGTGTGTGTGCGTGTGTGTGTGCGTGTGTGTGTGTGTGTGCGTGTGTGCGTGTGCGTGTGTGTGTGCGTGTGTGTGTGTGTGTGTGTGTGTGTATGTGTTCGTGTGTGTGTGTGCGAGTGTGTGTGTGTGTGTGTGTGTGTGTGTGTGTGTGTGTGTGTGTGTGTGTGTGTGTGCACACACTCCCCTGCGCGCTCCTCGGCCCCTCCTCGGCACCCTTCCTCCCCAAGGACTTGATAGAGTGGCCCGCTGACAGCTTACATTTTCAGATAACATTTTAATTTCAGTGTTACACTCGCCAGGTCTCTTGCCCCCCCCCCCCCCCCCCCCCTGCACACACACACACACACACACACACACACACCCTCCCACTTGACACTATTGATTCCCCATCTGTTCTCCTGACCACCCCCCCCCCCCCCCCCCCCCCTCCCTTTTCAGAGGCAGACTAATGGCGGGGGTCTCTGCCGTCCGCCCCTCCACGTCAATAAGGGCTTGAATACGATGACATTTATAACAATAATCAGTGGATCATGGAATAAAAATGGACCCGCCACAATTATCGACACGATCTTTGTGTGATAAAGACGGACAGTCGCGCCCGCGCCCGGTCTGTCTTCCTCCCTCGTCCTCACGCCATCCATCGGGGGGGTGGGGGGAACGCATTACGCTAAATGAAACGTCTGTAAATCCTGCTTAATTTGGACTAATTCACGGCCTGCCAGAATCCTCTTTTTTTTTCTTCTTCTTCTTCTGGTCCAAGATGGCGGCGTGAACACGTTGACATTTTGATAATGTAATGCTGCCAATACGCTGGCCTTGATCAAGACGAAGGAATCACACCTCCAAATGTCAGGGGAAGGCCGTCGGCCAAGCCCTGACCACGACCGGCCCGCACACACACACGCACACACACACATAAACACACACACGCATCAGTGAGCACACGCACACACCCATGCACACACACACTCGCGTGCACACACATCCCGTAATTGTAACACAGTTCTCTCTCTTCATTTGTTTATCCCTGAAATGAAGTTCCAGTTGGAGGGCAGTCTTTTGGGGAGCGAGGGGGATTAATAACTAATAGCCCCCCCCCCACACTCACACTCTCTTACACACACACTCACACACACTCACTCACACACACACACACACACACACACACTCACAGTATTTCCTCAGTGGTGTGTGGAAACACAGCAGGGAGATTGTGCTTTCATCCCTGCAGTCCAAGTCCCTTCAATTGTGTTGAACTGAAAATACATGGTAGATGCATGTTAAACTATACTAAATGTATGTCAAATCATTATGCATATTACCATTACTGTATACTGCAATTGTTATGAATGTGGAACCCCATTTGATGGGTTTAAAGATGAGAGGGCATCACCTGCTATAGAGGGTTGTGGTGGACTGCAGACTAACAATAATAATCAGAATAATGTATTTGAACTCGGGCATCAGTATCACCTTAAGTGCAGAAGACTGAGGAACACCACTCTGAATAAACAAAGAATGTATGAACCCAAATACAAACACACATCTAAACACAGGAGAATACATTGCTGTATTCCTTTGTGTCGCTACAGGGGCTTAGCGTCTGCAATAACTGTTTTCCTTTATGTCCACAGCTTGCACTTGGCATGTTCCCCTATCCACAGGTGAGCTACTTTCTATGTTGTATGTGTATGTTGGCCTCACGGTGTGGGTATAGTTGTGATCCTGGGTGTCACTCACCATTCACCGTGTGTGTTTGATTAAAAACATAAAGAAAATGTGTATTAGCGCACGGCTAACCATGACAGCCTTCTGGGAGCCATGACCCTAACATCTTGTAGTGGGGAACAAACAGGAGTTGGATGACCACCTTTGGCCATTGAAGTGAATGCAATCTTTGCCAAAGGGTAAATGTGAGGATCGGTTTGCGTTGTGAATATGCCATTCGGTTCCTGCGTTTCCCTGCCGTTGTCCCCCCTCATCAAAACAATTGAGCATTATCTTATTATATATAGTTTATATGGATATGACACTTCAGCTGCCACGCATTCAAAGCACAAGGTCAAACCCTCGCCAAAGTGTCCACTCCAAAAAATGTCCCGCTATTCAAACGCTTAATTACGAGGGGTAAAAAAAAATAAACACCTCACCCTCGCATTCACCGCGCAAACAAAGGCTCGAAACGCAAACCGCGTGCAATTCTGCGCCCTGAAAGGCCGAATCAACAGCGGCGACGCCGGCGAGAACAGGATTTCTTTGAGCTTGTGCAACAGATTTACCAGGCGGGGAGTATTCCTCCTCCATCTGCCAGTACTTACCTATTTATTTTTTCCAGTTAAAACCCCGCTCAAATGTAATTGCCGACTGCAAAAGTGACTCTTCAATCCCATCAACTCTTAATTAAGCCTTTAAGATGGATTTATCTGGCTCATCCTCGACTGAGCAAGTCTAATCTGGTTTACCTCCTGGCCTCCTGCTATCAGACTGCTGCCCTAAGGACATTGACTTAAGTGTTCAATTGTTGCAATTGTTGGACGTCAACGGTGTTGTTATTCATAGACGGTGTCAAATGGTTCTGTGTGTCTGTAGGGGAGAGGCAGACGCCACGCGTACCAAATATGGTGGCGTACATAACGTTGTGACACACCCAATCTTGAGTCTTTTCTTCGTGGTCTCGTCGCGTCGAATAGGGCTGAAGCGCTGAGCTGAGACCTGGAAATACACACTCAAAAAAACTAAAATACAGTGTTAATACGCCAAGACACTGGGAGCCAGTGGCATCGTTCCACATACACAAGCGTTGTGTTGATGAGCTAAGAACTCAACCATTCAGTGGACCCGTGACCTTTTGCTTCGGGGATGTCTCACATTCTCGCTCACTTTGTTTTCATCCCTGACCCTCTTCTCCCATTCCAACCATTTCTCTGCTACCCCCCCCCTCTCCCAATACACAGTGCACACACAGTGCTTGAGTTTGATGTTAGGATGGTACTAGCCCCCGCTCAGTTTATTCCCAATGTATTTCCACTGTGTCATTCAATCTTTGATTTACAGTATTTGTATTTTTCGCAGTCAGAACTCAATTCTCACACCGTGTACTTTTGAAAGGGGGGGTGAGTGAGAGGGAGAGAGGAAATCAAAAAGGGATTTGGTTGCGCGTCCTCCCACCTCACCATTGCTCTGTCTCTCTCTGTCTCTCTCTCTGTCTCTCTCTCTCTCTCTCTGTCTCTCTCTCTCTCTCTCTCTCTCTCTCTCTCTCTCTCTCTCTCTCTCTCTCTCTCTCTCTCTCTTTCTCTCTCTATCTCTCTCTCTCTGTCTCTCTCTATTTCTCTCTCTCTCTCTCTCTCTCCCTCTCTCCCTCTCCCCCTCTCCCTCCCTCTTGAGTCCCTGTGTTCCTATTTCCCCCTGCCTCCATATGGTGCTTTAGACAGTTCACCTGCGGGGCTGTGTTCACCTGCGGGGCTGTGTGTCAGGGAGCCGCGTCTCGCTGTAGCGCTCGGCTCCAGCTCGCCAGGCGCAGCCGGCCCCAGTCCCCGGGCCTTGGCTGTCATTCCCGCAGACTCCCGGCACAGCTGTCCGCACCCCCCCCCCAACACATACACACACACACACACACACACACACACACATACACACACACACACACACACACACACACACACACACACACACACACACACGCGCGCACACCCCCACCCGTATCACAGAACGTGGAGAACACTTTGTGGGGCCAAAGGGCAGAATAATGCAGGGGGACACCAGTCAACACAATGGAACCCACAAGAGAGAGGGTTTGTTTACATCGCGGGTTGGACCTCCATAACCACACACATGGAAGTGTACAATTTGGGATTTTTTTTTAGTTTCCCAGCCTAAATTGAAAAGCCTCGGTCTCATTCTTCATTCTTTTATGGGGGTGGGGGGGGGGGGGGGGTTCGGGGGGTACTGACAGAATTGTCACTTCTTTCTTTTTTTCCCTCGTCGTCATCTTCTATTTGTCAGTGAGGAGGAGCGTTTTTTTTTTTCTCTCTTCTGGATTCTCACTTCACTTCACCACACACAGACACACCAGCACACCAACACACACACACACACACACACACCAGCACACCAGCCCCCCCCCCACACACACACACACACGCACGCCAGCACACACACCAGCACACAACTTATTTGCATTCTTTGTCGGGAGTTAATGGAGTTTCTTCCTGGCTCGCTCTGAAAGTCTTTGAAGACACCAAAGCTGACGTGGTGTGTTTACACAGCCGCCAGCACTTCTGCTGCTGATTGATTTGTCGCTTTCCTTCCTCTCGGATCATTTTTGTGTTGTTGTTGTTGGTGTGTTTTTGTAATTTACCTAAATGTAGATGGATGGAGGGTGGCGGCGGCGGGGGGGGGGGGGACATGCCAGTAGTTTCATGTTAATTAAATCCCAGTTTTGAGTTGTGTTTCTCTGGGCATGTTCCACCGCGCGGCCGTGTCAGTCTCACGCCGCGGCGCCCGTGGCGTTGCCTTCCCTCTTGATTGGTTTCTCCTGTCGGCCGTCTCTCCAGCCGACGGGATTCATCTTCCCGTTGTTCTCCTCTCTTCTCTTTTTGTCGTCGATGTGAGCGTTCCCCATTTTAAGGGAAGAGGGCCGCGACCGCATTCTCGACGCCTAGCGCGTCGAGTTAGCCTAGTCTAGCGCACGTCGCGCTAGGCTAGGTGAGTTAGCCTAGCACACTAAGTGAGTTAGCCTAGGTGAGTTAGCCTAGCACACGTCTTTAGCCTAGCGCACTAAGGGCCTCATTTACTAACATTTGCGACCGCAGCGTAATCTGCGCCAGCGCCGAGCCGTTATTTGCGCAGCATTCGTCACCGCACTTTACGTTGTATTAATCAAACCCGTACTTCATCAGGCAATCAGCGCCATACTCCGCCCTAGTGTAATTAGCGCACCGTTAAAAGAAGGAAGAATGGGTCTGCGTGTTTGCGTAACCATGGACGATCCAAGAAAAAGAAAACAAAAGTTCCGCGCCGATCAGCGACCACTTCCTGGTCGCTGATCGGCGCGGTGCCTTTGTCGGTGTCTTCTTCTTGCTCTTACAACAGCTGCCATGTCCTTGTTTACAGGCTCAAGCAAAACCCGCTTCCTGGTTTACACCTGCTTTTATGAGGCGGAGATTTGCGCTCCAATTCGAGTCGCGCACTTCTCAGGCAATCTTAGTAAATACCACGCAATACATAATAAGGCGCACTTAACGCGTTACCTCCCAGCTCTTTGCGATTCACTCCCACTTCCCCTGAGACACTCCCATTTATGCATATATATGAGGCGGGATGCGCAACTTGCCTATCGCCAGGCTATTTGCGCATTTACCCCGTTGCGCCACGTTAGTAAATACGGTTCCATGTTTTTGCGCCTATTTTACCCGCAAATTACGCTAGAAATGGACGCAATTCTGTTAGTAAATGAGGCCCCCAGTGAGTTAACCTAGGTGAGTTAGCCAAGGTGAGTTAGCCTAGCGCACTAAGTGAGTTGACCTTGGTGAGTTAGCCTAGCGCACATCGTTAGCCTAAAGGACAAAGTGAGTTAACCTAGGTGAGTTAGCCTAGCGCACGTCGCGCTAGGCATGTCACGCTACGCCTGAACGAGTCGACGGGCAGTTGACTCATACGAGCCTGTACATTTGGCGGTCGACGTGGAACACGACAGAACAGGGAACATGACAAAACACGGAACACAACGGAAGACGAATCAAACCTTGTGGCGGCGTCTCCTGCCACGTGCGCTGGCGTCTCTGTGGAGACGGAGCGAGGCCTTTTGAAGCCCTGGCGCTCAAAGGGCTCGCTCTAGCAACGCGCCGTGTTGATGGGGCTGCTCCCTCTTCCTTAACCTTGGAATGAAATGCATTTGGAAAAAACATCTGCTACATGAAGTATGTCGAGTGACTGATGACAAAGTGCATATTGATCGACACTTGAAGTAAACACAAATCCCTTTTATTAAACAAAAAAACCTTTTCAAAGAACTTCCGCACACACACACACACACGCACACACGCGCGCGCGTATTCTCCCCGCGCTCCTCGTGAAGATGTTTTGAAGAGACGAATCTTGTCAGTCTGTAATTTGTCAAAGCGGAGAGTGCATTCAATTTACAATTTTTTATTCCAGTACTCTGGGCTTAGTTTTAGCGTCCTTTTCACGTGTTTCTGTTTAACATAACATTATTAATCAGGGTTTTTTTTTTTCTTCTTTTTCTTTGTTTTTGTTTTTACGTGACATTGACTAGATGAATAGTGGGGCTGCTGAATAGCTGCCTTCACCAGGTGGATGGCTACACTCCATGATGCTCGGCATCGGTGAATGGCCAATGCCACCACCGGGAGGGCCTCCGGTTCACCAAGTTCACCACGATAGAAGCCCCGAGTGCACGTGAACGCTACGGCGACAATGCGCCACGCTGGGTTTCAAGGGCAGCCGTCACAACTGCTGTTTTCTAGTGGATACACATGCATCTGTAGCTTCCCGAAAACATTTCAGCCTGGCGACATCAAGGGTGAAACATCCCCATCGTCGAAATGCCGAGACGTTGGTAGCCACAATCCACGTCTCTCTCGTCGGCCGATTCCGCAGAAATGACTTCAATGGTCGGATTTGTCTGCGCGGGTTTTTTCGGCGGAAACCAAGCTGTCGTTGCAGACCTGCGATTTTTTTTTTTATTAGGACTCGGCCGGGTGTGACGGGTCCTCTCTTAAAGGGGAGGCGGCGGTGTTTAGTCTTATTACAGTGTGATCATCATCTTTCCACAGTGCCCCCCCCCCCTCACGACAAACATGCGTGTCGCCGTGCGCTAATCAGCCAATCAGCCTGTGGCGTTCAGAGTCTATGGCGAGGCGAAAAGGACACAACGCTAATGTCCCAATTAATATGTGGTCAAATTCAGGTGAACAAGGGTGCTTTGACACTCTCCATAAATGTCCCTCACCTCTCCCGGTCCCCCCCCCCCCCCTCCAGGCATCTACCACTTTGATCATTGAAGAATCTGGTTATTTACAGAGCCTGAAAACCTGTATTTGATTAATGCATTGTCTAAAATAATATCCAGTCAAATTGAGCAATTACTTCAGCCGACCTGAGATGAGACCTTGCACACATTTCTTTAATGTACGAATGCTTCTGTATGTGCCATTATGTGTGTGTGTGTGTGTGTGTGTGTGTGTGTGTGTCTGTCTGTTTAAAAGGCACTTCAAACAGACCCATTGGTTTCCGTCAATGCATTTCACAGCAGATTCACTGTACACAAATACACTAGTGGCATTGAGTGGGACGAGGGCAAATGGTTTGAATGGTGGAGCACAGATTTCCGGGGCCCCCTATTCAGACACACTGCAGGTCTCCTAACTAACTTCCATGAAAGAGTGTGGACAAAGAGGACCCGATGCATAGAAAGTAATTTCAACATCATGAATCACACTTGCCGGTGTTTAATGGAAGACGCGCGCACACCTTTGATTTAGGTTTCATAGGACCTATTGTACGAAGGTGAGCTTGAGTCCTAGAGACGACTGAGTGGCATCTCCGCAACAAGCAGCGCGTGTCAAACAGCCGCACGTCTTCAAATGGCTGCAGCGTCCATCACAATCGGATACGCGTTTACCTTCCTTGGGAAGAACCGCTGGGGTTCTGTCTCGGAATCGCTGCACAACACAACTTTTGCTCAATGCAGAACATATGTGAACCAGAGGCAACGCTGTTGGTAGCCACGGCGTCAGGCTCGTACACCCAGAATGCAACAGCGTGGCTTATTGGGGTTCCACAGGAAAAGAGGCTGGGCTTCCCTGTAACCTAGCAAAATAACACGCTGGGGCAGATCTTACAGGATAGAGAAGGACAAATTCAAATAACTTAAGCACAATAGCACCCGATAGCAGTATTTTGGAATTACTAAACATTGTTGTGATTATGTGTGATGATATGGAAAGTGTTATTCCCCATAACAACATGTTAACAATTACATATACCAATTTGCCAGCCTCTGATATTTTAATCATCACAATGGTTTTAAACCAGTACACCGGGAACACGGCCCCCCTTTAGTTCTGTGTGGGAGTCACCCTGACTGGGTGCTGATGGCTCTTCCACTCGGAAGCTTCCCAGGGCGTTTCAGGTCACGTCAGTGTACGGTTTGCTTGTGTTTTGCCAAGACCATACTGGCCCTTGGTGCACCTGACCAGTAGAAGCAGAGGATCTGAGGATCCGTCACATCCCATGGTGATGAGTTAGCATGCCAGTGTTTCTGTATAACCTGGAGGGCACAAATATAACGCCGCTCTAAAAATTGGCATTATTGGGTTCTTTTTCGCTCTCCCCCTACTCGCTACAAATGAGACCAAGGCTATTAGCATTTGTGAGTTTTCATTATGTAAATGGTGCGAACACGCGCACAAATTGCCACTAGGAATGCAATAATTTTCCCCCAGTGATCATAAAGTGTCCAAGTGCATCGTTGTGATTATGATACACTAATTACATTTTCCTTCATCTCCTCTGTCTGCTGTCTGTCTCCACGTCTTCCTCACAGATCCAGAAGAATCAAGGCTCTTTAATGGTACGGCTCTTTATGACATAAAAGGAGAAAAGGGGGGAGTGTAAAACAGAGCCTCCCCGCTCGCCCTCCTTTACACCCAATAGTGTTTCACTCTTGATTGGCTCTCTCATTCGAAAAACCCCTCAAATTGCCTCTTTGAAATGAAATATTAGAGCGGGCTTTAAGTGCTGGTATTACATTAAGTGCCATTATGGAATAATAAAAACATTCAGTAGCTGAATGATGGCTCTGCCACAGCTCGCTGCATTTGATTAATCTAAGTAGAGATGGTGGTGGGTTGTTTTTTTTTATGACACTATTTTCCCCACTATTTCCAAGATGTCGCATGTAAGCTGATACTCCATCTCTCTCCCCCGTTCCTCCCTCTCATCATCCTTCCCCCTCCTAGCCTCTCCAGTTACTGCAATGCATCGTTGATGAGGTGAGTCGCCGTCTTATGTGCTTCTGCATCTAAAGTCGCTCCTAATGGCCCGGAAAGCTTATATTTTGTTTCCTAATGAAGCAAGCCACTCCGGTGGCTTTGCCCCCCTCCCCCACCCTCCCACCCTCCCCTCCCCCACCCCGCACGCTCCTGCCACCCTCCGCCCCGTGCATCTGCCTGCAGCTATATATGCATGCACCTGCACGACGCTCTGCAGGCTACACCGAGCACGGCTGACACACACTCATGCACACACATGCGCGCACATTCACACACACACGCACACACACACACACACACGCACACGCACACACATGTACGCACGTACGCACATTCACACACACACACACACGCACGCACACACATGCGCACGCACACACATGCACGCACGTACGCACATTCACACACATGCGCACGCACACACACACATGCACACACACACACGCATGCACAAACATGCACGCACACGCACGCACACACACACACACACACACACACACACAGGCGAACACCCAAAGATGCATGAACACAATGCTATACCTCGCTATATTGGGGATTTCTAACGCACATCCACAAATAGTCAAAATGCCTTAATAGGAGCATTAGTTCTACCCTTATGGCATTAATTATTGATGGCATAATGAGGAATAACTGATTATTCTGCCTTTTCTTTTTTTTCTTCTTTTTTTTCAAGTTAACACACCTTTTCTGCTCCCCCTCTGGTCGTAGCCCCGCATGGCAGCTTATGGGAGCCAAACGGGGGGTGTGTTTCTCTCGCTGCTGGTGTTGATGCTTACCGAGCGGTCCTACCCCACCTCACCCACCCCACCTTTCCCCGTCCCGTCTCCTCTGCTGACACGGGCTAATAGTGTAACGCCACAACATCATCCCCCAGCCCGGCCTGGAGGACATTAAACATAGCCTGTCACTCGGCCCTAAGTGCCTATAGATTGGCCGTAATTAATAATTAAACGCTTTCGCTTGTAATGGGTTGACCCGGGCTGAACTGTTCATTAGTCAATGGGGCGGAGACATCACTCAAACTATTTTCCCCGCGCCCTTCGTCGCAACCGCCTTCCCCCCCTGGGGGGGCGAACGAGGGGCGGCCTGCCTCGGCCGGACCTCGCCTGGCCTCTGCCCCCCCACCGCCGTCTCCCTGCGTCTCCCCCGCCCTCCCCCGCCCTCAACCCCCCGGCCCCAAGACTAGACACCCCAACCACGGGAGAGGATGAGGGCCCATCAATTGTTTGGACAGAGGAAACCCCTGTAGAGCAGCCGTCTCTGAGAGATTAATGTACAGTATACAGTATATTATATATATATATTTATATATATATATACTGTATATACACGCACACACATAGATATAATGCTTTCCAAACAAGTCATTGAGTCACTGGTCCGCACGTAGAACCCGGGAACATGTAGAAAAGGATTCTCCTCTGATGGGCAGTAGATGTTCGAGCGCTCCGACCATGGCGGCCTCTTTATCCGTGTTTTGAAGCCCCGCCCAGCTGCCCCCCCCCCCCCCCGCCCGGGCCCAGCGGCGGTGGCACCGCCCGCCCGGATACACCACCGCCGCCATTATGCACAATAATTCTTAACCTTGCCTCATTGGTTTCAGCAACAATAGGCTAATGGGATGTCTGACCTTCTTCATTTGAAACAGCGCGCACCGCAGCT
The DNA here is from genome assembly GCA_036785325.1 of Urophycis tenuis. Taxonomy (NCBI): domain Eukaryota; kingdom Metazoa; phylum Chordata; class Actinopteri; order Gadiformes; family Phycidae; genus Urophycis; species Urophycis tenuis. The sequence goes on along the minus strand of JAXIVH010000005.1, from coordinate 8,599,419 downwards.
CCCAAACCGAATGGGCGAGGGTCCTCTCTCACGCTCTTAATCCAAGGATAACGCAAGCGAAAGGCCGTCCCCGCACACAGAGCCACGGCTCGGTGGGAGGGGCCCGGCGCTCCGTGTGGTTCTTTGAACGACTTGAAGGGTTTGTGGCCACGGGCGGTCCGGTGGACCAGCTTTCTGAACCCGGGTTGGGTGGCGTCTAGATGGGAGCATGGGTCCTGTCCTCTTGTAAGCAAACACAACTGGACGGTACTTGGTAGTGCTGTGTGTGTGTGTGTGTGTGTGAGTGTGTGACTGTTGTTGTGTGGTACTCTCATCCTCGTCAGTTAGCACGTTAGCTTGTGCGCGTGGGCCAGAGTCACACACTCCCCAACATGTACCGACCAGGAATCTCAGATCTTGGGGATCTCGGACAGTAAATAAAAACCCAGGAGCCCTTTTTGGATCTGTCGGGGGGGAAACTAACGATGGAGCGAACAAACATGTTGACCTACAGAGGGGCACAAACACAGAGGTCCACATGCACACGCACGCACACACACACACACACACACACATCCTGCCGCGTGCCCATTGGTCCCCCATTAGTGAGCCACTCTCCTCTACTTGTTGAATAGCAATTGGCCCTTGCGACAAGGAAGTTCTGCTTCATTTTCGAGCCTGTAATCACTGATCTAATTTAGCCTGATAATTGCCCCGTGCCAATGACATGTATATTTACTTGTAGCCTCCAATGCGCCGCTCTCAAAATGGAGGCCATTGAGGGGACGGCTTTCATCCGCCACGCGTCTCTTTGCTCGGCCGCCCGCCGCCACATCAAAGCGGCGCCGGCGTGCGGCTCAGCTGGAGATATGAATACATGCATGAGGGTGTGTGTGTGCGTGTGTGCATGCGTGTGTGTGTGTGTACAAACCCCGGGTCTTAACAAAATGTCTGCAAATATTCCACGTGCTGGAAGAATACTGTCTGAATTGACCCCCTTAGCTGATGTCTCCAACCATGTCTGCAGTTTGTGTGTGTGTATATGCGGGCATGTCTTTGTGTGTGTGTGTGTGTGTCTGTGTCTTCTGGCCGTGTGTGCGAGTGTGCATGCACATTTACCATATCCCACTGGGTGGAAATTGTTTGGTGCTCTCCCTCTAAACGGCGTGTACACTGATGCGTGCAGCTCATAGCGCCGGAGGGCGATTCTGACTGTTTGTGTGTGTGTGTGTGTGTGTGTGTGTACGTGTATGTGTGTGTATTCGTGTGTGTGTGTGTGTGTGTGTGTGTGTGTGTGTGTGTGTGTGTGTGTGTGTGTACGTGTGTGTGTGTGTGTGTGTATGCGTGTGTGTGTGTGTGTACGTGTGTGTGTGTGTGTGTATGTATTTGTGTGTATGTCTGTGTGTGTGTGTGTGTGTGTGTATATGTATTTGTGTGTATGCGTTTGTGTGTGTGTGCGCGCGGTACACAGGCGCCCGTGCTTGCGCTATGATATATTGCTAATCTAGCGAGGGCCCTCCGAAGCGCAGCTAGATTAGACGGAGCCCATTCCTTTGTTAATTTAAATAGGTGCATGCATCACGCGTTGCCGGCGCCCGCTGATCGGAGCATTAAGGAACGGGGGTAACACTGCCCAGAGGTGTTTTTAATAGCTCGGCGGGGCTGCTAATGTAAAGAGCCCCGCGTGGCCCCGCGCACCGCGCCCCCCCCCCCCCCCCCCCGCTTCGAGGCGTGGTGGGTTCCAGAGCCATGCCGCCACGTCGTTCCCCTTATTTCCGCGCTGCGGTCGGGAGACTTCACCACCTGTGTGCGCCGGCACGCCGCCCGACTGCGCTGTGCGTTTTTTTTTTTTTTTTTTTTTTGGTCCCTTTTCCAATTTACATATATATGCGCGTTTATGAGCGTGCGCACGCGATGATCGCGTTTCGTCACGTGATGTTATTTATATGTGGGATTCGTCGACGGGCGTTTTGTCAGGCAGCAGAGGAACGCCAGAGGAATAAAATCTTGCCAGCCGTTTTAGACGTCATCATTTCAGACCAGATCAGATTTTCCCTTTCAATTCAACGCGTCCCAAAAGCGGAAGCGTTTTGTGTGGTTCTTGTTTTTTAAAGCGGTCCTGTGGCCGTCGCATTGGGAAGGCAGCGCTTGCCCGTGTGATTTCCTTCTGCAGGTTCAGGCGTCAGCAGTGAGATAGGAGATATAACACTGACAGTATTTGTCGTTTCCTTTGACGAGGAGCGGCGGCAGAGGAAACCACAGGAACAGACAGTTTTGAGAGGAGGCCCGACCCATGAATGCACGCAGGACAAAGGAGAAGATTAGCTGGTCAAAGTGGGTGTGCGTCGCCTTCATGGCACACAATGCATTCAAACTGCCTGTGCCACAAGCTGCTAACACATGACCACACCTTTACCCAAACACGGTGGCGCGGTTGGGTCAGGGAGTACTTACCATTGGATGTCCCAGCAGCAGCAGTAAAGCACACATTTCACGTCCCCTCTTTGTGCTCACAGACTACCCTGTCTCTGGGTTTTTTTGTAAGAGGTCTTACGTGCCCACGATGTGCAAACAGTTTGCTGCCCATCTGCGGGTATACCGAATACCCTGTATGCACGCACACACACACACACACACACAAGCACACACCCTCTGTGTATGTGCTGATCCATCCTGGTAGTGTATATATATATATATGTAGAAATATAAATGAATAAGGATATCAATACCTCTTTCCCTGTATGCAAACACACACACACACACCAGACTTGGTGCTCTCATTCACACAGAAACTTTTGAAGAAGACTCGTGGAACTATTTTGCCACGGCGCTAGCGTGGCCACAATGGTCTCCTTCCATCTCCGCGGTTGGACCGAACGCCCGAGAAAACTTCTCACAGATCTCTCCTTGAGTTTCTCTTTTGCTAATTGACTTTTTGCATAGTTCCAGAAGTTGAGTGGTGTGCGACAGCAGCTTTTGTCCGGCGCACCTTTTGAGTCTATAGCCGTTTTCCTTCTGTTCACCTCCCTTTGGAATCACCAGACGTCTTGACCCAAGGAGACAGAAATCAAGTCGCCAGCGGAGGCATTCGGAGGTCACGTCGGCTGTCGATTACCACTCCACGGCGTCGGCTTTAGACGCCCCAAAAAAACCTACAAAAAAATACTGTAAGGCGTCCTTGGGAATCCAGAGTTTTCACATCAATGTCCCCTTTGAACCGCCATTGGACACATTGTCACTTGGTTTTATTTATGATGGCGGTTCCCAAGTGACTGAAAAGTTCCTATGAGACCTTGTCAGAGCGACGTATCGCTAAGGGTGGTAATGCTCATTATTGGCGCAGAGCTCCCACATTGAAACGGCTCTTACACTTCAGGTTCCAGTGTCGCGTGGAATGCCACTTCCACTGGATGCTATTGAAACACGCGTATTCAGAGCTATAGAATGTGTTGCCTTGCCGTCAGGCGACAGGTTGAGCCCGGTATTCAGCGCGCCGCCGCCGTCTCTTATTGTAACCCGTTAACTACTCGGTGCTCATCGTTCGGTCCGCACTGCTTGGGGTTTCCTCGAGTTCGTTTTTTTACCTTTTGTCGGCCATCTTGTATATGTATGACATCAGACAAGGCGTGGGGAGGAGAATTTGAGATTTGATTCGAATTCGATTGCAGCCGTCAAAGAACAGTCAGTCAAATGCCGAAAGCAGACACGTCACCTGCTCTAAACAAAGGCAAACCGTCTTGTCTCTTCACTGTGTCTGCCCTCCACAGAATCACAAGCCTCCTGGTTCATGCTGGGCTGTTTCTCCGTCTGGAGAGCCCAGGCTTTCCCTGGCTCTAGATGATGTCAGGGACTGGTGTTGAGAGCGCCACACCACAATGGGTGAATACCGCCACGATAATGGCATTTTCGCCCTTTCACACCAGACTCTCTGGCAGGCCCTTGACCACTTTGGCTGACTTGAGATGTCGTGAGAGAGTCACGTTGCAAACGTGATTCAAACGTGCTTTTTGTTGCTTTCTGTCGGCACAACAATGTCAGAGGGCAGGCTGCCAAAAAGCTGAAAAAAAACCCTCTTCAAGATGGGACAGAAGGCCAAAACCTCAGATGCTTTTTCAAATGTACCTGCCATTTTGTCCATGGCCTAATGACTATCGTTACATGATAGTGGATCCTAAACGGCGCTCCCTATCCCTTTGTGACTTTCCAACCGTTGAGTCTTCATGCCCAAAAAATACCCATAAATCATCATCGCCATCCTCTGACATGAGGACATATCGACCCAGCAGCAGTGGGCCATTCTGGTCTCTCTCTCTCTCTCTTTCTTTCTTTTTTAATGACGTGACAAATAAGGTTAACGCCGCTATTTAAAT
>JAXIVH010000005.1:8577570-8592570 GCA_036785325.1 Urophycis tenuis | reverse complement strand
TGGCGGGAAGCAAAAATAAATCCCACTCAAACATGAAAGTCCCCCACCCCCCCAAAAAAAAACTAATTGAATCACAAGAACAATACTAATAAATAGTTGCAGTGAGTGTGTGCATTTGTGCGCTCGGTCCCACCGCACCTCCGTGACATGGGACGGCGGCTGCTGCGCGGCGCGTGAGACGAGCGAGGCGTTCTGCCTCTGAGAGGCCGCGGGGCTTAACCCCGCGCACGCCACACTGCGACTGCACTGCAGCCGACCCCGCAGAGAGAGAGAGAGAGAGAGAGAGAGAGATGAGAGAGAGAGAGAGAGAGAGAGAGAGAGGAGAGAGAGAGAGAGAGAGAGAGAGAGAGAGAGAGAGAGAGAGAGAGAGAGAGAGAGAGAGAGAGAGAGAGAGAGAGAGAGAGAGAGAGAGAGAGAGAGAGAGAGAGAGAGAGAGAGAGAGAGAGAGAGAGAGACCCCGCGACTGAGGGGCGTAGAGGAGACGGGCCTTGTGAGGGGGGGCGGACGGGTGGATGTTTGGGAGTGATGGCAGTGACCGGTTCTGGTGTGACTGGTTGATGGGCAGTTGGGGGGGGGGGGGGTCTCTCCCGAGGTTCTACGGTACCGCCATCTGCCGTGCCACGTCTGCGTTCTGTACTCCGTCTCGGCTCCCCGGGGCCTCCTGCCTCCTCGCGCCCCTGGACCTCCTCCCCGGCCGTTGTTGTGTCCTCCTCTCCTCTCCCTCCTCCTCTCAGTCTCCGCTACCTGAGGTTCGCTCCTCCGCTCGCTCCGTCGGTGCTTGTTCCGTCGTCCTCCCCTTTTGTTCTCCGGTCATTACCCTTCGTCTTAACAATGTATTTTCCTATTAGCTGCCTCCGCCCCTGTTTCCTCTTCATGTCCGCAAGCCTGCCTGTGTTCCTCTTCCTCTTCCTCGTCCTCGCCTCCGATGATGGGGCTGAGGAGATAAGGTCACCGGCGCCCGTCTCTGCAGCACCAGACTCTCATTGTCTTTCCCTCTCCTCCTCCTCCTTCTCCACCTCCTCTTCCTCCTCCTCTCTTCAGCATCTTGTGTACATATTAAAAGTCTGTACCTATTCTATCTGTATGGTAATGCACCTAGACACAGCTGGAGACTGTGTATATACACACCTCTCTCTCTCTCTCGCTCTCTCTCGCTCTCTCTCTCTCTCCCTCCCTCCCCCCCTTTCCTCCCTCTGTTTCTGAATTGCCTCCATTTGATGGTGAGCGTTCCCCCCCCCCCCCCCTCCTTTTCTTTCTTTCATCTGCCTACTCCTGAATAGCAATGCTTAAGAAATAAATAAAAAAGCTGCACGCTCGTGTTCAGTATCGGGGCAAATTATGTTATTTTACGAGCCTCCCCCGCCCCCGCCACACACACACACACACACACACACAGACACACACACACAGACACAGACACACACACACACACACACACACACACACACGCACACACGCGCGCCCTCACCTTCGAACGTGTGGCGGCGGGCCCCTTGTTTGCGCATCAGCTCTTAACATGCGGTTTCTCTAATCATTGGTGCGCCTTTTTATTGCCGTTGTTATCGTCATCTGGGTTCTGATCCTATTAGCTCCGCTCCCCGCGTCCGCTGAGAGCCCCGGCGCCGAGCGCATTGTTCGTCTGCCGCTGATGGGCTCTCGGTCACGGGCGCTTGGCACAATAAGGGTGACGCGCCACGGCTGCTAAAGGCTTTTCTGAGCTGGTTTTAAATGGCTTAGCGGGCTCAGGTTAAGCTAACTGCAGCGACACCGACGGAAAAGGAAAACTTTGAGGCCTGTTTGATTTTTTTATTTCTTTTTTTTTTAATGTGTGTGTGTGTGTGTTTTTTTTTTGTTAAGGCCCACCCAAACCCACGTCGTGGGTTTTCCGTTTGAGAGAGACGAGTGGTTAATGAAAGTGTTAGCGGTGAGTCGAAGCGACGGCGACGGCTTTGTCTACCGGGACTTCCCGTCCGTCCGACGTCACGTTCACCTCCGGTGGTTTGAAGCGCGGAGCTGAGGCCGTGGGCCTCGCGACCTTTAGGGAAGCCCCCCCCCCACGTGGCGTCCTACCAGGCCCTCGCTCACTGGCGTGATGTGGGGGCGTGGCCTTGACCCCTCCCCTCCCACCCGCGGCGGCTGACCGGACGCGACTCCATTGTACCCGGCGTTCGCGTGGCGCCGGTCTCCTCCCCCGGCAGGCACCAAAGACCCACCGGTGGGCCGGGTCCAGTCTCGGGGTCCCCCCCCCGTGGCGCCGCACGGAACAAAAGGTCGCCTCCTCGACCGGCTCCCCCTGTTCTCCCACCGTCGTCGTCGTCCCCCTGAGCGCCGCGCGGTGACCGTGTCATACGAAAGTGACGGTGTGTTTGTCCCCGCCGCTGACTCCGATGCATCTTTCATGGCGGGACAACCCTATCCTGTCATCAGAGGCTGACATGACGTCGGCCCGCGAAGGGGAAGACTTTCCGTTGGCCGGCGTCCCGGGCCGGCCGGCCGGGCCCGCCGCGCGCTGGCCGCCGCGCACCGAACGCCGCACCACCCGAGCCGGCCAGCCGGACTCGGGGACGGAGCCGCCCCGTCCCTGTCATGTTTCGTCTCCTCGCGGAAGAACAAGATGAAATGGCTGCCAAAGGAAGGGTTATGGCAGTATGTGCATTGCCTAATTGAATAGCTGTGCGCGTGCGTGTGTGTGTGCGTGTGCGCTTGTGTTGTGTGGGTGTGGGTGTTTGACGTGTGTGCGTGTGTGCATGTGCGCTTGTTTGTGTGTGGGTGTGGTGTTGGATGTGTGTGTGTGTGTACTAAATTTTCCATTTTGTGATTGGGATTTGATGGACATGTCAGTCCTGTTTCCTTTCCTCTCACACCCCACCCCGCCCTCCTTCTCCCCCCCCCCCCCCCCCCCCCGTCCCCTAATTCCCCCGTCCAGCGGCCTTCAACACATCCTTTTAGCACCTTTGTTAACGCACCACCCGCCCCCCACCTCCCCTCTCCCTCCCTCCCTCCCTCTCCTATTCATATGCACACATACACACATTCACAGTCTCCCCCGCGCCTCCCAGCCCCAGAGGAACCAGATGAGTCCCTCTGCCTCTACAAAGAGCCCCCCGCCTCATCCTGCGTCTAGCCGCGACCTCTTCACGCCACCACGTGCACACACACGACACGCACACACACACACACACACGCGCACACATGCACACATGCACACACGCACACGCACACACACACACACCACAATCACACACACATGCACACACAACACATGCACACACACACATGCACACACACGCACACACACACACACCCACACACACACACACAATACATAATACACATGCCCATGATGCATAATTCACACCCAAACGTCATGTGCACAGGATGCACACACACACACACACACACACACACACACACACACCCACACATGCATGTACACAAACACACAAAACACAGATGGGTGCATTGTGACTGCAGACAGGAATCCTGTGCCGGTCGTACCGCACCAAAAATCATTCCCGATCCCCCCCCCCCCCACACACACGTCGTCCAAATCCCACACACATGTCGTGTTGCCCCCCCACAGCGCTGGCGTTGTGGCGCTGCTCGGCTCGCCGGAATAAACAGCTCTTTTGTTGCAGACAGCGCGCTCGGGCGAGAACCGCCAACGTTAAAGTTATTTTCTGCTCAAAATACAGAGAGGACCGCGCATGTTGTCACCCCCTGCCCTCCCAACTATTTCTGTTTACCGCTACTTCTTTGGCTCCGGGAGCGTGTTTGTCTCTCGGCCTCTCGGGGGTCCGTTTCGGGGACCTCTCTTCCCGCAAACTCTTTCAGGGGGGGACTTTGGCGGTTCAGTGGTTCGCCGGCAGATGAACGTTAAAAGGTCAAACATGGTATGTTCGTCAGACAAAGCCCTTTGTTCCCGGCATCACCTTTTATCAGCTGGGAAATGTCTAGAATATTTCACCGTTTTTAAACACAATGTCGACGTTGACTGCGTGTTGTCCCGAGCACTAAGGACCACAGTGCGTCCTCCTTCTCAGAGGAACACATAACTCGGGCGTCTTTGGGCTTTGCAATGTCGAGACGAAACAAACATCGCAGTATTTCCAGTAAACCTCGATATACATAAAGCAATGTTACTCTGGGTCTGGTGTTCCCTGTTCACATCACGCATAGGAAAAACCGGGAAAGCACTGGAATAAACGTCTGTAAATGTGTGTGTGAACATGCATTGTTGCTTTCTCATGCATCGGATCAAAGTCATCTGTTCTCACACACACACTGCTCACCTAATCTCTAATGACCGCCACTGATCAACACGCACGTCTTCAAGGTCGAGTGTGCCTGTCGACCTCCCCTCCCTCCCTCCCTCCCTCCCTCCCTCACCCGTCTCTCCCTCTCCCACGCCGGCCCGGTAAGCCTGTCCGACGCTCTAATGAGGTGGTGGCCGTGCCGGTGTTGTAATTGCCTCAAGTCCTTTTAATTTCTTCCAGGTTATTAATCATATGGAGAGTTATTTAAAATTGCATGAATTAATCTTCGATTAAAAAGGCCCATCACGAGTGCCAAACAATTAAAGAGTTGAGTTGGAATTCCCTGGGTTTTCAGCGTGTTTTTTTTTTTTTTTTTTTCCTTTTCTTGTCATATATATATGTTATTATTCACACGCCGCGTTCAGGTGATTATGTCATCTTGATGCGGCCGCACTGGTGATTAATGCAGCCGCGGCTTTATAAACCAAACGTGCCCCACGGTGGCGGGGCGTGGCCCCCCGTCACCGCGGCGACGACAACAGCGACTCCGCACATCGCGACGGTGCGAGGTGAACCCTCCCCCCCCCCGCTCTCCCCCCCTCTCCACCGTCTGCCCTCGTGTCTCGTCCTCACCCTCTCTAGCTGGGAGCTGGGGCTCACAGCCGGGCTGTGGTCCTGCCTCCTGCATCATGGAAAAACACTAAACAAGTGCACGCGCGTACGCACGCACGCGCGCACTACGCACGCACGCACGCAGGCATGCATGTGCACACACATCCGTGCACGCGGAGGGTGGGACAGTTTTTGTGTGCGTGTGTGTGTGTGTGTGTCTGTGTGCGTGTTGTCCGGTAAGAGGACAAAGCAAAGCCACGCACTCTTAACCGGGTTCAAATGCCATCAGACACATTCAGTCTGTCAGGGTTAGTTTCTGGAGCCGCGCCGCAGAGCTGGTTATTAAGACATCACTCTGACTCACTCTTTACCCCCACCGCACACGCACGCACGCACGCACACACACACACGCACACGCACACACACACAGAGTTGGAGGCAAGGGGGAATGATTGATGAGATGGGTATCCAGCACATAGCAGCACCCAGGAGCGTCCACTCCACCCCGCTTAGACTGACACACACACACACACACACACACTAATATGAGAGTAATTAACCTCAGACTGTGTTACCCCAGCTGCACATTAGAAGGACACTAGGATTGATGGGGCTCCCCTCAGTCCTTCACCATGTCCACAGTCTGGACAGCAGCGAAACTCAGGGGAGTGTGTTAGCATCCGGCTGCTAAACTATGTAGAACTCATCTGCCGGCCCACCGTGAGCCGGTTTAAACATAGCAGAGGCAGAACCCATAGTCAGGGTACTGCGCTCACAGCGCGGGCACATACAGCGTCCAGCAGCTGATGTCTATGTCCGTCTGATGCTTTGTCTGTTCTCATTAGCGCCTATCGCTAAGTGATTGCCTATTGCTCGTGGTTGAGCCTGTTCTCGCCTGGAGACATGACCGCAGAATCTGTGTGTTATGCGTCTCGTATCTCATGTCCTGCGACTGCGAAAGGGGAACGGGTGACCGCTTGCCATCCTCCTTCAGACAAAGCTGGTCCTGCCCTCAGCATTCAGACATTGTGACAAGATTAAACTGCAGCCGACCGCGCCACTGCGACTGACCACGCCACTGCGACTGACCACGCACTGCGACTGACCGTGCCACTGCAGTTTACCACGTCACTGCGACCGACTGCGCCACTGCAACCGACCGCGCCACTGCGACCGACCGCGCCACTGCGACCGACCTGGCCACTGCAACCGACTGCGCCACTGCAACCGACTGCGCCACTGCAACCGATCGCCCACTGCGACCGACCGCGCCACTGCGACCCGACCTGGCCACTGCAACCGACTGCGCCACTGCAACCGATCGCCCCACTGCAAGCGACCGCGCCACTGCGACTGACCACAGCCACTGCCCATGTGACGAGCGCCTCACGCAAGGACAAGGATGAGTCACCGGCCAACTGGACGCCATGCCCCGGCCGGGCCCTGGAGGCCGGGTGTCCCTGCCCTCGGTGTCCTCTTCCCCCCCCTGCTTAATCTTTCAGTCGGGCCTGAGCTCCTGTGAGCCGCCTTCCAGGAGGCTGTCCCTTCATTGTGATGCGCGCGCCGTCATCGCAATCGGTACCGAACAGTCCATTCACCGGGGGCCGCCGGCTGTCTAATTGCTCCGGAGACCGGGGACAAATGGAATTCATGGGCCGGACTCGGCTTGACGTGTCTCATTTATAGCCACTTTCACCCGCCGACCCCTGTGAACTCTGACCAGATGAGAACACATTCAGGTCGGGGGGGGAAACAGCCCGGGTCGGCCCGGGTCGGCCGGCTTTGGGTAACATTTGACATCTCGGGTTAAAGGCCGCCGTTGTCGCCGTTGTGTGGGACTGGTGCCCGAGGCGCTGTGTTTCAGGGGGCGGCTCCCGGGTGCGTGAACTCTGGCAGGCGCGGCGTCTCCGTGCGTCCGCCGCAGCTCAGCCGGTGTGCGTTCTTCTCAGTTCAGCCGTTTGTGCGTTTTTCTCAGTTCAGCCGGTTGTGCGGTTTTTCTCAGTTCAGCCGGTTGTGCGTTTTTCTCAGTTCAGCCGGTTGTGCGTTTTTCTCAGTTCAGCCGGTTGTGCGTTTTTCTCAGTTCAGCCAGTTGTGCGTTTCTCAGTTCAGCCGGTTGTGCGTTTTTCTCAGTTCAGCCGGTTGTGCGTTTTTCTCAGTTCAGCCGGTTGTGCGTTTCTCAGTTCAGCCGGTTGTGCGTTTTTCTCAGTTCAGCCGGTGTGCGTTCTCAGTTCAGCCGGTTGTAGCGTTTTTCTCAGTTCAGCCGGTTGTGCGTTTTCTCAGTTCAGCCAGTTGTGCGTTTCTCAGTTCAGCCGGTTGTGCGTTTTTCTCAGTTCAGCTGGTGTGCGTTTTTTCTCAGTTCAGCCAGTTGTGCGTTTCTCAGTTCAGCCGGTTGTGCGTTTTTCTCAGTTCAGCCGGTTGTGCGTTTTTCTCAGTTCAGCCGGTTGTGCGTTCTCAGTTCAGCCTGGTTGTGTGTTTTCTCAGTTCAGCCGGTTGTGCGTTTCTCAGTTCAGCCGGTTGTGCGTTTTCTCAGTTCAGCCGGTTGGCATTTCTCAGCTCAGCCGGTTGTGCGTTTTCTCAGTTCAGCCAGTGAGCGTTTCTCAGGTCGGCCGGTTGTGCGTTGCTCTGCATTGTCCGGGGTTGGCGAGGGTCAGGGCGTCTTGGGTTCACATGGGAAATGGAGAAGATGCCGTCGTCTCTCTCTGGACCACTGTTCTGGAGGTTCCTCGCTAGCAGGAGGCACCTGTTATTGAAGCAAAGCCTCGTTAATTCAAGATTTCTTAATTTTTTTATTCCATATTTGTATATATTTCACTTTTTTTCTTTCTTTTTTTTTTTTTTTTACAGTTTTCAAGAAGATTTAGTCTTAGTCAAATGTCATCTGCTATTTCTTGCATCAGCTGAGCAAATTCGTGTTGTTGTTTTTTTCCTTCCGAAAGCGAACTTCAGTAAGAGAACTTCAGTAATGTCAGGCGGCATTTGAACATGACACTTTGACTGAATGGTGATTAATGGAACGTCTGTGTAGTTTATGGCAGGGAAATCTTGTCTTCTCAAATGATGTTCCCTTTCTCATGTTGCCTGCTTCCAGAAGCACTCGCCTCAGGCAGGCAATTCCACTAATTTGAGTGGAAGCCTTTAAGAGGACTTTAACGACAGTAGCAAAAACGTACAATAATAACCTTAGCAGCACTCCAAAAAGAATTTACAGATCAGAATATAAACTATTTTACTATATCGTCAAAGGGTTTAATTTCAGATGGTTTTTTTTTTACGACGCATTTTTAATGTTTATCGTGTATTATTTCTGTCAATTCATTTATTTGAAAAGGGCGGCAAAATCCATGAGCGCCTCGTGATTACGATAAATATCTGTTTTAAACGAGTTGACCTTTGGAACGCCTGTGTGTGCGCGTGCGTGTGTGCGTGTGTGCGCGTGCGTGTGTGTGTGTGTGTGTGTGTGTGTGTGTGTTGTGATGCTCTGACGCAGGATCACTCCTTCATGGTGCAGTACAACGACGGCAGCACGGAGGTGTCTCCATGTGGGTGTGCGGCTGTCTGGAGCAGAGGGGCGCCCAGCTGGGCCATGGACACATGTGACCGCCAGGGCCAGCGGTGAGGGACGCGGCTTTGGTCAAATGAGGCCCCCCGAATATGAACCTGTGCCCGGGCCTGTTCAGAGCCACGGTCTCTGTCGTGAGTGAGGGTATAAAAGGTATGCGACCACTGTATATTTATCATTTGGTCATCTGGGACGTGTGTGTCCATCATCGCGCCGTTTGCTTTTCGGACCAAAAGAACTGCCATCTATCTGCCAGTGTGTATTTTTGGTGATGCATTTCATTACCTCGGCAAACTAGACTATATGCCATTCCCCCCCCCCTCCCCCCATTGAATTGACATGTCTCCCTAAATGTAGCCCCTGTGTTATCACTCTATACCCTCCAGTTGTGCAATAAGCTGTAGGAAAACCCGATCTTGCATACAAACAGACTCGTCTGCCTGTGCAGAAGGTTGCTCCAGTCCGAACCACAAGTATCCTTGTTTAATGGAACTGCGTCAGAGCAGACAGTGGAAGAACACAGCGACTGGCATTGATCATCTCATCAGATCAGCCTCAGCCTCATCTATTGTGTTATCCCCCTCCTTGCTCTGTATGGCGTTCGGAAGGAAACCCATCTGTTTAGATCTGATTCATTAACCGTATGTCATTTGTTCGGGGTTTACATGATCTGAAGGCTAATCGTGTTCCTGCCCTTAGACATCAATGGAACGGTGCAATAAATGGAAGACACGCAAGTACAAACTCAATGAAAGTAAAGGGAACAAGACTTTCCTTTGTGATTTGGAACAAGGAAACGGTTGGAATGTGAAGTGCTTAAACATTGTTGGTTTAAGAGTGGTTTTGTTTTGGGGGGTCGGTTACTTTCCATTTCCTTGCCAACTATCTCTAATGCTAGTTATAGAAATAGATTTAAATGGGTCTCGCACAACACAGATACCCCATTGTAATTAGTATATTTCTGTTGTAGAGAGTATATTATATTCACAAACATGCAGTTCTCTGGATACCAAAGTGTACATTTGCAAGCCAAAGACTTAATTTCAATAAATGTTTAAATGTATCATGCAAGATGCCACTATACCAAGATAAATGTTAGGTGAGTAAAGATATAGCCTTACATTAACATATTTAACGCAATTCTGGGTGGTTTTACATAAATGTGCATCACAACAAAGTGATGCACTGTTATATTTTGCCAATGCAACATCACAGACAAAGGCGTCGCTCTGAGGACAAGTGAGGCTCGGGAACGTTTCACATGCAGAACCGTCGGCAGCCTCTTCTGAGGCCAGCGCAGCCTTTTTGTTCAGACGATGCCGCCAACTGTTTTGGCATAGTGACATCAAGTGGAAATACAATGTACAGTATGTGTTTATTTCATTCTGTGTGTGGCGGGGATTGGGTCTGTCATCGGAACGGCGGTCGCCGGTAACAGGCCACCGGCGCGAGATTCCTGGCGTCGGCGTTCTGAGTCAGAGAAACAACCTCCTCTGCAAGGACCCCACGCGTGTCCATGTGGTCACAGCAGAACTTGACTTTCTACCTTTGAATGCACTGATGTCCGCTGCGCACCAACGTATAACAATCTGGTTGGCGACCTCACGTGAGTCGCTTTCCACGTGGAACAGCTTTAGGTGACTCTCTCATGCCCTTCTGTTGGCCTTCTGCGGAACAAAGTATTACTTGTGTCAAAGACACTGTGGGAGTTCAGCAGAACACGGCCGGTCCCTTTAGGCTGGTGGTGAGGGCTTCACAGTATGTGTCTCTCCATCACATGCAGGGGGTTAGGTTGTGTGATCGATTGATATCCTGGAAGCTGTGTTGTGTTTGTTCCTGTGAAACTCTGTTACGTTGGACGTGTAATTGATGTACAATGCCATTTGTTTATTAAAAAAAAAAAAAAAAAAACCTGTATGTTTCTGATTGACCTTATTGTTTTACTTTTTTTTGTTAAAAGAACCAATTTTGTTCATATTTGCCATCATCTAAAGGGGCCCATGCACGTTAAACATGTTCTGAATGACAAGATGTGGATGTTTGTAGCACATTCTCTTCCTTCCCTGTATCCATATGGATATGGCCGGGGCAAAATTATACATACGCACAATATCACCAATAGTTGACTTACCAGTCTGGCTCAGTGTTTATTCTGACCTGCTGCATGTGCTCTCCAAGTAAATTAAAGTGTTAATTTCTCCCAGGAGTTCATATCTGATAGCATTTCTGTTCAACGTATAAGTCTTGAGGCACTGGAATAAGTTGCAGCATTACTTTTCAAACTGAGGGCCTCTGCTGTTCTGTGTCACATGAAATGTGTTCTGTGGGTGGAAGAAGTGTCAAAGAATCCACTGTTAAAAATAAATTATAAAATTACACATGTCAATTGTTCCTACGCATTTGACAGTGTATCCTTTATTTCCGTCTTAACATCTGAATTCTGTTTTACCTTGAACCCCCTTGTGCAGAGACAAGACCCTGAGACATACCGTGAGCAGATGTATGACACTGGTTTCCGCTTTTAACATTTAGCTCTGTAAGGTGCTTAGGAATACCCATTTTGATAATTTTCATAATTACCTTGACATTGCCATGGAAACCAGGGGTTTTTTTCACAATAAACTTTTTTTTTCTCATGAGTCCAAATCTAATTGTAGCCTAACTATTTTTTATCAAATGTGTATATTTGACCGTGTCCTACAAGATGTGTCTTTGTTCCATCGTGGATCAGCGCCCGTGTATTCCTGAAAGGACACCGTGTCAATCTTTTGTCACAGTCGCCGGATACTGTGCCTTCCCCGAGAACTTGGGGAACAATATCCATTCAATACAAAGGTTAGTAACACACGATGGTCCTTATTTATAAAGCGCTGTATAGCACCGACACGTACACCTACACGTCGCTAAATGTACGACGTTAAAATATAGATGACTTCGTCACTTGCATGTAATGACAGAGCGAGAGAGGATCTCAGGTGAGATGCAAGTTGTCATGAAGTGAGACGATAGTGTAAGATATTTGATGCTGGCCTCATCGGTTTAAATGCGAGTCGGCAACATGCATCCAATCTCACAGAACAGCGGTTTTACTCACTTCACAAGCGGCGAGAGACTTCTAAAAGCCACAGTCCTCTCAGACAAGAAGACAAAAGCCGCTCTGGGTCCAGGCTGTCAAACTTGAAAATGATTTTGATGTAAATGTGTATATTTGACGCTATTGCTTCCGTGCAGCCTGTTGTCTTTCACGCAAAAACATTTCTCAAAATGTGGTCAATATCTGGCTGATCTGATCAGGATTTTTTCTGGCTTCTAGTATGATTAAAAAAAAAAAAACGTTTCTTTTGATGTTGATAATAGCAACTTGTACATTGTACACTGACACACTAAAAGAGTATTGTAAGCCCTGGCTTAAACTCCAGTCGTTAAACTATTATTTCTGTCAAGAACATTTATTTTATCGGTAGCAATCAGTGGGAAGGCTCTTAATTCATGAGGCAAAAGGCTCATAAACTTGCCTTCTGTTTTATGCGTCTTGTTTTTGGGTTTTTTTGGAACGAGGGAAGGAGTGTCGTCAAAAGCCTGGTGAATGAAGAGTGTGTACTTTAATTGTCCTCCGCCTTTTTTTTTTAGTTGTGCATAATGTGTACTCTGATAAGGGGTACTTTTATTTCATACTCTTCTCCGGGTATTTCTTTCTTAGTGCAGCAGAGGAACGTTGATCCTCCGCAGTGTCACATCCTCCCCAACTCTGAAGCTTCAGCACAAATGTCATGAATGGGTTCACGTTACGCGCGTCTTTTAAAGACGCGCAGGAACTTCGCCACATAGATCGTGTTGTCGCGCGGCGTGTATTTGATTACATGTAATGCCATCCATCAAATAGAGGGGAATGGCTGTATTGCTGAAATACTTTCATTTCAAAGCTCCATGTCACCTGATACAAAAATGTGATTCTGCTGAATTTGTCTCAATGCTTTATTTAACGTTTCAAGCAAACGTGCGTAGTAAGTAGCCTGCTTTGCCCTTGTGTAAGAGGTGCCCTTCCAATGTCTGGCGTCCCGGATATGCAATATTTGTCCCGTCGGCACACCGATTAGTCTTTTGGGACAGGAGGTAACACAACACATTGGAGCACTGTTTTTTTTTGTTTCGTCACATAGGAAACGGTCTAAATATAGACGACGTGCACTGTGAAGCAATAGTTCCGTCTCAAAACGCATCAGGGTGATTTTTGGTTAACCGGTGGCCCAGTGTGACTGAGATGAGTCCACGGGCCTACTAGTCCGCGCGCGCGTGTGTGTGTGTGTGTGTGTGTGTGTGTGTGTGTGTGTGGTGTGTGTGTGTGTGTGTGTGTGTGTGTGTGTGTGTGTGTGTGTGTGTGTGCGTGCGTGCGTGCGTGCGTGCGTGTGTGTGTGTGTGTGTGGCTCACAGGGACACCTTGGTTTGTCTTACTTCATATCCAAATGGGCTGGTGAAAGCGGCTTTGATTGTCGCCACGATCACAACAAGCCACAAAGTGTCCACCGTCGGGGCCCTGCCGGTGGGTGTGGCGCTCGGTGCCCTTTCCGTAACGTCCATCCCTCAGATAACGCGTGTCACCTGCTTAGCGCGAGAAGATCAGGCGATGGACGATGCAAAGGCGCCCATCATGAGCTAAGTTTTGTCTCTGTAGCGGACACAAAATCATACTAGAACGGTCTTGTCGCTGCTATACGTCTGTCTACCCGTGACCTATAGAAATATTAAGTCTTGAGGGGTTTTTTAAATTCACAATCTCATCCTTTCGGATCTGTCCGCGCGGGGGTATTGACCACGCATTGTTTAGTGATGCGTCTTCATTTCAAGCCCGTCCGGGACAATCATATCCCCCCTCACCCCCCCTCCCTCCCCCCCCCCCCCCCCCCCCCCCCCCTCCCCCACCCTCACCCCTCCATCCCCGCCTCGCCACGAGGGCTCCTGTATTGTATGGGCGGATGACCTTTTCGCGGAGCGGTCCAAGTTGATTAGCACATCGGGCCGGGACAATGAGCGGCCCGTCTGTACACAGCCATTATCCACGTCTCTTTATCAATGTCCTGTAATTAAAATGTCACCGTTTAATTTTCGAGCCGGTGCAGGCCTTCCCGTCCTCCTCTAGGTTCCAATCTTTTGCCAATAAAAGGAGGGGGTGGGTGGGGGTGCAATCGAAATGCTCTTTTCGCTGGAAACAACAACACCAAAAAAGAAGAAGGGACACGGGAAAAAGCATTTAAGTGCGCCGAACAACCGGTGATCAATAGGTCCCGTGGCCTAGAAGACGATTGATCGGTCTCTAAAAGGGAATTTATCGGGGTCATGGTTATGGGTGCTGCTGATACAACTGTTAATTATAAAACATTTCGGGGCTCAATCGCGCGCTGTTATTAAAGCTGTTCTGATTTGGACAGGTTTGATTTATCTTCCATGACATAATGCAACCAGCCGATGGCTATATAGTTAAAACGGCATTTAATGGCTCTTGACCCTTTTTTTGTCGAGTAGGACTGTGTATATGATAATAGTGTGTCTTTGGTCAGTAGGCTACCCGCTGATTGATAAACGTCTACGCAGAAACGGGGAGCGACATTTTGAGAGGGGTGTGTGTCTGTGTGTGTGTGTGGGGGGGGGGGGGGGGGGGACCCGCAGTTTGAGAGCGTTACCTCTGGTTGTTGCCAGGAGCACGTCGTGCGGTGTAGGCCAACCAGAAACAGCAGCTGCAGGCCTGCAAGCCACCGAGATGCTTGACTCAACATGGAGTATAAAGCCCCCTTAAAAGACTCGTATGGGTTCATTGTTTATTTATACAGACTATGAAAAAGAATCATTGCCACAATTCGCCCTGCAGGACAGAGGTCGACTTACCCAAGACATCTCAGCGCGTCCTGCTACCTTACAATTAGCGGCCCTGTCGATCTACAATAGCGTTGGCCGAATGGGCCTATGGCTGACCAAGAACCCCCCCCCCCCCCCCCCCCCCCCCCACTCACACACACACACACACACACACACCCCGCCCGCCCCCAGTTGCAATTAAATGTTATTTAAAGTCATAATTGCCAATGGGACGGGACGCCGAGTATGCTCACGTGCTAAATATTTCATTAGTCTGAGTTCAACTTGTGAGTTTGGAATTCTAATGACTTAAACCTAAACACATTAATATTTTAGGACGCGTTTGTGTAAACAGTTGAATGCATATAAATGAGGCTAAGGTAATTTGCCCCTTGAAAAAGACCTCATTGATGTGTATCCAGCGGTAGCCTAATAAAGGGCTCGCCTAAAATTACCGCTGAAATGTCTAATTAAAAACTCGTACTGCGCCGCTCCGTGCACTAGACGCGCGCCGACTCCCCGCTTTAATGAGCACGTGGGCTCGCGTTTCTCCGGAATAACGGTGACAATGGCGCATTCAGTCAGCGGTCTAAATAATTAAAAGGAAAATAATAATTACAGTATAAAATTGTAATTATTGTTGGCCTGGAGGAAAGCCTCTTGATTGTGAACGGGAGAGGATACGCTTAGGCTGTATCAAGTTCAGCACGGGCTCCTTTCCCC
>JAXIVH010000005.1:8516720-8577370 GCA_036785325.1 Urophycis tenuis | reverse complement strand
CAGGCGAACAAAGGCACACAAGACTCAAAATTCAAGACTTTCTTGGATAGGCCTCAAATTGATTTGCGTGTCCACGAGAAACCTAACAGATGGTCGTGTAACTTGATAAATGATACACTTTTTCTGTCATTTTGTTGCGCGCGATACGATACCCATCACCCCACGTTTTACCCATTTGTTTTATTAAAGATGCACTATAGGTCTCATAATAGCCCCTACTTGCTTAAGATAATGGTATAATGGTATAATCTGGCCTTTTGTTTTTATTCGTGATTTTAAAATAGTATAGCCTACCGTTTGCTGTTGTTGCGTTGTCAACCAGGCATGTAGCCTAATTATTCTTGCGAATATGAATATGCTTTGATTATTTTATGCAAAGAAGCGATCGGTCAGTGATTCGTTATTCAACCCGTCCATGCGGGCATTCGGGCATTCATTTATTTACGTAGAGTCGCTTGGGCCCCATTTGTTAAATATTTTTCACATTTCGTGTAGGCCTATGGCAACTTTTCAGCGAATAGCCTCAAAAACACTATCTGCTCCTGTTCCAGGACCAGGACACAAAGTGGTTGAGAAAGAAAAAAAAAAGAAAAAAAAAGAAGGGATCGTTAAGTGGGTGTGCCTTGCTATTAACTTAGTGGTCATTTGTAGCGCGGGGAGGGAAGACGCAGTTAGAAAGAGAGCGCCATGCGGCCACTGTCTGTCATCTGCCATTCAGCGAGGGGCGACCGAAGGGGATGGATGTCGTGCTCATGCGCTGAGAAGAAATTACAGCCTCTGCATTTTTCCCGACGACACTTGTATGACACTGGACTTCCGCGCGCGTGTGTGTGTCTGACTTTGACTTTGCCTAGCGATTTTTTCCTCAATATAAATATTGGTCCTGACTTGCATCGTGGAGTAGCTATTAACGGTTTGTTTCTTTTTTTTTTGGGAGAGAAAGGTAAGATTCTTCCGTTTAAACCTCCCCGATGGCGCGTCACGTCCCCTTTCGCAATGTGCGGTGATTGTCGGTGTTATTATTACTATTATTATTATAAAGGCCGTTATTCGCCCTCCGCTCGCGCTACGAGTCGTGGAACCCACGCAAACGCTCCGCGGGATCAGTTGTCATCCCGTGTAACCGCTTATTGTCTTTTATTGCGCCAAGTGAATGTAAACGCTATGGGCTCCGGTGTTGCAAGCGCGCAGACAGATAGGTGAGCTCAGACCTACTTTTCAAGTAAACCACACACGATAATCTTCGCATAAGCTTTAATTATATATAGCGCTGGTCTTTTATTAACAAAGCGAAGAAGCGCAGTGTAACCGGGTGTAATTACCACCAAAGCGGCTTAGTTGTTCATTTCCTTTTTGATAAGCGCATTGGCGCAGCTCAGGGTGCGTTTTCCTTCTGTTCCCCTGCGTGTAAGGATCTTATGTGCCTCTTAAGTAGTCGCCCGAACCACTTCAGCGATTTAACGGCATTGGGAATAGGTCCCCACTAACGCTGGGTTGGGATAAACTAAATGAGTTCAGACCCAGACCCTCCTTCCCAATAAATCGCAAATTAAAAGCTCCAAGAAGTTTAAACGATCACTTCTGAATATTGTTGGATTGCGTTTGTCATGTTTAGAATTTAGACTACACTTCGAATATAAGGGTGATATTTAACATATAATGACATATATAATTGTATTTCTGTGACACCCGACGTTTCCACCTGGGGTGGTCATTTGATTATATTTAGTATAATTTAAGATAATCGAACGTGTTATTTAGGCCTACATATTTGTAATTTCTATTTTGGGTAAACCTGATATTTTCCTCCATGTCGTTAAAATATCCCAGTATTTCCATACATTTATTCGACGCTTGCCACTCTTCCCCACAGGACTTCCAGGAATGGAATCGATCCCCAACCAGCTCTCAGCGGGACGAGACTCCAACTCTTCCCCTGCGTTGAAGCAGGACGCGCAGAGCTTCTCCGGCAACAACTCCCTCAAACCCAACCAGGTCAGCGAGACCTCGCTCTACGGGGTCCCTATCGTGTCCTTTGGTCATAGATGGCCAGGAGAGACTTTGCCTGGCGCAGATATCGAACACGTTGCTGAAGAACTACAGCTACAACGAGATCCACAACCGGCGCGTGGCTCTCGGCATCACGTGTGTCCAGTGCACGCCGGTCCAGCTTGAGATCCTGAGGCGCGCCGGCGCGATGCCCCATCTCCTCGCGGCGCTGCGGTATGATTACCAAACGCGAAGCCGAGCGGCTGTGCAAATCGTTCCTGGGCGCCCACAACCCCCCCAAACTGCCGGAGAACTTCGCGTTCGACGTCTCCACGAATGCGCGTGGGGCAGCAGGGGCAGTTTTATACCCGCCCGATATAACAGTTCCCGGGCGAAATGTATCAAATGCACCTTTTGCAACATGTATTTTTCCCCGAATAAATTTATATTCCATTCCCATCGCACGCCCGAGTCCAAGTACACCCAGCCAGACGCAGCCAACTTTAACTCGTGGAGACGACACCTAAAATTGACAGACAAAAACTCCTCTGACGACATCAATCACGCGTGGGAAGATGTGAAAGCCATGTTTAACGGTGGCAGCCGAAAGCGGACATTACCCATGAACGGCTCGGACATGTCCTCTCCGATGAAATCACAGGCCTCGTCCAACCACACACAAAGAGGTTCCCCCGAGGTCAGCCACAAAAGTTTGAGATGCGACGAGGACCGAGGCAGTAGCCTGAGCTGGCGACCGCCCCGCGGAACTATCCCATCATTCCAGTCCCGAGTAAGGGCTTTGGGATGCTGCAAAAAATCCCCCCGCCTCTGTTTCCCCACCCCTACGGATTCCCTGGGTTCGGATTGTGTCAAAAGAAGGATGATGGTTTGGCAGACTCGAACAAAGCCAATGTCCCCGCTGTCTTTTGGCCTAGCGCGAAGGATAGCATCTATCCCACTTTCCCGATGTTTTGGCCTACAGCTGGCGGCCTACCGCTCCCACCTTACCAACAGTCGCCGCCCAAGCCCCCGACAGAGCTGTTTGGCGTCAGGCAGAATGACCTCGAGGCTTCTGACCAGAGTGACCGATGCACCAAACACGCCCAACGACAGTTACCACGACAGCGAGCGCTCCCCGAGCGCACAATCGGCCCGCAACGACGAGGACAAGTCTGGGGACGAGACGCGTTCTGTCGATGGGCCCCACCAGTCAGAGGAAACTGAGCTACATCTCGGCCTTCAGACCCGTGGTAAAAGATGCCGAAGCCATTGCCAAACTCTACGGCAACCGAGACACCTACAGCGGCGTGCGTTCCGGGTACCTGTCGCCAGACTTTGTCAGCGAGAGCTCCAGTTACAGGTCAATATCACCGGATAGGGACAGTGTTGATGACCCTGACGTGGACGTGGAGTCGAACCGGGGACACGAGGACGAAGACGCTATTCAAATGTCCACAGACTGTCAGAGCTCCCCTGTACTTGACCTGGCCCACCCTGAACCCAAAGAAAACCAAGACGCCGCCGCCCCGAGTCTGAGACCACCATCCCCGGAGGATGTGGGCGCAGCGTTATCTGACGAAGAGAGACAAAGTGCGCAGGTGTCAGAAAACAACATTTCACCACAAAATGAAGTAAGGTGGTTTCCAAGCTGACGATCTAGTGAATAAATGTTTTAATGGGGGTATTCGTGTAGGGCCCACAGATGATTCTTTTTTTTTTTTTACTTGCAGTGAATGTTTGTTTCACAAATCGTGGGCTCATCACATTCGTGTCAATTTAGCTTTAATCTCATGATATGTTTCTGCGGAAATGTAAACTCATGATGTTGGGCTGTTGTGATGCACAAGGGCCTATGGTACACTGTACTTTAAAGCACATTTGTAATTACCAATACTTCAAATGCTAATCAGTTGCCTGTTTATTAGTGGGAAAAATAAACCAAGTAGGCCTATATTCTAAATAAATTACAGCTCCCGTGGTTTTGAAGACGTGGCACAATTATCTGAAGGAGCCGGGTCGTTAACGTATGTGCTTAGGGAATAGGTTTGGCAAAAAGATGAAATTATGTTTAATTGGGGTTGTATTACACATAATTGTGTTGCTTTTTTTGCAGGTGTACACCGATGAAAAGGATAGGCGCGTGCGTTTGAAGGAGCCGTCGTCGTCGTTCGAATCAAAACACTTCAATTGCCTAAACGAATCCAACGGTAATTATCACCCTATGCGATCACATGCTACTGTGTCACATTTTCTTTCGTGTTCATTTAATCAATTTGGCCTACTTTATTCGCGTGGTATCCATGAAACGTCAGCGCACTTCCACTGCTAAGGATATTTAAGGGACTAAAACTGCGCGCGCACGCGCGCGTGTATGTGTGTGTGTGTGTTCGTGCCCCCCCCCCTGCGCGCGCGTGTGTGTGTGTGTGTGTGTGTGTGTGTGTGTGTGTGCGTGTGTGTGTGTGTGTGTGTGTGCGCGCGCGTGCGTGCGTCTGTCCACCTATTCTGTTCTCACTCATCGTCTTGGATGGAAATGGACAGAATAAGCTGGTTTTTGTTATATAATTATAGGCGTATAGGCCAATACTATTGAAACAATGTCGTGTATGTCTGTTACGCAGTCCAAGACGCTTCGCCTATCGACGTCAGCGGGCACGGAAAGGATATTGAAAACATGGCTAAAGGTAAAGATTGTAAAATAAAACATTTAGCCTACATTTTAGACTCCATGCCTTTATTCTCTATATGCTTTTCATGAAATTGTTACGTTACAACAGCCCAATACAAGGCAATTTATAAGAGAGCAGCGTTAAGGCCACAAGGTGGGCATATCACTATATTTAATTATTATGATTATGATAATTATTATGATAATTACGATGATGATGATTATGATTATTATTATTTTATAACTGCTTTTTATGTTTAACATGAACAACAGATTGCACTGTTTTGCATGGATGACTTGATATTTGTCAGTCTGTTGATTTTGAGGATTTCGCCTTGCAATTGTATTTAAATGTGGCCCTACGTGTTATTATAGGCCCTACGTCTTATATCAGTTGTTAACCACTTAATCAACAGACACGGAGTTTGACTTAATTTTGCAACACAAATCGTTTAGAAGCTATTAATATTTTAATGAAAGGAGCCAAGTCGTCGTGGGCGCCTCTCAGCCCAAGGCGAGGCAGCTAATTAATTTTACAACGCTTGGAAAAACCGTGGGGCTCCACTATTAGCGTTGCGGCCTTCGGGCCATTCAAGGCAATTACTGTGGCACTGTGCAAATGAAACCAATGAATTGGTCGTTTCTCAGAAATGGGTATCACGGGGATTCTTTCTATTTTTTTTGCGTGTGTGTGTGTGTGTGTGTGTGTGTGTGTGTGTGTGTGTGTGTGTGTGTGTGTGTGTGTGTGTGTGTTTGGAGGACTGTTTAAATTTGGTCTGCGCCAGATGAGGTCGTGTCACGTGATCGGGTATCGCGTTGGTGTAACCGCGACGCAAAAATGTGTTCATTTTTGCAGAGGAACTCCAGAAACAGCTCGTGGAACAAGTTGAGTTGAGGAAAAAATTGGAGCGAGAATTTCAAAATTTAAAAGGTAGGCACACATTAGGTGTTTATTCTCGATGGTGGTATTTTATCGTGGCTGTATGTGTGGGCGCGCGCGTGTGTGTTTGTGTGTGTGTGTGTGTGTGTGTGTGTGGTGTGTGTGTGTGTGTGTGTGTGTGTGTGTGTGTGTGTGTGTGTGTGTGTGTGTGTGTGTGTGTGTCCTCACCTGCGTGTTTATCCATATGCTCGATCGCTAAAGCCCTTATCATGTCCAACATGTTGAGTAGACCGTTGTCTCGGATGCTCTTCAGATAACTTCCAGGACCAGATGAAGCGGGAGCTCTCCTACAGAGAAGAAATGGTCCAACAGCTGCAGATTGTTCGAGGTGGGTCTCAGTAAGTCTTATGCGGAGCTGTGTTTAGGTTCTTGTTTTGTTTTATTTGGATTATTACACGACGGCTAAGTATGATGACACAATAATGTGGCCAATTATCTTCCAAAAATATAGCCTCGTTGTTTTTCAATGCATTAGGAATAAGACTAGGCCTAAGTAAAAGTGACACATGCATAATCAAAGATTGGCAGTTAAGAGTATATATATATATATATATCCACACTGACATAAAGGGACAAAAATCGAAACTGTTTTGTTTGCGATGGGTATTTTCTTTATAACCATGCTCTGGAAAATGGAGTAGACAGACCATTATGTCGCTCTGTATCGGTTACATACAGTGGACTGCTAATAACGCAACCCTTTAAAGGATTGGTTTCATGTAACAGCGACACAGTGGCAGTGATAGGCTACACATAATGGCAAAAAGCACACATTACACTCGTCCACTTCAGGCAAACAAAAAGCTCCACCTTTTTCCTTTTTATTGGGTTGTATCACGTATTCACGTGTTTTTTTTTCTACAAAGTTCGCTATAGGCCCACGCTGTGCAGCAGGTTGGGCACCAGAAAGAACGATTGGCTTTGCAATACAAAAATACACCATAAGGTAAAAGGTAATTTAATTCAAGAAGAGTGGCCAATTTAGACCACATCATTATTGCCCTTTCATAAAATATGCAAGTGGTACTTTTTAATTGAAACACAGAACAAACCCAGCCTGCCAAAAACGACCAAACCACAAGCGGTTCGATGCGCGTCCCAATTAAACCACCAACTTCAATTGTTTTGTTCGCTATCCATTTGTTTTGGTGTTAAATGCGGGCCGTTACGCTGTGATGTGATGCTGGACCCCCACTCTCGGCCAGCCACCACAAAGCACCCACCAACTCTAGTAGCTCACGGTGGTCTTCCTTCCACCGTTCATCCCATTAGATGCTGATCCGCCACCGCTGTACAGGAGCCTGCACCTCCAGCCCCCGTCTGCTGCCGCCCTGTCGGAGGGCACGCCGCGGTCAACCCTCTTCAAGACGGCCAAGAGCAGAGGTCCACCTCAAGAGTTCATCTACGTTCGCCTGCCCTCTGTAAGCCATGGATTACCCACCTACGGACATGCTATTAACTGGAGCACTTAAATCGAATGTTGAATCACGACACCCCCCACCACCACCACAACCCCGACCCCAGACCCAAAAATCTCGCACTACTAGGAAATCAGGATGACGTGATTTTTTTTTTTTTTTTTTTACAACATTCTGACATCCAGTTCCACAATGCATTGATGTTATGAAGCTGCAAAGCTTTCAAGAGACCGACAAAAAGGATTCTCGACATCAGAGTGGTCTGCTCTTAAGATATTCTACAAATATAAAAGACTATACAAATACATACAGTATATCTATAATGTGATGACGTGCAATGAATTGTACAATTGTGATATTAAGTTAAATATGTATCTCATGATATAGCTTATGTTGTTGTTTAATTATGGTTTCTTGTTTTCCATATATTTGTTTTGTATTGATGTCTTTAAATTTCCTTTGTTGCTTAGATTATGTGTCCCATTGTATGTTTGTTGACATTGAGCACTTTAAATGGAAACAAAATATGAATTTGACCACTGCTGTAACTCTATACCAAATTATTTCACGATGATATCTTTTTAAATCTATATTTATTATTTTTGATTGAGCACTTATTCACACAATCAGCACCACTTCAGATCTAAGGAAAGACCAAAAGGAGACGGTGTGTCGTTCAAACAATACATTATTTCTCTGCAATGTACAGTTTGTTTATACAGGTAAACTATATTGAGCCATTTATACTCATGTGTGGTTAAAAAAACAAAAAAACAAGCAAAGAAATAATTAAACAAAAAAAAAATCTAAATCTCGCAGAGGTTTCAGCGAAACGCTTAAATATATTAAAAAAAGAAATACCCTCACAATGTCTTGCTTTATGTTGTTTAAATAAAATGGGTGATTCACCGACGTTCAAAATCACATGAATTGATGTAGCCTTGGTAAAAACACTGATCACTTTGCCATCACGGTCATTGCATTGCTTTCATTTTAGTTTTGGAAAGGATCACAAAGGCTATGTGTAAACTGCCATTTCATGTAAACACGTTGTTTTATTTATCCATTAAACTTGTGTATTATTATTATTATTATTATTATTATTATTATTATTATTATTATTATTATTATTATTATTATTATTATTAGGCCTATTTATTTTTTTGACCCTTATCAAAACAGCCCTGGGAGAAGTGATAAACACGTTGATGTCTTCGGTCATCTATCCACGACGACTCTGGGGTGACTCCAGTCCACGTGGGGCCTGTGTATCCATGTTGGCATTATTAAAATTTGGAAGCCACTGACTGCATAGCCTGTCTTTTATATTGTAGTAGAATACTGACACTTAGCGGTGTCTAGTGAGAATGACACAGCAAGAAGGACGAACACGTGTGTCCACTTACGTGAAGGAGGCCAACACACGATCTCTCCTATTAGACAACTGCATTAGTGCATGACAAGTCCAGTGGACTTATAATGTTTGACATTGAGTAAGGACCCGGCTGACCTCATAGTGAAACCTAATTCATCTGAAGGGAGGGCTAATAGGTATTGATTACACGCTCGCTCCGATGGCCCTCCTTCTCCCCAGATACTTGGTAGTGAGACAGATATCCACATGATGACAGTGATACTGAATTAATGTTAATTATAAGAGATCGTGCCCTCCATGTCGAAACGCATTCAAGTGCAGAATACTAGTAAAGACGTGCATAGCAAAAGATGTGCATTGGTGTGACAACGTGTTGCAGTCCGTTTGCGATTTCTCGCTGGAAATTATCCGCCTTATTCATACTTTTGATTGACGAGTTATTTGTCATTGGATTTGTGCCAAAATGTTTCATTCATTCTTTTTTTCCATCTGAATATTTTGGGTACGCGTAAAAATTGAAAAGTCTTTCCAAATAATCAACTTCTCCATTCTCAACAGCCGTGATTGCGTTGGTGCCTATTATGTGTCCTCACAAGGTTCTTTGGGGCCTTTTGAAGAGGGAATTAATGTGTGCTTACAGCCAGTCTGTTTAACAGACAGTGGCCACAAACGCAATCTGCACAAGCAAAGCGAATCAATGGAGGACATGGATTGGAATCACAAAAAAAAGAACCGTTCTTTGTATTCAAATAAAGACCAAAAGGTCCCCTCTTCTATTTACAAGTTTATGATGTACATATTGTGGGTTTGTTTTTAACTGAAACAGCATTTTGCTTGGGTGTTTTGTTAAAATAAAATAAACACATGGACCTGTCTCACTAACTGTTGTTGCTGTTGTTCTTTCTCTATGTTTTGCGTGTCTTGATGCGGCACCACAGCAAATTCTGCACCACACCTCAACATCTGCAGCCGACATTATGGCACCTGTTGTAGCTCTGAATTTAGCAGTCCGGAGTTCTAATGCCATTATAGGGGATTGTGTTTATAAAGTGCAAAATATTATCCCAAGCATTGATAATGTAGCCTATGTGTTTATGAACCGTACCCTTTGTGCACTAAGGCATATACAATTTGAATGGGAAACGGTAACGTTGAACAATATTTTATAGCTGTGTATGTTTCCAGATATCGAGCGTGGTGATTTTAACTCAGCCTATTGTTGCGAACGTAAACAAGTGAAATAGTTTCTTAATCAGTTATCATATCAAACTGCAAGCTGTTCTCTCTTCGTTGTAATCAAGAATTTCATGGCTATCGCATTTATAACTGTAAGGACTATCTATCTAAGGACGATTTGATCATTAATCGTTGTTTGAAATTGTTTGTTTGTTTATCAATTTACTGTTCAATAATTCATTTCATCATACATCCATTCAGAATCATTGCTGTATTTGTTGTTCATTCCCCCCCCCCCCCCCCCCCCCCCTCCCTCCATCCGGTTCAGTAACGCAAGGTCCATGAATATTAGTTTGTTGTGCGATGCTGCCATCTACTGGTTCATGACCTGAAATGCAATCATCTGAGCTTTGAGATTGTAAAATACTTTTACTTCAGGTCATTTAAACAACATATATTATGTTGACATAAAACTGACTACTGTAAAAGTCTTTGGCATCAAGCTAATTCAAAATAGCTTAATTGTAATATATAAAAAATAAACAGTGACAATAAATCTAACTCGACTGATCATCAACATAATCTAATTTAAGAATGTATACCCTTGAACAACAAAACTATAATTTAAATTGAACTGGCTACTCTCCCACACTGTCCCCAAATCAGTCCCACTGTTGGTATTTGCGCGTCCACGGCATGGCCACGGAGAGTTCTGCGCGTCCCAGTCATGTGACTAACCTCTATCACGCTTGCGCAAAGTAATACAAGATGGCGGAGAGTGCGGAACTGAAGGTAAGGCGCAGCTTGAAATCATTATACATTTAATCGGTTGTCAGGCGTTTTCAAGCAAAGTCCTATTTGGACTCCGCGGCAAAAGGTTCAGAGCATTTTGAATTTGTAAAGTGTTTTATTTCTATCGCAAGGACACGTGAAACAAATTTGAATCTCTGCACGCAGAAGCTCAGCCAGCATGTTTTTGTTGATATTGAGACCCGCTGGTTTGCCGTAACTGTGTTTTCCATCTGGACGATACGTGCTATAAACGTTAGAATGGCTTAATCGTCTTCGTATGCACAACATACATGCTGCTTTCATTCATGGTTATGCCGGACGCGTACTGTCCGTTGAGATATGTTTAAGAATAGTCACAGAGATGAGGTTTGGGTCAGCGCCGTCAGATGACAACTGGGTCGATGCCAGTTATTATCTGATTAGTTCAAGAAACGTCATCTTCATTCATTGACTTCCACACAATGGGAAGTTTAAACAAAGTTTGTTGACAAAGTTTGTCAGCGGAGTAATTTATGATGCAAACTGTTTGCCTAATGGGGAAGCTTGATGTACCCTATAGGTGAGCAGAAACTATGTATTTTTATTTGCTGTATAATCAGAGCGTAAGTTTTTCTCCGCAGTCTGAATGCATCGAAAATATTTGCTGCGTGAAAACTGGGCATTACTTTGGTAAAATAGAAACTGCACAATGTTTGTAACGTTGTGACAATGGTGTAATTTGTTCAGTATTGCGACCAAGATATTTGTGTTTAAAATGTAAAGATGTTTCTTTCTGCCAAGTGTTTTAAAAGTTCGTTGCAATTTAACTAGTTTGGGCAAGTCAATGTTGCCTTCAGATTATGTTTTTTCAGAACACACTAAATCATTAATACTTGACTTCCCCTTTTGGCTATTGTATTGGGTTGTTGATGTTGACTACCTCGTTTGTAGGCATGCGTTTTTTCTGCAAGTACAATTTCAGTGGTTTTTGAGTCTAAAGAAGGAACACTTTTTTAATGAACTATGGTTGTGTCTTCGTTGAATGTGGACCTCGATGGTCAGTTGATTTCAGGTATTCGTGTGCAGTTATGAGAGAGAGAGAGAGAGAGAGAGAGAGAGAGAGAGAGAGAGAGAGAGAGAGAGAGAGAGAGAGAGAGAGAGAGAGAGAGAGAGAGAGAGAGAGAGAGAGAGAGAAGAGAGAGAGAGAGAGAGAGAGAGAGAGAGAGAGAGAGAGAGAGAGAGAGAGAGAGAGAGAGAGAGAGAGAGAGAGAGAGAGAGAGAGAGAGAGAGAGAGAGAGAGAGAGATTATTCCATCCCTATCAATGCATTTACACCCATTCAAATCCCTTTGACTGTTATTCTTATACATTGCAGCTCAAACAGCTCATTGTTCAGCCCAGGATATATCCTGGTTTTTGTGATTCAAGAAGCCTAACATTTGGTAGTCAACAGCATACTCCGTGAAGGCAATGTCTTCCTACTCGGTCTACGACAATCACAAAACAGACATGTCCCAAAGTGCTTTCATGTCCAATTCATGGCATACATGTAGTGTCACCACAAAGTGCCTCGGGTGGGCTTTCTCCATCCCAGTAACTCGGGAGTAAGTCAGAAGTGCATCCTCTCTCACCTGCACAGCTGCTGCTCCAGCAGCAACCTGGCAGAACAAATAAATGTCTGTGTGCTGGTGGCTTATAGGTGGAGACAGTCTATTTGTAGAGCCTGTGGCTAGGTTAATCCCTAATGATACAGGGCCGTCACTGTGCTCCCCTACATCCTCTCTCAGCACCTGCCTATTTCTCTCTCCGTCAAAGTCGCTGCCACTGCCCGGCGGCGGCGGGCCGGCGAGGAGTTCTGAGAGTTCCTGACGTCGTCGGCTCGGCCCAAATCACTAAAGCAGTTGATGACTGTTTTCATCTTTTGCTGTGTATTCCAAATTGTGTGTGTGTGTGTGTGTGTGTGTGTGTGTGTGTGTGTGTGTGTGTGTGTGTGTGTGTGTGTGTGTGTGTGTGTGTGTGTGTGTGTGTGTGTGTGTGTGTGTGTGTGTGTGTGTGTGTGTGTGTGTGTGCACTTTAAACACAAGGTGCTGCTGCTGTTTTTTAGCGTTGGCAGTGGTGGTGAGGTGGTGAGTTGCTGGTTTTGCGTATCAACCTGTTTAACAACGTTAAGCGCGTATCAGCCTGTAGCAGTGATAAGAGTTGGCCGTTATCACCAGGGCGCGCACATCGCCATGCATTTTAAAACCACGCTCTGCCCGGCCAATGTAAGCGAAGGGGCGCGCATTCACCAACGACACCCACAGCCTGACACAGTTCGGCGTGCGGCTCCTGACTGCGCGGCGGAGTCTCATATGACGTTGACGCCAACCTATATCTATAGGTAATGCATGGGCTCCCGGGACCCTATGTGCCGCCAGAGTGGGCTACAGGGTTAATGGCCAATAATAGCATCGCCACGGAGCGTCTCGGGAGAAGGGAGAGACCTGTGGGACCGCCGCGGCTTATTAAGGCACCCATCGGCTAAACACACTTTAATTATCTTCTCCGTCGGCCACTTTGGCGGGGCAGGCGGCACGCTGGGCCCTTGTTCTTGTGCGGTGTTATGCCATGCATATGAATGGCTGTTTGTTTTTAAAATTTGGATTCATGGTTCCTTCATTTCTTTTTCTTCTTCTTCCTCTTCTTCTTCTCTGTGGCTCGACGGGGAAAAGGGAACATCGTGTCTCCTCTTGATACAAATATGTACACGATCCACCATCAGTGAGTCATATTTTTGTGTGGTAGGTGGAAATGTTGTTAGCTTTAGCGTTAGCACAGCCCGCGTATACTGAATAATTAAGCAGAGAGGGATGTAGCCAGAATAGATAATCTGTTGGAAGAGATAAAATGTGGGCCTTTATTGGCCCCCTCACCGTATCTTATGTAAGATGTCGAGATTCGATCCAGGTATATTTAAACCTGCCCTCTGTCACTCTTTCAATGCACCCAGACAGCACTTTTGTTATAGTGCAATTACCTTTTTTTGAAATGCTGAATAAACGATAAAGAATGAAATCCTAGCCGCCCACAACTCAATCAACCCCAAGAGGTCTTTGTAAATTTGGCCTGTGAAGAAAGAAAAAAGACAATCACATTTTTTACAAAAGTACCACGATAGGTAAGTTGGGAAACTTATTGAACCATCTAGACTTGGGCATGGGTTTAATTAGACGATTTTAATTAGAATTTGTGGACCCTGGACATGAAACATTTGAAATATGTCTATCCTTTTATTGACGTGTGTGTGTGTGTGTGTGTGTGTCCTTTTGACAAGTGGGAGTAAAGGTCAGCTCTTAACTGGCCTTTGTTAGCAGTTTTATACCGTCCTCCATGTTGGATATGGAATGTAGAAATGTCCTGCTGTTATGATGGTTTCAGTTGACAGGTCATCACACATTCCTGTATATAGAGGTGTGTATTTGTGTGTTTGTGTGGGTCTGTGTCTGTGTGTGCATGTGTGTGTGTGTGTGGTTGTGTGAGAAAGACACCAATGAAGGTTATTGTGCTGTTTATCCCCGGTAAAATCCTGCAAGTTGCATCAGCACAGCACCGTCCATTACCCCACCACAAGCTACAGGTGACCTCACAGCACTCATTACCCCACCACCAGCTACAGATGAACTCACAACACTCATTACCCCACTACAAGCTACAGGTGACCTCACAGCACTCATTACCCCAGCACGGGCTACAGGTGACCTCATCGCACTCATTACCCCACCACCAGCTACACCTGAGCTCACAGCACTCATTACCTCACCATGAGCTAGCTGTAAGGTGAACTCACAGCACTCATTACCCCACCACCAGCTACAGGTGACTTCACAGCACTCATTACCCCACCACCAGCTACACCTGAGCTCACAGCACTCATTACCTCACCATGAGTTAGCTGTAAGGTGAACTCACAGCACTCATTACCCCACCACCAGCTACAGGTGACTTCACAGCACTCATTACCCCACCACCAGCTACAGGTGACTTCACAGCACTCATTACCCCACCACCAGCTACAGGCGAGCTCACAGCACTCATTACCCCACCACCAGCTACAGGTGACTTCACAGCACTCATTACCTCACCACCAGCTACAGGCGAGCTCACAGCACTCATTACCTCACCACAAGCTACAGGTGAGCTCACGGCACTCATTACCCCAGCACCAGCTACAGGTGAACTCGAAGCACTCATTACCACACCACCACGTGAACCACCGCTGTCTTGGCCACACATCACACACAGACCTCTTTTGGATGTCAAATTGAATCAGCTGAAGAAGGCAAAGCATCTCCTGTTGACACTCTCTGGAGGCACGCTGCGAGTGGACCAGGTGTGCCCCGAGGCGTGTTGCCAGCATCTTCTGAGGAATCCTTCACCTGGATTGAAACGGCGCCATGGGAATCAAGCCGTTTGAATGCAAAACAGTGTGATTTCTGTGGCGTCTGCGTGTCGCCGGCGTGTTTTATATCGGTAATTGTTGTGCCTTGGTCGTTATTTGTTGCCGCATGTGTGTGAAGAAGGGCGTGCGGCGGGGCGGTCACGTGTCCTGAAGGCTGGTCCCTGATGCAGGCCCGCGGTCAGCACCGACCTGAAGGCTGGTCCCTGATGCAGGCCCGCGGTCAGCACCGACCTGAAGGCTGGTCCCTGATGCAGGCCCGCGGTCAGCACCGACCTGAAGGCTGGTCCCTGATGCAGGCCCGCGGTCAGCACCCACCTGAAGGCTGGTCCCTGATGCAGGCCCGCGGTCAGCACCGACCTGAAGGCTGGTCCCTGATGCAGGCCCGCGGTCAGCACCGACCTGAAGGCTGGTCCCTGATGCAGGCCCGCGGTCAGCACCCACCTGAAGGCTGGTCCCTGATGCAGGCCCGCGGTCAGCACCGACCTGAAGGCTGGTCCCTGATGCAGGCCCGCGGTCAGCACCGACCTGAAGGCTGGTCCCTGATGCAGGCCCGCGGTCAGCACCGACCTGAAGGCTGGTCCCTGATGCAGGCCCGCGGTCAGCACCGACCTGAAGGCTGGTCCCTGATGCAGGCCCGCGGTCAGCACCGACCTGAAGGCTGGTCCCTGATTCAGGCCCGCGGTCAGCACCGACCTGAAGGCTGGTCCCTGATGCAGGCCCGCGGTCAGCACCGACCTGAAGGCTGGTCCCTGATGCAGGCCCGCGGTCAGCACCGACCTGAAGGCTGGTCCCTGATGCAGGCCCGCGGTCAGCACCGACCTGAAGGGTCGGGCCAGGAGCACCCCGGGTCAGCCTTTATCCATGAACCGCCATGGCAGCCGGATGTAGAGATACGGCCAGGGAGGCGGGCATGGAGTAACCCAGCGCAGTCAGGGACTGAGGCTGAGAGAGAGAGGGCCAGTGAGAGAGTGAGAGAGAGAGTGAGAGAGAGCACTCGCATCAGCGGTGGCTGGCAGGGATTGCGCAAGCGAAAGGCAAAGAGGGAGCGTAGAGAGACAGTGAGTGAGAGACACAGAGCGAGGGGGGAGGGGGGGGGGGGGGGGGTGTACAGCAGAGCCGCAGCCAGAGTTGGATGGTTAAGAGGATGGGGGATGGTAGAAGGGAGGGGGGGGAGGGTGGGAGGGTGGGGGAGGACTGGCTCAAAGAACAGAGGGAGTAGAAGCTTTTATATAATGTCCAGGTAGTGCTCTACACCCCCCCCCCCCCCACACACACACACACACACACACACACACACAGTCGCACAAAAACACGCACACTCACACTCACCCACACAAACATACATAAACAAGCACATGCACACTTCTAGCAGACAGCTCTTCTGCAGAGCCTTCTGCACACCAGCAGCTGAGCCCAGCGCAGTACTGCGTACATAACCGCAAATATTATGTTGAAATGATCTTATGTTTAATATGTATTTTTAATTGTACTTTATGGGACACTTAGTGCACATTAGGGGTGCAAAGGCCCTCCTCATCATCAAACAAGTAATCTTCAAGCAAATCATAAACGACAACAAAAACATTGTCGTCCCAAAACAGTTATGTGGTCATTTTTCCGACATATCGCAAAATGCATCATAC
Organism: Urophycis tenuis; assembly: GCA_036785325.1. Classification (NCBI taxonomy): domain Eukaryota; kingdom Metazoa; phylum Chordata; class Actinopteri; order Gadiformes; family Phycidae; genus Urophycis; species Urophycis tenuis. Next base: position 8,560,956 of record JAXIVH010000005.1, on the reverse strand, counting down.
ATGATGTTGAGGTGTGTTTTGGCCGCGTCTGGGGGCCGGATACGAGCGACCCACATTCACACCCGGAATCCGCAATGAGACGGACACGTCGAACCCAAGACTCGGTCAGTGGTGCGAGTGCATCCAGTGGTGTGTACCCGCCCAGGAGGCGGGGCTTCCCCACACAAAGCGGTCTGCAGCGGTCCTCTCTGTAGAGCCCATCGGCCAATCATAAAGAACCCTGACAACAGCGCGAGGCAACAACCCATCGGCCAATTACAAAGAATCCCGCCCCGTGCGAGACAACAGCCTATCGGCCAATCACAAAGTACCCTGCCCGAGACAACAGCCTATTGGCCAATCACAAAGTACCCCGCTCGAGACAACAGCCTATCGGCCAATCAAAAAAAAGTACCCCGCCCGAGACAACAGCCTATCGGCCAATCACAAAGAACCGCGCCCCGCGCGAGACAACAGCCCAACCGAAGCCCAATTCAACCGGGCACATCACGCGTCAAAAGTCAAGCCGTTAAAACTGCTGTCCGGAAGCGCGTCGGACACTTTGCACTGAAGTCCAGATTAAAAGCCATTTTGGATGTGTGAATTAACCCCCCCCCCCCCCCGGGTGACTGAGTTAGGAGTCCAAAAGAGCCACACACACAGGAACACAGCACAGGCCCACGGCACGCATCGGGGGGGGGGGGGGGGGAGGGTTGTCTCGGCATCGCCGTGGTGACGGCAGCATCCCAGGAGCGTGGGGCTCGGTGACATCACGGTAAAGGAATCCGTCTCCCGAGGAAGGCGCTATAATAACACCCGGGACGGCGACAGCAGGAAGACATTACGGAGGCCCGGGGAAGGCCCTCACGCCACGCTGTCGCACGGCGCTAGGACTGTGGCGGGGCGTACGATGTCGTGCGCCCTGTCTCGCCGCGGTGTTTGATCCACGTGGAGCCCACTCACACCGTCACGACAGGGGGGCTGTTTATACTTCAGAGTAATATGATGAAGGCTCTTTTAAAGGAAGACATACTTCCGTTTTTTTTTTTTTTTAAGCGTGTTTCATGCTTTGTTCTTAATTGATGGATACAGTTGACCAGAGGGTTGGCGGTTCGATCGCCACCTCAAAAACTGTCCACGTGTCGGAAGTGTCCTTGCCAAGTGGCTCCCCGGGCTGCGGTACACAGCTGTACACAGCTGCATCCTGCATCCTATGTACCACAGGACGGGTCAAACAACAACAAACAACGGGTCAGAACAAATGTCACTCCCGTATGTAAACACTGAGATAAGATAAAGATAAAGACAAAGATAAAGACAGAAAGGTCCTGATTCTTCTTCTAGAGATTAGACAGAGTCCCTGCATTAATGACCCCCCCCCCCCCCCCCCCCCGTAAACTTTCTTCTGTTTACGCCAGTCCGCACGCTAGAATTATAGGCGCCATTACAGGGATTTATGCATCGCGGTCTAAAACTAGTGCTCTCTGGTTACGTGTGGATGGCTAAGAGAAGGCTCTCACTGCGCCACAATGATAACAGCCACGACCGCACGCTGTATACAGTAACATCTGACCTCCACGCCAGCGCTACGGCAACGCCTCAAATCCCCTAAACACAGCGAGGACAAAGGGTCACGGTGGACGTCTTCCTTGGTAGCGTTCCTTGAGACGCCGGCTCAACACACAGGCTGGTTTTCTCGGTCTTGTATTTTGGAGGGGGGGTGGGGGACCTGACAGGGCGCCCCGGCCGGAGGCTGGTGGGATTGGCGTGCGGTGCATTGTGGGCCGGTTCGAGGTGCTCCTCCTGTGGCACCCCACTGACTTTGTGATTCTGCCTCCCGGACTGCAGTGTTTTGTGGAGACTCGTCTTCTCTAGCGTCTTTTCATCTTTTGTTGCTTTTATTTTTTTTAAATTTACCGAATTGGGTCTCGTCTGCTCCTTTTGGCCCTTTGGTGTGTGTGTGCGCTTGTGTGTGTGTGTGTGTGTGTGTGTGTGTGTGCGCGCTGGCCCCTGGGTGTCTAGTCATGTGTAAAGAAGTGCTTCTCCTCAGGATTAAGTTGTATCTTTGTGTGTGTGTGTGTGTGTGTGGGTTTGACCGTGCATGTGTGTGTTTCTTTGGTAAGTCTGCCTGCCCGCTAGAGCTAGTGGTTAACTGTATAAGTTAACAACATGTGGATGATTAAAAGTTCCTATGGACCGGCTTTAAATATCCAATAGCAGGGTACCGTATCAAGTGACGTACACGTATGGTGAACCGGTTAAAGCTCTACACCAGTAGAGTGGATGTAAAGTTGAACCCCAGGGACGATCTGAACCCCACCGGGATTTAAACAAGTGAAGATCTCAACCAGACCGACGGAGTGGAGACGTGAACCAGTGAAGATGTAGACCTGAGGCAGGGAAGTGGATGGAAACCAATTAAGACGTAAACCAGAAGTGACCCGGGCTCCAGCCTGTCTTGTTACATCAAAGCACATGGCCACGCCCCTCGCCTCCTCTCATTACAGCACAACAGACAACATCAAAGGCAGCAGCACACAGGTGTGTGTGTGTGTGTGTGTGTGTGCGCGTGTGTGTGGGCGTGTGTGTGTGTGTGTGTGCACGTGTGTGTGTGGGGGCAGGGAGAGAGCCAGGGCAATTTCTTCTGGGTTGTTTAGCTTGTAAATCTTGCTCTTCTGCTCGCCCTCTCTTTACAACTCTCAAATCTTACTCACGGTGGCTCTAACCACAGCAATTCCCTTCAGTGCAGGTATCACGCTCTAGTCATCCTCACGCCGCCGCGTCGGAGAGAGAACACTCATACTGCTCTGGCGTGGTCGGAAATGAGCACCGACAGGAATGACAGCAGGACACGTCCAGCCGCATTGCTGAGGAAGAGCGTGGCGTCGTTGTCCTCAGCGGGCCGCGGACGCCTCAGCACTAACTCCCCCGCAGAGCTTTGAGCTGCCGCTTTGACGCCAGAGTTTTTGACTCATTAACGAGCAAGTCGATGTGAGGGTGGGCCACGCGAGGTCCCAGCGTGGGTCGCCGACCCCGGACCGATTCGAACCCGAGCCGGCCAGCCAGAGTTTGAATCCCTTGGGGAGGGGGGGGTGCGCGGCCGTTTATTCCTGTTCACAGTTCACGGCCGGCTGTGTTCACATCGGTCGACGCAATTAAAAAGGTTTTTTCAGCGTGTCTCCTTCTTCTCCACGCTGTACTGCAGTGGAAATGTGGCGATGGGCAGGGTTCATATGTGGACGTTTATTTTCACATTGACAAATAAAAAATGGGCTAAGATTCCTGGAATAGGCGATCAAGACATGATCCTTTAGGACGATGAAAGGTGCTGCTGGGATCGTTTCCTCAAAGCCTGTATCGCAGGCACAATCTGGTCCTTTCAGTCCAGTGCTTCCTATTGTTTTAGCCTTGCTGAGGGTTTGGTGGATATTTTCTGTAGCGGCTCTCTCTTTAGGTTCCTACTCCTCCCTCCAGTTCTCCATACGATGAATAATAACCTGAAGTTGAACAATTAAATAATTAAAAAAAAACGATAATTTCAGCAGATCGTTCACTTCTCAGGCCAGTGTGTCCTTCCTTCTACATAGCTCCATACCTCCCCCATACCTCCCCCCCCCGCCCCCATGCCCACTCCCCCCCGCCCCCATGCCCACTCCCCCCCCTGCTCCTCCCTTCTACTGTGTTTTCCTTGGCGCTGGAGAGAATTTCATTTATTCTCTGCTTCTCAGCTCTCTCGCTCTCTCTCTCTCTCCCTCTCGCGCTCTGTCTCTCTGTCCCTCTCTCTCTCTCCCTCTCTTTCACTCTCTTGCTCTCACTCTCTCTCTCCCCCTCCCCCTCTTTCATTTTCCCATTCTCTTATCTCCCCTTCTCTTCCCCTCCCCTTTTATTTCATTTTCAAATGCTTGCACAGTATGCTTTGACTAGAGACACATTTATATTGCCGGAGGCTGAGGCATTCATTTGTGATTCTGAAAAACAATGATTTGTAGTTCACTCACTCACTCTCTCTCTCTCTCTCTCTCTCTCTCTCTCTCTCTCTCTCTCTCTCTCTCTCTCTCTCTCTCTCTCTCACTCACTCACTCACTCACTCACTCACTCACTCACTCACTCACTCACTCACTCACTCACTCACTCACTCACTCACTCACTCACTCACTCACTCACTCACTCACTCACTCACTCACTCACTCACTCACTCACTCACTCACAGGGTGGATTGAGCAATACAACGCCCTCTGCCAGACTGGCCTCCTTTCGGTCCTAACACGACATGCGGCACGTGCAGACGCCAGGGATGGGGCTGTGCTGCGCCGGCCGGTGTCTCGGGGTGCACAACCTCAGCGGGGAGAGTTTCACGCCGTTGCGCAATTCACTGTTTGTACAGCAGACGCTGCAGCCATTGTTTTGTCAGCTATTTGTGTCCCCCCATATCCCCTAGTAGTATCCCCCATGTCCCCTAGTAGTGTCCCCCATGTCGCCTAGTAGTATCCCCCATGTCGCCTAGTAGTGTCCCCCATGTCACCTAGTAGTGTCCCCCATGCCCCCTAGTAGTGTCCCCCATGCCCCCTAGTAGTGTCCCCCATGCCCCCTAGTAGTGTCCCCCATGCCCCCTAGTAGTATCCCCCATGTCGCCTAGTAGTGTCCCCCATGTCGCCTAGTAGTATCCCCCATGTCGCCTAGTAGTGTCCCCCATGTCGCCTAGTAGTATCCCCCATGTCGCCTAGTAGTGTCCCCCATGTCACCTAGTAGTATCCCCCATGTCGCCTAGTAGTGTCCCCCATGTCGCCTAGTAGTATCCCCCATGTCGCCTAGTAGTATCCCCCATGTCGCCTAGTAGTGTCCCCCATGTCGCCTAGTAGTATCCCCCATGTCGCCTAGTAGTATCCCCCATGTCCCCTAGTAGTGTACCCCATGTCGCCTTGTAGTGTCCCCCATGTCGCCTAGTAGTATCCCCCATGTCGCCTAGGAGTGTCCCCCATGTCGCCTAGTAGTGTACCCCATGTCACTTAGTAGTGTCCCCCATGTCACCTAGTAGTGTCTCCCATGTCGGCTAGAAGGGGGCCCCCATGTCACCTAGTAGTGTCTCCCATGTCGGCTAGAAGGGGGCCCCCATGTCACCTAGTAGTGTCTCCCATGTCGGCTAGAAGGGGGCCCCCATGTCACCTAGTAGTGTCCCCCATGTCGGCTAGAAGGGGGCCCCCATGTCACATATCCCAATGCCTCATCGACTGGCAATTTTTGGGGGTTCCTGTTCCAACATGAGATCGCCGTGAAAGAATTTCAAACAAAGATTTCAAAGAATGATATTTTTTGGTGGTGCCCCATTTCTAGTGGCTTTGTCGCAGTATCACAATGTCGTCTGAAGCTTTGCCACGAGACGGTAGCTCATGTAAAGGAAAGTTTCAGGGAAGCCAGATGCATTCTCGTTCACAACGGATGGCTGGACCTAACAAGCTGCTCGGAGCTGAATCCCTACCACAGCCCATACTGTTAATGGTGACTGGGGGGGGGGGGTTGTTTCAACAAATGCGTGCCCCCTGTTTGCTGGCCACACTCGTGTCAACTTTGTTCATGTTCTGCAGGAAGCGGCAGAGGCTGGAGGACAGGCGTGTGCACTTATGTCGGATGGAAATGAGATGCTGCTAATTAACCAGGTGGAAAACCTAAAAAACATGGCAGTAGCAGTCTGATAACGCATCCAATTTTGGGCTATTTTATTGGTCAAATAGCGGTATTGCGGTATTGGTGTTTATGCTTACTGACAGGAGAACTTTAGAAATGGTGTCGATTTGTGACCAATTATCTGGGGGTGGCTGTAGCTCAGTGGATAGAGCCGGTCATAGGGCTGTCGCGGTTAAGGAATTTCTCCTGCGGTGAGTGAGAGCGGCTCAACACCGCGGTGTGCGGTGATATCGCCGCCCCCTTAAATAAAACGCTAAGCTAGCAATGTTTTTGTTAATTGGGCTAATAAATTATAAATGTCTAAACTCACAGTATAGTAATAGTAATAGATACATACAAATAAAGCGTATTATTATATAATTATAAAAAGACATGACAATGTTATATTATAACACTTCTTAGTTTATTGAACTGTTGTTCAGAACAATCAGACTTTTAACGCTAAATCTTCCAGTGCAACAGCATCTTAAACATCACAGCTGAAATGAAAAAACAAGCGCCCGTCTTTTAAACACAGGCTTTAAGCTGTACGATTTATACCTCGGCAATGTCCTTGTTGCGCGCGAGAAAAACCAGCATTTGAGGTACCTTTTGAGGTTTTAGAGATGATCGGAGTGGAGTTACAATATTTCCAGCGGCACTGAAAACTCTCCGATTGTGCGCTTGTTGCGCAGATGCACATGTATTTGCGGGCGACTTTGGAGGGGAGAGGAAATCTACCTTTGTTTTCGCGTTACATCTCCCAAAGGGGAGACGTAACATTAGGCTTTGACACAAGTGTAGCTGCCATCTCTCCCACTCTCTCCCGTCATGTTGGTTACGTGCGGTGGTGGCGGTGGCTCAACATACATCGCGGTGCGCCTCTTAGCACCGCGGTTATTCATTTTTGCGGTTATCGCGACAGCCCTAGCCGGTCATCCACTAACCAGAGGGTTGGCAGTTCGATCCCCACCTCCAGCTGTCCACATGTTGCAGGAAGACATTGAGGAAGACACTGAACCCCACAAATGTACTGATTGTAAATCACCTTGGGCAAAAGCGTCTGCTAAATGGAAATTCTTCTTAAACCTCTTCCTACATCCTCCATGGTGGGGGTTGAACTTCTAAATGCAGTTTCACATCATGCTCTGCGTGAAGGTTTGTAGCTCCTCCCCATGCAGGTAATTGGTTCATTTTGGTCACGGTTGTAAAGCGATGTTGCTGTGGCCCGAAGCATGGCCAGAGGGCAGGCAGCAAATCCCAAGGAGCTGCTCCTACCTCTGGGATACCACAAATCATCGGCCCCTAAAATCCAGTATTGGTCAGGCCCAGCCTAGACATTGCGGGTGAAAAAAAAAAAAGTAGACTTTCCCGCCCCCCGTCCCCCCATATAAACCGTCAGGCCCAGGATGAGTATCCCACCACGGGGAGCATGAAGACCACCATCCTCCCGAGACCTCCGCATGAGTTATTCTCGCAAGATTTATGAAGAAGTCCAGCTGGTGAGCACAGCTCTGGACCCACACTTCCAAAGCCTCCCTCAACCGGGCCATGCTGAGAGAGAGCTGGAAGGCAAAGCCTCCAGCCACAAAATGGACAGGTGATTTCAACCAGCTAGCCTACCGTGCTCGATAAAGATCAGGAACAAAACGCGTGAGGGATTAATCGAATAGACCTAAATGTATTAGCAGTGGCACTAAATGTGTTTAAATATAGGAGTTAAGGATGCCGATTAGTATAAATGTAACATAGGCACGGCCTCAGAACTGCACTTTCTCACTGATGTGACCATCACAGGGTTTCTGCTTGCTGTTGTTCCTCGCTGCTTTGCGGCGTGTTTGGGTTACTCTTTTTTTTTTTTTTTTCGTATTGTGTAGCCTTTATCTTCAAAACCGATTTTTGCTTTTGAGTGTTGACTAGCGACCGCATCAAAAAAGAGCAAACAGCTCAGAGCTAGCGGTCCTGAATAGCCCTGTTTGAGAAGCGACAAGCATTCACAAAACTGGAGTTTGGACAATCTGGAGCTAATCCGCTTAAATACCATCATATCCAAACTTTAGACGATCGCTCTTTGCACTTTGTTGACGTGTGTCTCTTTTGAGCGGCTCCTACGGGCCGCCTCATACGCTGTTGCCCTGCTCTCCTTCAGAACCGCGAGGCAGATGAAGGAGCACCGAGCTCTGAGTGAAGACGGCCTGTCAACCTCCTGCTACTAAGGGATGAAAACAATAACTCTCCTCCAGCCAAGAAATCCACACTAGAGGACCTCTTCGCCTTTTTGAAGCCGGTGGAGCCGGTGCAGGCAACAAGAGGAGTGGACAGGGGAAGTCAATCTCCAGCAACACGCTGGAGGGGTGGAAAGTAAATGCTCATGCATTCCCTTTCTGTCCGTGTGTGCCCAGCGAGAGGCTCCTCTCAACATCTGGAGATATTGTGACAGCACAAAGGTCCCAGTCGAAGCCTCACAACGTATCTAGTTCACATGTGCAGGAGTTTACGTGTCGGTAGTTTTGTATTTTTTTTGTTATTATTAGTAGGGCTGAACGAAAATATGGGAAAATAATCTAATTGCAATTTTTCCCCGCTCAATATTGCAATTGCGATTTAATATGCGATTTTTATTTATTTATTTATTTATTTATTTTCCTTTTTTTCCCCCAATAAAACATAATGAATGATTTAAAACGACCAGCACAATATTAGATACATTTAGTGTAAAATGTTCTTTTCCATAGGCTGGGCCTATTTGTTAGAATGAAATAAAAAGTTGCATGACTTGAAATTAACATTTCTGACATGTTTATTTAACTGTTTATTACATAAACATCTGTGGCTTTGCCACTGTGCATTTAAGTAATTTAAACAACAGCATGCACTTTGTAAACACTGTGCAAAATGTACAGTCTTAAGAAAAAAATCATTAAAAATTATGTATCTTACTGCTCCCAAGTCAGTAACATTTCACACAACTGAAACATAGAATTTGCTCTACTACTTTGAAAATAGTTAGTAAAGTCAAATAAAGTTATAAATAAGAAATAAGAAACAGCTCCGGTATGGCAGTCTGGCTGAAGTATGTATGGGAGGGGATACTGTACTGTTTATCAAGTGTATTTATCAGTGCCATGAACCCAGGCTTGGTCACTGTGCTGAGAGGCATCAAATCTTTGCCTATGAACTCAGTTATTGAACGAGTGATTTCCCCGTGCCGCTTTGAAATACGTTCATACGGAGTAACACTCAAATCGGTCAGTGATCCCTGTCTTGATGTATTTGGCTTGTCTGGCGCGCTGGTGCTCGGCATTTTGGCCATACAACTGTCATATGTTGATTTGTGGTATTTTTTCAAGTGCTGGAACAAGTTGGTAGTGTTACCTCATGAAGTAGCGACGTGAGCACGGCATGCTCTGCACCTGACGCTGCGCAGCATCTTCTTTGTTGAAACCAAAATAGTTCCACACGACTGAAGTGCTGTTCCTCTTAGTGACTAAAGGCTCAGCTAGGTAAGTTTCTGACTGTTCTGTCAAGCCAGAGGCCGTTGCAGCCGAGTTCTCCACTCTTTCATTCGCGTTACGTGACCACCTTGTAATCGTGCACGTTGCGATTACAAAATCGTGTTTTGTCATATCATCGCAAATGCAATTAATCGTTCAGCCCTAATTCTGAGCGTTTTTTTAAATCATAAATTGGAATTCTTTTATTTATATTTTTCTTTGTTTACTCACTAATGGAGTTAATCTGCCTTTGACTTCTTTGTTACGTGTTCTCTTTAGCCCTAAAACAAATGTAATTATTGGGTGGAACCTTTTTTAAATAATATTTAATCTTGCACTTTGATGTTCATCAGTCCACTGCCTCCGGGCTTGGCTAAGGATATTTGCTATAATTTTTTTTGTTTAATAAAATAAAGATAGAATGGCGCAGTCACTCATACTCTGTCGTGTACTTTCGATACCGTACCTTGAGTCCTGTACCGCGTGGTGTACCATACCAGAATATTAGACAGGCTAACCCACGTGGTCTTTCCCACGTCACAATCCATACAGTGCATACTTTGACTGCGTAGCTCCCTTTCTAAACAAACATTATTATGATTTATGTTGCATATTTCGAATGCAATGCAAGTTACGCCTTGCGTGGAAGAAGCGCTGCTGACGTCAATGCCAAATTTTAATTAGCCAGACTACATTTTAATTTGTTGTCATGAGACCAGTCTCACAGCATGTTTGCACACCGCACCATACCGGTAAAACCAGAAACCACCCAATCATAGTGTAGGCACCGGGCAGTACCATGACCTTCCTCAACTATGGAACACACCAAATTGTGCTCGAAATAAAGACTACTGCCCTTGTTTCGAAACTGTTGTATAAAGTCATGACTGCATCCAGATCAACCCCATTACAAAACATTTCCCTCGTTTTTAAGCGCATCTTAAATTCTGTTCTGCTCTCATTCGAGTCTCGGATAGTCAGGGTCCTAAAATGGCAGCAATCTAGTTAACGCTATCACTCTGTGTGAGCTAGCTGTCCGGCATCCCTTCGTTTTCAAACCAAATAAGCAAACTGCGACCTACTGTGAATTACTAACATTTTATCGCGGACAAGATGTGATTGCGTTTTGAAGACTCTCTTTATTCTCCGATACGCGCTGCGTGCTGGATGCATGTGACATGTGTCAGAGAATAAGGGCAACATTAATGAATAACCTTTTAGTGTACATTGAATTCGATTTGCTGACTTTAAATGCCTAATTGAATGCCAGATCAATTTCCCTGTTTAGTTTTTATGCCAAATTAGCCCTACCTTTATGGCATTATGGTCGATCTATGCACACAGCTTAGGGATGTAAATATTGATGAAAAGCATGGTACAAAGTTTCCGGTGGAATTCTTTCTTACTCGATGGAGCAGGCAAGATGATCACAAATGAGAAAGACTGGATATTGCCCCGACCCTAGTAAGAACACGTCGGCCCCCCCTTTCAAACATGCTGCCCGTGCAGGAAACGTAACGGCATAGGGGTGTGAACAGGAGCCGTTATCAAAGTGGTGGCAAAATCCGTTCCGCCAAGTTCCCAGCATGAGACGACATATCTGCGGTTGTGAACGTCAGCATTCAGCTCAAAAGGCGGAACGACGCGTGAGAACATTAACTACCTACCGGAACGAAAACCATGTTCCGGCAATTCTACAGCATTCTTGTGTGGACGGGGCTGTGGCCGAACAGCCGTGTTGAATGTGAGATGTGACTCTTAACAACAGTGAGGGGGCCTCGGTGGCTGTCAAGAGATGAAGCGTGGACTCTTTGTAAACGCGCCCGTGGCTCTACGCAGGGAAGCGCTGTGCTCAGAGCCGGTTTCTCCCTCTCTCTCTCAGCGTGGGATGGCACACATTGCGCTGCCAGCTCCCCTACGAGAGGAGCGGGCTCCTGGTCAATAGAGAAATGCAATGGTAATGTGGTTTAGAGGGGAAGATGATGAGGGAAGTTTCTTCTTGTGTTTTTATGTGTACTTGTAAAGCGTCGTTGGGTGCCAAGCAAATCAAATCTTATTATTATTATTGTGCATCGGAATGCACAATCTAGATATCGCTTTTCGTCATATTATTCTTCTTCCCACCAAATGTCTGCAATTACTGGGGGCTGTATTGCAAAGGTCTACTTCCGTATAGCTGTGCTATGTATTTTTAATTTTTGTAAACTTAATATTTTCTGAGATATTTGCGAGTAAAAATGCAAACAACTCCCATAGAGATAACATTGAGCCTAGCTTCCCATCGTTAACCTTTGACTCCGCTAATTCCCCCCCGGCGGTCATCCGGGTGGCATGGCTCAGTGGGCAGAGTGTGTTTCCACAACCCGAGGGTTGGCGGTTCGATCCCCGCCTCAACTACATGTATCTCAATGGTTACGGGCGTTTCTATGCACAAGTAATCCCTGGCGTGGAATTCCATTTTCTAGTTTATTTATTCCAATTCCTATATGTTGTCGCGTGCCTGTTCATCTGTACTGTCCCTGCCTTGTCTGTGTGCTCATCTCCTGTCAGGGCTCCATGCCACAGGCTACGCCTTTTCCGTCTGGTCAGAGTGAGTGTTTGTCCAGATTCTTCTTCTGTTATCTTTCTGTTGGTTTTCTTTTCCTTTGTGTGTGTGTTTTTTCTCCTCTTCCTCCTCCTTGGTCCACTGGAATGCAACACATCTGCAATGTGGTGGATGGCTGAGCCTTTGTGTTTGCGCGCATTCATGGGCGTAGAAGACTGTGTGTGTGTGTGTGTGTAGTGTGTGTTTAGGTGTGTGACTTTGGGAATGTGCTTTCATGTGGGCCAGTGTTTGTGTGTATATGCAAATATAATGTTTCTGTGTTTGCTCTGGTTGAAGGTGTGCGTGCGTGTGTGCATGTGTGTGTGTGCATGTGTGTATCTGTGTGCGTGTCTGCGTCTGTGTATGTGTGTGTGTGTGTATCTGTGTGCGTGTCCTTGTGTGTGTGTGTGTGTGTGTGTGCGTGTCTGCGTGTGTGTGTAAGAGGGCGGCCCCTATCATTATTATGCTTTTGCTTTTTTGTTTCCCTCCCAACCCCCACCGCTCCACCTCATGCATATTTCATCGAACTGGTCTTTTCTGTCGCCAGCAGGTGAATTTCTCGGTCAGATATATATAGAACCATAATACCAGAGTGCGTTTCCTTCTCGCCCTTTTTGCTCCCGTCCACCGCAATGCACGGGGAATGTTAGGCGATCCCGATCGCTCCGCGGTGACACGTCGACGCCGATGCCAGACCTCAGGCCCCGGTGTGCCGTGGGTCCGCCCGTGTGCGTTCCCCGTGCCGTCCACGAGAGCCGTGATGTGTGTGCCGGTGTCTGTGGCCGTGCCACTGCTGGCCTGGGCGGCAGCAGCAGCTTGCAGCCCAGATGGCTGCTGCCCCCCCCCCCCCCCCCCCCCCCCCCACCCCCCACACACACTCACACAGACACACACACACACACACACACACACACACACACACACACACACACACACACACACACCGGTCCCACCTGAAGACCTTTTAGTATGGGTGTTTAATACACACAGCTTTTCATATCTACCCCTTGGGAAGATGTGACACTGGTGTCAGTGTTTTTGATGTTTCTTGGGTTGTGTTTCAGCGATTCAGATCGTTTCTTTTTTGGTATTCATCAGACGATTTGTACGTGTGTTTGCTTATGTGTGTGTGTGTGTGTGTGTTTTTGTGCATGTTGATGTTTCGTGTGTGCATGTGCGTGTGTGCGTGTGTGTGTTTGTTTGCATTTGGTGGTGTGTGTGTGTCTCTTTGAGTGTGTGTGTGTTTGTTTGCATTTGGGTTTGTGTGTTTCTGTTTGTGTGTGCGTGCGTGTGTGTGTGTGTGTGTGTGTGTGTGTGTGTGTGTGTGTGTGTGTGTGTGTGTGTGTGTGTGTGTGCGTGCGTGCGTGTGTGTGTGTTTGTGTGTGTTCGCCTGTCTGCTCTGTATGTATGTTGTCAGTCTACACAAGGCGCCATGTTTGTACAGTAAACAGTGGCTGCTGTCAGGGCAGCATTTACAGAAACATCCACTCAGGACTGTCTGGGACTGTGTGTACAGCTGTGGTTTAGCGTGCCCCTCCCTTTAGCCGTGCACACACACACACACACACACACACACACACACACACACACACAGAGATACACACTGAGATATACACACAAGCCAAAACCCTGCCCAGGGTCGGTCCCAGGCGATAAACCACTGATAGGTGTTTGAGCACTATCTGAGATTCCATTCGCCTTATCAGTGTGTGTGTGTGTGTGTGTGTGTGTGTGTCACGTTGTGATAGACCTATTGGCACACCAGCCCGCCACGGGACGTATGTGTGGACATGTATGAGCTGTGTTGTTTTCTTCTGGGCTCCATGTGTGTGGGATGGAGACAGAGCGAGGGGGAGAGAGGGAGAGAGAGAGCTAGGGGTAGAGAGAGAGAGAGAGAGAGAGAAAGAGAGAGAGAGAGAGAGAGAGAGGGGAAGCGAGCGAGTGAGCAAGGGAATGGAAGAAGATATGGAGGGAGTGACAGAGAGAGATGGAGGGAATGCGGTAGAGAGACATGGGAGGGTGGGGGTGGGATAGAGAGAGATGGAGAATGACCAGAGAGAGAGAGAGAGGGAGAGATAAGGATGACTGACAGATAGAGAGGAGGGGGGCCATGTGTGGTGAGCAGTGTGAGGCCGACTGGACCACAGCGTGTTCCAGCCCCTCTGTCATTAAAGAGCATGGTGGCAGGACACATGGTTTGGCTATGCCCTCCCATTTTTTTTATATCCTGTCATTTGAAAACCAGGGAAGCATAGAGTTCTTATATGCTGTTTGTCACGCGCCCAACGTCGGTGAAGGTGCGGGATGCCGTTTCCCTGTGAACTTGAACTCCCCCCTCCCCAGTGTCTTATGAACGACTCGCACGTGCAACATCTGCTTAATCTGCCGTATTCCACATTCATCTTCTCCTGCGCTCTCTCTCTCTCGCTCTCTCTCTCTCAAATCCCCACATTGATCGTTGACCCGATGAATATGAATGCGTACGCAGTTCAGACGAGAAAAGATGAGCATTCCATTGATTCGGTTGTTGGGAGACGTGGAGGGGGAAACATGGACAGACCGGCGTCAGTGGAGTTGGAATATTGAATATACCATTGAGAATCAATTGCCTCCAGAAACTGTGTTCAGAGAGAACTTCACGTCAGATCCAAACTCCTGTACAACTCTTGTTTTGTAGAGCAGCAGAGGTCAGCGCCGTGCCTTGATGCATCCCATCAAATCCAATGACAGCGTGTCATTTGAATATGCCAGGGACAACCAGGTGAACGCGTGCATCGGCGGTCACCGCCACCCTGTGTTGTGTTTTTGTCTCAGCGTTAAGAGGCCCCTCTCTGTGGATCAGACCACAGAGGATCTGCGGAGCGGGGAACACTGACAGCTCCTGTCGGGGCCCACCGTGAACACCTGCCGGCAGCCTGCCCATGGGTGGATCGCCTGTGGGAGGCGTTGGCATCAAGGCGATGCTTGGCCGGTCGATTTTTTTTTTTTACAGATGAAAATATACAGCTTACAGCACGGTTAAGTTTGGGCCGGTCCGCCCAGCGACAAACAAAAAGACACCTGTGAGATCTCTCTGATCCCCGCCTCCCTGCCTAACAGACCGACTGAGCGCTGCCCCTCCCCTCTCTGTCCCCCCCCCCCCCCCCCCACTCCAGCAAATGGTGATGAGCCTGCGCGTGTCAGAGCTGCAGGTGCTGCTGGGCTACGCCGGCCGCAACAAGCACGGCCGCAAACACGAGCTGCTGACCAAGGCCCTGCACCTGCTGAAGGCCGGCTGCGGCCCCGCCGTGCACATGAAGGTCAAGGAGCTGTACCGCCGCCGCTTCCCCGCCAAGATGGCGGCGCCGTCGGAGCTGGCCCCGCCCGGGCCGCACCACCCGGGCTCCGCGGGCGGCGCCGGGGGGGTTGGCGGTGGCGGAGGCGGCGCGGCCGCCCTGCCCGCCGGCCTCTCCCAGCTGGCGTACGAGGGGCTGGGCGCGGCCCCCTCGCCGGCGGCCCTCCTGCCGCTGTCCCTGCTGGGCCCCGGCAAGCACGAGCTGAGCGGCCTGGCGCCGCACCACCACCACCTCCACCCGGCCGCCTCCGGCGCGCTCCACCCGCTGCACCCCGACGTCAAGCTGCAGAGGCTGCCCTTCTACGACCTGCTGGACGAGCTCATCAAGCCCACCAGCCTAGGTGAGGGCTCGCCGTGTGTGTGTTTAATGCATGTGCGTGCGTGCGTGGGTGTGCGTGTGTGTGTGTGTGTGTGCGCGCGCTCGTGAGTGCGTGTCTATGTGTGTGTGTGTGTGCGCGTGAGTGCGTGTCTGTGTGTGTGTGTGTGTGTGTGTGTGTGTGTGTGTGTGTGTGTGCGCGTGAGTGCGTGTGTGTGTGTGTGTGCGTGTGTGTGTGTGTGTGTGTATCGCACATGTCTTTGCTTTTCAAGTGGGCTTTGTTGTACATTTGTGTGCCTGCACGGGTACATGCACTGTAAACATGCAGGCAGTTAAACGAGGAATGTGCATTTCGCAAGGAGCAATGGTCGTTACGAGTGGCTGTAGATAGTGCAGTCTCTGATCGTAATCCACATTGGGAGGATCTGTAATCTGTAATCCATATCTGTAATCCACTGGAAGGTCAGCCAGGGTTGACTCGAGTCGATGAGTACTCGTCAGGCAAAGCGAATCCTCAAATTGTTACAAAAATATAGAAAATTGAATTGTCATGTCGTTACTTTTCCGACTACTTTGGGAGCGTGGATATGTAATTAAATATTCCAAAATAGAGTCTTCGCCGTTGCATATTGTTGTTGAGAATAAAACACGTTAAATCACGGACATTTAGTGGCTTGCCTTGGTTGGCTGAGTCCACCCTACAATCCCTGTCAGGGACATCCTGAGATCCAAACCAAACCTATAATGTACAGCAGCATAGCTGAGATACTGTATACCGGTGTATCAAACGAATCAAACATCTGTTTTAACAGCACTTTATGACCTATGCTTCTGTCGGGGGGCTTCCAAGCGAAGCCATGGGGCAGCAGCACTCCTCTATAAAGCATCATCTGGTCCACACCTCGACACAATAGCTGGAATACAAAGTGTATTTCCGAAACAATAAGCTAGCTTGGATATCCCGCTAGCTTTTCAACAGCGAAGAAAGCAGGCTAAAAATAAAGCATGGCTTAAAGTGGAGCTCCAGTGATTGTATGTACATAAATTGCACGTAATTCAGGTTAAATGGACTTCCGTCTGGTTCACCTGTAGCACATACAATCCACACACCGTGTACATTTGTGGAAACTTTCAAGGACTTTAAAAAAAATAAAAAATAAATAAAAGCAAATAACAAACACAGAAACGAACCCCGATACGAGAATGCGAGAGTTCCCATTGAGATTTGGACCGTGTATTTAATTTGAGTTTTTTTTTGTGGTATTTCTTCCATCCATCAAGGTCAACTTTTTTGCAACGGCGCGCATGTTCACATTGCTTCCACAAGGTCCTGTTTGGGTACGAGCTGTGCCGTCCGTCTGAACAGCCAAGGCAGGGGGGACAGACCTTCAGGTGTTTTGTCGCGGTCGGTGATATGCGGAGTGATCCACCGTCGATTTTAGTCACCGGGACGAAATGTGATTTCATTCTCATCATACAAAGCCAAACATTTTTGTTTTCGTCTTCGGCTTAGGATCTCCGTGGCAAGTTAATCCCGACATGATGTGTTTTCCGGGGGCCCCCGGTAGTCTTTGCAGTTTTATTTCATAAAAGCTGATGAGGGATTGGATATGAGTTTGTTTTTTTGGGGCCGTAGATGTGTGTGCCAACATACGAGTTGTTGGCGCCGCCGGTTGCGAGAATCTCAAGCGAATGGCGAGCGGCGACGCTCATGCAGAAGGTAAATGGAACTCCAGGCGGTCGTGTGCAGACCAGTGGGCGTCGCCGCAGATGCTACGTTCGCGGTCATTACAGTCTGTGATGCGAGCTGAAACCCCTCACAGTGTGGCTGGGTAATGGGGGGTGGGGGGGGGGTAAACGCTTCACTCACCCAACTTGAAGCCAAGCGTGTTGAGTGGGAAGGTTCTCGGAGCAACACTGTGTGGGAGCTCTGTATCTCTGCTCCTCTCGCGTGGTAGACGTCCTCTTGTGTGTCTCTCTGGTGACCTTCTGTGTTGTGGAGCCAAACCACAGGACGTGGTCCTCCGGTTGATCCTCTCTGAAGAGGCCCGGCGACGGTCGATGGGTTCCTTGTGAAGGTCGGGTGTCTCTCCCCTGCTTGATGTGTCTTCTGGTTCCTCCTCTGGACTGTGGGGTTGTCTTGGCGTGTCGTGTCGTTTAGACGGGAGCGTCTGCCTCTATGGGTTCAGGTGTTCACACCGTGACCATACATACTGCCCTCCCACTGAGCCTTACACCGCCCCCACCCTCCAGTCCCTGTACCCCCACCCTCCAACCCCCACCCCCCATCCCCGTACCCCCCATCCCCAACCCCCACCCCCCATCCCCATACCCCCACCCTCCAACCCCCGTACCCCCCAACCACCCCCCCCTATCCCCGGACCCCCACCTATCAATCAATCAATCAATCAATCAATCAATGTTAGCATCACGCCATTATTCCCCTCTCCGTGCAGGCTGCATTTAGCCGAGTGTTTATTCCTGTCAGTGTGACTGGCAGTCGTAGACCACTCGGAGACACAATGAGGTCACGCGAGGCCACGTGAGCTGCAGGGCGTGGATGGCCTTCCGGCGTTCATTTTGTCTTTCTCAATTCATCTTCTCTCTCTCAGCCTTCCCTCTCTTTTTTGTTAATTGGCCCATCAATGCCCCCTTTGGTCTCTCGATCCCCCTTGCTCTCTCTCTCTCTCTCTCTCCCTCGTTTCAAGACAGGTGTGTCTACCTCCGGGTCTGGCAGGCGTTATTAAACAAGCCCTGCATCGTCTCCCGCGCTGCTTCAAAGACCAGGATGCCTGAACTGCATCAGCACACTCTGTGGTGTCCTGTGTGTGCATCCGGAGACCAACCAGACCCTGTTCCTGTAACATGTCTCTGGGACTCTTTGTTTATTGAGGCGTGACCTGGTAGCTGGTAGACCTGTCTTCTGTCTCCCGCAGTACATATATATATATATATATATATATATATATATACATACATAGATACATATGTACATATACAGTATATACTGTGTACATATATATACAGAATATGTGTGTGTGTATGAATATACAGTATATACATACTTTGTGATGAGTTGCGATGAGTTGTGTACTCAAAGCAGCTCAAAAAAACGTACCAGAAAGGTCACTGACAGGAGGGCGGGGGGGAGGAAGGCAAACAGGACAGAAGGGTTTTAAAGTAAGTAGGCCGACTTTAAACAAATGGCTTCTCACTCGAGGACTAAAAGCAGATGTACTCACATGTGGAATCGGCATGTCGGCAAATCGGCGGTTGAAAGCCAGCCGTTTCGCTGCGCTGACTTCCACACAGGGCAGGCGACATCATCAGTCAGCAGTCATGTCATCTCATTTTGGACCGGGAGCCCCGCGCTCACATGCCCGGGCGACCGCGCCATTTTGTAAGTGTATCAAGGCCCGGAGAATCCAAGCCTCCTCCGTTCACACCTGGACCACGCTGAGCAGCACCCATGTTTGGGTGGAAAGGCGTGTTGGGATGAATTTCCCCAGGCTTGGGGAAATACTTTGCAAATATATGTGGTGTGTACCTTTTATACCGCATTAGCATTTTAATGGAGTTGGAGAGCACCCCGTGATTAATTTGCCTGCGGCTTCATGTACAAACATGCTGCCAGCAGCTCTGTCATCACACTGTGTGTATGTCTCTCGCTCTCTCTCTCTCTCTCTCTCTCTCTCTCTCGCTCTCTCTCGCTCTCTCTCTCTCTCCTCTCTGCCAGTCTCTCTCTCCTCATTCTCTCTGCCAGCCTCTCGCTCTCTCCTTATTCTCTCTGCCTGCTTCTCTCTCTCCTCAGTCTCTCTGCCTGCCTCCCTCTCTCCTCATTCTATCTGCTAGTCTCTCTCTCTCCTCCCTCGATCCCCTCATTCTCTCTGCTAGTCTCTCTCTCTCCTCCCTCCCCCTCTCTCTCTCTCTCTCTCTCTGCTCTCTCTGCTCATTATCTCTGCCAGTCTCGATCCCCTCATTCTCTCTGCTTGTCTCTCTCTCTCCCCATTCTCTCTGCCTGCCTCTCTCTCTCTGCTCATTATCTCTACTAGTCTCTCTCTCTCTCCTCTCTCTCTCTCGCTCTCTCCATTATCTCTACCAGTCTCTCTCCCCTCATTCTCTCTGGTGGTCTCTGCATGTCTCTCTGCGTCTCTCTTTTTGTCTCTCTCTCCTCTCGCTCTACCTCCGCACTCGGCTTGTGTTCCGCTTTACGCAGAACACAAAAAAAGGAAAGAAAATTGCAATGCAAAGTAATGAGGTCTTACAGGCACATGAATGTAAAATACACACACACACACACACCACATGTTCACACACGCTCAGCACATGTTCACACACTAGTGCACGTAGACACACACACACACACACACACACGCGTGTGCACATGCGCCCACAGCCCAGCGCCAACTTACTTATTTACATCTGAATGCATTCTAATGCACATGGCGGTGTTACTAAGAGAGAGTGATGGTACGGGCAAGCTGCATGATACACTGGATGGGCATGAGGGAGGGAGGGAGGGAGGGAGGGAGGGGAGAGATGGGAGTGTGGGAGGGGAGGGAGGGAGGGAGAGAGGGAGGGGAGAGATGGGAGTGTGGGAGGGGAGGGAGGGAGGGAGGGGGGAGGCAGGCAGGCAGGCAGAGATATACTGTCAAGACCAAACGCCTGAGAAAGATGATGGAGCTCATTTCTGGAGGCTGAAGATTTGATTGGCTGCAGATGAATAATAGACAGCCCTAGCTTTGAGCAGAGGAGCCTCTTTATTATGATAATGATAGAGGGCCATAATGAAGCCCCCTGATGAATAGTTATTTATCCTTTTATCCACTGTCTGTCTGACTGTCTGCGTCTCTCTGCCATCCCTCTCATCCTCTCAGAATCACTGTTCACGGCAGCTCTCTCTCTCCCTTGCTCTCTCTCTTTCTCTCTCTCTCTCTGTCTCGCTCGCTCTCTGTCTCTGTCTGTCTCTCTCTCTCGGTCTCTGTCTCTCTCTCTCGCTCTCTCACAATCAATAATTTGCCAACTCCATGCCCCCCGTCACCCCTTCCTCATTGCAACACGTATTCACTCATTCGCTTGCCTATTCTGAACATATTCCCTCACTCACACGTTCTCTCTCTCTATCTCTCAACTGAGAGTGCCCCTCCCCCACCCACTTGCTCACCCGGCTTATCACTATCAGGCTTGCCCCATCACTCGCTCTATCACTCTCTCACTCTCTGTCTCTCTCTCTCTCTCTCTCTCACTCTTCCCCTCTCACGCTAATATGATTAGCTCCTTCATTGTGTTTCCTCTCTCTCTTTTCACCCGCCATGCCCCCACTTTCCCGCCGCCCACTCTCTGCCTCACCTGTTGTTAAGTAACATGTGATGCTGGGTTATAGTTGCTACGCCAACAGGAAAACAAAGAAAGACCAGGGAAGATGTGTAACCCAAGATAAAAAGACGTTTGTCTGTCTGTCTGTCTGTCTGTCTGTCTGTCTGTACATGCCTGTGCTCTCAATCAACACTCCATCTCTGCATTGCATTATAATGTCATTAATGCTACCCAATCCCCCTCATCAAGTCTCATTATCCATCAAGCCCGACTGCCTCGGCCTCTGGGTTTCCTCTGGATATCAATTTGGTGTGAATGCATTATACATGATTTAATCATGATTTAATCACCATATCTCCAGCCACAAGGAGAACGCCGCCGTGTTGTTTTGTGTGGAGCTTCCTGTGCATTATAATGAGTTTTCATATTTAAGCGTTTTAGGCTGCTGTTGTTGTTGTTGTTGTTTTTTTTTTTCAAATTCACACAAAGGAACGGGAAATTGTGTGTGTGTGTGTGTGTGTGTGGGGGGGGGGCGGAGGGACGAGTCGGCGAATGCAAATGATGACAACCCAGGCTTCTGCTGTCGTCCCAGAAACGGCCCACCCAAATATGAACGCGATGCTGAGAATTAATGTGGCCGACATCGTGACGCCATCAGCGCCTGAACTTTGGCCCGCGCATTCAAATCTTTATGTAAGCGGACGCGGACGAATTTATTCCACAAGCGCCGGCTAAATAATAGACGTAAGGATGTTTTTCGTTTCGCGGTTTTGCCCGGAAGCGCGCGCACACAGCGTGTGTATTTGAAGCAGGATGCCTTTATTCTTGGAAAAGTCAATATGATCCAAAAAAAAGCTGACATGCTGTTTTATTATAGCAATTAAAACCAGATGTATTTACATCAAAGCTAAGCCCAAAAAAGTCCTCATCCTGACAACTATTTGGCTTCTTGATCATTAGACCACATTCCTAGAAGAGAGTTAGGTGGGAGCTAGGCCTGCCTCAGTATCTTGGCCGCGATTCCTGTTGAAGAAGCAAACTTATCCAAATCCATTGTGTTTCTTGTGTGCTTTCTTCTTTCAAGTTGTAACAAAGATGTAAGCAGAAATGCAGAGGACATTTTATTTCTCGGTATTAAAACAAACCTAGACCGCCCAGAAACGCATCGTAATCAAATTCATATATATGGTTTGCCAAGCATTAAAGCAGTAAACACGCATTTCAAGTACGACAGAAATGCAGAATACCATATTTTTAAGGACTATTTTTCTCTTGACTCAAAGTCCATCCATTTTAAACCTTGGTAATGGGGCAGGTGAGCCTCTATGGGAGAGATTATCCAGACACATATACTGCACCTGCGCTCACATGGGCTTCCTGCAAACTGGTTGGTTCAACGGGCACCAAAGGACATGGTTAATACAAGTGATTAATACAAATGTTTGTACTGTACTAGTCTCAGGTATAGGGAAACTCTATTGGACAAATGACTTACAATCTGCTTAAAGGGGTGGTTTGGAATTTTGGAAATAGGACCTCATTTCCAAGTTAGCCTGTGTGTTATTTATCATTGGAGACGTTTTCAACATTTTTCATTCAGTTATTCTAGTTGCAGAGTTCACTGGTGCTAGGCTAGCGCAAGTCAATGGTTTCGGCTAGCCTGCTAATAAAACTTACCTCTTACCTACTCCACAGTACACAGTAAATTATTATGCCAGACTATCGATGTAAAGGTCTGTGTTGATAATAATGTTAGAAATAGAACATGGCATTGCATGGCGTCGGGTCTCCAATGATAAATAACACACAGGATAACTTGGAAATGAGGTCCTATGTCCACAATTCAGAACTACCCCTTTAAACCTTGAACATCGAAGCAGCCATGTTCCTCATTATTTCCCACAATGCAGTGAAAATACAAACCCTACAATGTTATGCCCTCAGCTTCAGCAAACAGGCAGGATCTGGGTCATTGCAATGAAAAAAAAAAAAGATTATATACGATATGAAGTTAGCCCAGTTCTACGCAATGCTCCACTAATCCATTAATATAAAACCACAAGTAATACACGCCTTACTGTGAAACTCTTAAGGCCACAGCCAAACAGAATAGAATGCAGCAGGAACAAATGCCTACATGCACAGCGATCCTGAAAACGTTTGCACGGTTTCAGCTTTTGACACACTTCCATATAAAGCTGTGGTTTCCAAACCCTTTGGGTCGAGGGCACCCCATGGTACCAACCAGAAACCAGTGGGGCTCATTGATTTTTGTTTTTATTTATAGGGCATGGTTATGAAAAATGCCCCACACAGTATTACCTTTATATTATATTATATACACAATGGTTAGTCACGATTTTTTCTATATCCCACGGCAGTCTGTCAAAATCACATCGCAGGGATACATGTTCATGAAAGGCAATTGCATTATTTGTCAAACATGTACTGAAATGAAGAAAGAGCTCGCATTAGCCTACTTGGAAACACGACGATGCGGTGATCATAAATGGTACCAAATCATATTGGTGACCCGGTCAGGACTCGCAACCCAATCCTCGGCACGCCTCGTACCACCGTGCTCACCGGTTGAGCACCACGGCTGCGCGAGGAGCACCTGCTCGATGCCTGTTCTGCCCTCGCCGAGTGTCTGCGTGGGCCTAGCGGCGATGCCACAAACTGTCCTGAAGTGACGTGAGCGGCTAATAGAAAATATCCCGGCGTCAGCGCCGAGCCGATGAGGAGACCTACCTCCCGACACAAAGAGACGCTCCGAAGCTAACCCTCGACAGCCACCGCACGTGTCGTGGTGGAGATGATAGTCCTGGCAGCGCAGAAGGTACAAAAATTGCCCGGTTAGCGTGAATAGCCACACGAGGGCAGGTTCCAGGACATGGTAATGAGTACTAGCCACACATTGCAGAGCACAGTGTCCCTATGCAGATCACACACTCACTAATCACCACTGCTGGGGACGGGAACACAAGGCACTCCTCTGGATGATGAGTGTGTGTGTGTGCGTGTGTGTGTGTGTGTGCGTGCTGTGTGTGCGTGCATGTGTGTCTGTCTGTCTGTGTGTGTCTGTGTGTGTGCATGTGTGTGTGTGTGTGTGTGTGTGTGTGTGTCTGTGTGTGGTAGGTGACATTTAGCTGTGGACCCTGCTAGCATGGCATTGTAGCATTAATGATGGTGATATTCCTCTGTGAATGAACATGTGGTCTGTGTCTGCGCAGTGTGAACCCTTCACTAAAAAGTGTAAGCCAAAGAAGTAGCGAAGCCATTTACGAGGTACTACACTCCAGCTGCCCCAAAGCAGATTTCCTTCTTCCACCAGCTTTCGCTCACACTTAAACACTGCTGTTTCTGTGTGTATGTGTATTTGTATGTTTTTGGATGTGCATTCTTGGCATGTCGTGTATTGTGTATTTTATCTCTCTCTGTCTGTGCTGTCTTGGTTCATTAAGATGTACGCTATTTATACAGTGTATACAGTGTACACTATTAACACAACTCTGCGGACGAAAGTGTATTTTAATTGCCAATTGTGGATTGTCACTGACTCTATACGAGATGACGTGATGATTCCACGGCTCCCTCCCATGGCGCCTGTATTAACCATTTATGAGCACCCGTCACGCCATCACACACAAACTACATACATCACATATAAATTACAGTGGTATTGGTGCATGACTTTCCAACGTCACGTCCGATGCAGGAAAATAACCGACCACTCACATGTGTGTACTCGTGACAATGTAAAGATGCTTATTTGAGTCGCTGCGACATAAACTTGGATCCACTATGTAGGGTCGAACCCGACTTCAGAACAGCCATTTCAATCAATGATTCTGCCATTTGTTTATTTCCATTTAGTTTTTTTCTCCCATTTTTATACTCCATTACTGTAACCAGGTTACAGTAGCAGCACCATCGGCTAAATCCAACCAAAGCACCTCACGAGGGCTGATGGTAAAAAAGAGATTGGATATTAAATATATACTCACGCTCCGTAATACAGCCGTCTAATGTGGAATAGGCCCGTGTCTCCTCGTGAAGAACGAGCTCTCCTCTCATCATTGTTTTCTCTTTTCAATTATGAACGTGTAATGGAATCCCTGTATCTTAAGCATGTATATCATGTTGTGTGGCACTGTCGTACCGCACATACAGCAAAATGAACCCGTGACCCAGGGAATGTGACGCGACTCTGAACCACTTAGACCCGTGGACTTTTCAGGGACAGCCCCTGTATGATCGAGGGCTGTGTCCATGTGAGGGTGTTTGGAGTGCTGCCCCCCCCTGTCTGTATACAACACAGGAGCAAACCGGGGTGACACCGACAAAGTGTCACAAAGGAGAAACGTGAAGCAGATCAAATGAGCGGCCGAGAAAGCCCATGTCGAGAATAACGCAACGAAAGTCTAAACAAAAGAGTCTACACACTCTGCAATCGGTTGCGTCTGAAACTGGGTGAAAAGGATGACAACCGCCAACCAATCACAAGCAATTTTTTACGGCCATATTGTGTTATACTGTTTGTGTTTGCATGCAAAAAAAAACAATTTGTAAGCCATTAACAGAGGCGCGGGGGGGGGGGGGGGGGGGGGTAGAGACGTGCCTCAATCAATTCTACCTCCACACTTTGCGTTCGGCTACTGTGTGTGTCTGTGCAGGTGGGTGCGTGCGTGTGTGCATGTGTGTGTCTGTGTGCGTGTGCGTGTTTTAATGCGATCGTGCCTTGATGCCTGCATGACCCTGCCACTCACATGGCACCCTGCATCTATTTTTAGTAATCAAGGCATCAATAATAATTTCACAGCGGTGTGTCACATAATGGCATTTGTTTCTCATGTTCCCGCGCGCAGCCTGCAGGCGGCCCAATTACCTCACATACAGCGGACACAGATGTCCTGCCTCTTCGTCTGTGTGTGTGCGTGTGTGTGTGTCTGTGTATGTGTGCGTGTGCGTGCGTCTGTGTGTGTGTGTGTGTGTGTGCGCGCGTGCGTGTGTGCATGCCTGTGTTTGTGTGCGTGTGTGTGTGTGCGTCTTTGCGTCTGTGTGCGTGTGTGTGTGCGTCTGTGTGTGTGTGTGCGTGTGTATGTGTGTGTGTGTGTGTGTGTGTGCCTGTGTGTGCGTGTGCATGTGTGTATGTGTGTGTGTGCGTGCGTAACGCTGGAGTCCTTCCCAGAGGCGCAGACAAAGGAGTATACGTTCCGACAATGGTTCTGATCAATATTTAGACCACAAGCATGTTGTCTGAGTGTGTGTGTGTGGGTGGCTGGTGGGCACGTTGCAGTGTGCGCGTGTGTGTGCGTGCATGTGTGTACCTTTGTATGTGTTTGTGTCTGCTGGCGAGGGACTTTTCGTAAGATTTGATTGTCTGATCCTGCAGCTAATCTAATTCCACGGCTCCCAAATTGCGTAAAGATGGAAGGTCACGGCGTGCCTCTTCGTGTGCGCGAGCCTCTGTCCAGCTGCCAGGTCCATTTCCGTCATTATGCGGGGTTGCTTGTACCTTGACAGGCCCGTCTCCTTGTCAGACTCGCCTCAGTTCTTGCCAGTCCTTTGTAGGCGGCCGAGAGGCATTGGGTCTCACGCAAGAATACGTGCGTATGATTCCCTTTGACTCGGTCACACTTTTGTGCGTACGTTTCACTCGTATTCAAGTGAATTCGAATTCAAGTGAACGTCGGAATCGGCAAACGCTCGTGAGCACAGGAACTGGTCCTCGTTTAGTGCCGACGTTCGTGAGGATGTGAATTACCGCCGTTATCCAGAAATGCTGTACATAGGGGGGGCATTCTGACATGTTTGCAAAACACACGGGGTCAAAGGTGAAGCTTGTGAAGACCTCCTTGCTTGAAATTGAAAGAAACATTCGTTTTTTCTTTAAAAAAAAACCCTGAATGTTTCGTCGCTGCAGAAGTGGCACTAGAGCAGTGAATGGAAGAAGACACAATAAAAAATGGTTGCATTTTAAAATGGATTCCAAAAGGCGCCTCCATCAAGGTCATGTGGCTGCGTGTCGTTTTAGAGTTGTTGACCTTCACGACTTCAAACAATGCACATTCATCCCAACCATGCTTAACACAACTTTTGTCTGTTGTTGTTTTTTTCCACTAAAATCTGTAAAGTTGTAAAAAAAAAAAAGGATGGAAATTCTGTTAAAAACAAACAAACATGGAAGTCTGCCCTGTTTCCTGTTGTTGGCGCCCCCCCCCCCCCCCCTCGGCCCCCCCGTTCACGCCAGTGTGACGCCCGGGTGGTCCCCGGTGGTCCCCGACACGTCCGCGGTCCCTAAAAGCTTTTAATGACCTGCACGACTTGCTTGGATCGCGTTTTTCTTTTCCGAGACCTGTGGGCGGAAGTTCCCCTGTTAAAACGGGGGTTTAATCACCCGGCGAGGCTTTAGAGATGCCGCTGGAAGGGGGGGGGGGGGGGCTGTGAGGCGGGCCGTATTTGTGTGCGCAGGCAGCCAGTCGTTTACTTTAAGTTTCAGAGCGTCAGCCGTGAAAAAGCCCGCCGTACCTCGGAGAGTATGTGCAGCCGTCGGAGTTCAGCGCTGCTGAAAGAAGTAGTGCTCATGTGAAAGTGTGAACCACAGGCCACGCACGCACACGCGCGCACGCACACACACACACACACGCACGCACACACACACACACACACACACACACACACACACACACACACACACACACACACACACACACACACACACACACACACACACACACACACACACACACACACACACCAGATAAGCCCCCACACAATATCAATATCAATTGCCAGGTCTAATTGAAATAGCAGTCGTCCAGCCAATAACTATCTTAACTAACTCTATTTTTGAATAGAGAAGACTTGATGGATAACCCAAGCAATTACGAATTCTTGTAATTGGCTAGTCTCCGACACAAAGGTATATTCTTGGCTTATTGTTATTAATGCTGTTGTGATTTAGCTTATTATTGAAAGCTTTTGAATTTTTCATTTCAACGTAATCATTAATCAAAGCCTATGGAATTGGAGTCTTTCGGCCAAACTGCATTGTTAATTTTTCGCTTCAGCCAAGTCCAGACCACTTGTCGATTTCTCTGCATACCTCAGAGGACTTTCAGAATACGGGTATTTTGGTGAAGGCAGGATGTGCTCTCACGACGCTCAAATTAAATCTGTGTGTTGGACTTGCATGAGGCTCTTTTGTCCCTAAGTGATGTTCAAGACTCCCACCCCCTAACTCCAGACTCCATGCCCTCATGGAAAGGGCCCATAAGATAAGGCCAAATAGACTTCTCCGCCTCACTGAGACGACTCCAATCTTTTACCAGCCTCGAGGTTTGTTGTTGCTGGTGGAAATAGCATATCGCCATGGCGATGGGCTGCTACTTAATTCCACTATATGACTTGTTTATGCCTCAAGAATACAATAAACCCATGGTTTGTCGTCTCTTGCAGGGGGGCGGGGGGGGAGGGTCTCTTTTATATTGGTTTTCTCCAGTTGGCTTGAGACCTCTA
Source organism: Urophycis tenuis (assembly GCA_036785325.1). Classification (NCBI taxonomy): domain Eukaryota; kingdom Metazoa; phylum Chordata; class Actinopteri; order Gadiformes; family Phycidae; genus Urophycis; species Urophycis tenuis. The sequence continues at coordinate 8,532,751 of JAXIVH010000005.1, read as the reverse complement.
AAGGTTACATGGCATCTGGCTCCGGCTTATTATCTGTTTCTGTGTTTTTCTGTGCCTCGCTGTCTCTCTCCCTGTCTCAGCTTCAGACAGCAGCCAGCGGTTTCAGGAGACATGTTTTGCCTTTGCGTTGACCCCACAGCAGGTTCAGCAGATCAGCGGCTCCATGTAAGAGCACAAGACTACCTCCTCCAGCTCCCATTGTCTCCTCCGACTCCACCTCCTCCTCTAACTCCATCACCTCCTCCTCTAGCTCTATCACCTCCTCCTCTAACTCTATCACCTCCTCCTCTAACTCTATCACCTCCTCCTCTAGCTCAGATCACCTCCTCCTCTAACTCTATCACCTCCTCCTCTAGCTCAGATCACCTCCTCCTCTAACTCACATCATCCCCTCCTCCTCTAACTCACATCACATCACCTCCTCCTCCTCTAACTCCATCACCTCCTCCTCCAACCCCACACCAACTCCTCCTCCTCCTCCTCCTCCTTCTCCTCTAACCCCACACCACCTTCTCCAACACACACCTCCTACTCCAACCTTGACCGCTTCACCAGCCCTCTTCAGTTAAATGAAGATGGAGCAAAGCTGTGATTTCAAAACACTTCATTAGGCATATACAGTGCCATGTCTCCATTCATAAGTGTTACCACCGGACAATCCAATGGATTTGATCACCATCAATGACCGACACAAAATCGTCCATGATCATCCAAAAATCTACATAGATTTAGTTCGAATTGTTTGCAAAAAACCCAGAATGCAACCCACCGTATATAAATGATTTAAGACCAGATGTCTGACCAAATAACCAGCACAAAGAGAAAAACGACAGTCATGTAACTGTTTCAGCAGCACCCACACACAACACACACACACACACACACACACACACACACACACACACACACCCGGCAGGAACACAAGCTGTGTCTGCGACCGACCGATCGATCTCTGACTCCCGTTAATGGCTCTTGTGTGTTACTCTGCAGGGATATCTCGGGGACCAAGTGTGACTTCTCAGTCCAGGTTCAGCTGAGGTTCTGCCTGTCTGAGACCAGCTGCCCGCAGGAAGACCACTTCCCAACCAATCTCTGCGTGAAGGTCAATGGGAAGCCCTGCAATCTGCCGGTGAGGATCATTGTCCGAGTGAAATCATTTACATTTACATTCAGCGCATTTAGCAGAAAGAAGTACATTTGTCAGAAGAAGGTGAAACACTTTATTGCTGTTAACACAGTAAGCAAGTCACCAGAACAAGTTTCAAGCATTCCAATTGCTCGGTTAAAGGAAAACGCCACTAGTTTTCCATACTAAACTACGTTCTTCCCTGATCTTAGATGAGTTTATACATACCTCTCTCGCCTTCGTGCGTGCACTCAATCACTCTGGCGCACAGCGCTACCTCGCTAGCATGTAGCTTGGCCCAGTATATTCCTTAGGATCCAAATGGGGGTGAAGTTTGAAGCGACCAAGCACTTCCACATTTTCCCTATTTAAATACGGTTACATGAGTAGTTACACGACCCAAGTATGGTTACACAAAATGAAACACGGCAATTTTCAAAGTGGATAAAAAAGGATAACTATAATGTATGGCGGAATAACACCTGGGAGCACTTCGACGTCGGCGCAGTAATATCATCACTCGTAAAAAATCCTCTCCCCCGCCCCCTGTTACTTCTCTCAATAGAACCAACGTGACTTTTTACTTCTACTAGACACGTGCAGGTCACATTGGTGTATCAACTCGTCTAAGATCAGGGAAGAGCATAGTTCAGAATGGAAAAACGGTGGCGTTTCCCTTTAACCATTGCTAGTATACAACATTTCCGGCTAAGTGCCAAGTTACAAAGAGCAATTACAAAGTGCCAAGACGTACAACATACAAGAGCATGAGCTTTTTTTTCGAGGACGGATGTTATGCAGGGTCCAGGTGAACTCTGAATCAGAGAAAGTTGCCCCGATTGGCTGATCAGTGGTGTGGTGTATTCATGCATCGCGGGCGTCCTAGCCGCTGTAACCAGGTTAGCACGGGTCAGCGAGTGGTTAGCAAGGGATCCCCTGCATTGGAGCTCACGCACGCAACGGACATGACGCTAGCTGAACCAGCCCTGGTGTCCTCGGGTGTCAAACATTATATACGACACTTTCTCTGTCTTTCTCTGGCTGCCCTCTCCCCCCCCAGGAAAACGTATTCCGTACGGCTACTTTGCCGTTACATCACTAGGAAACAGCCGTGCAAACTGGCTGCGACGCGTGCGACTTGATGAGATGCTGTTTTTGTCTTGTCCCTAACCCCCCCCCCCCCCCGCAGGGTTTCCTTCCTCCAACCAAAAACGGCGTGGAGCCGAAGCGGCCCAGTCGGCCCATCAACATTACCTCGCTGGTGCGGCTGTCGACCACCGTGCCCAACACCATCGTGGTGTCCTGGACCTCCGAGATCGGACGGGTGAGGAGCCCACTTTAAACACACGCACACACACACACACACACGCACACGCACGTTTAAACGATTGAGTCGAGGGTTTGCTAACCCTGTGGTGGCGTATACAGAGAGCCCTTTAACCATGTCCTTGTTTTTCCAGAGAGTCACCTGATTTGCAAGACAGATTTGAGTGTAATTCATGGATGCGTGGCCGCCCATGCATTCATGAATTACACTCAAATCTGAATTTTCTATATATATATATGTAAATGTTTTAATTATATTGCTGCAGACGGATGTGCAGAAAATTAAGACATGGCTTTTGAATAGGCCTGCATGATTAATCGAATTTTCCACGTCATCGCGATGTGAACGTTTGCGATAAACACATCGCAAAAGCTGGTCTGTAATGCGATAAGTTCGCCACGCACACTCGAGCCATCCTTATCCTTAAATATTGTGGTTTGCAGTAACCCGATTGAACCTGTCAATATAGGACTGACCCAAATATTTATTTTCCCTTTTAGTCCGACCGACTTGCCAGTTGTAAACTTGCGTTAAGACCGATCGTTGTTGTTTTTTTTACTCTTCAAACAACTAATGCAACTACAATAAAAACCCTATTAATTATATTTTAGAAAGGATCGCGAATATAAATTGCCTACATACACACATAGGCTACGTTCTTTCTTTTATATTCGCTTCATTTCATCAATGGTTCGCTTGTCTGTTATGACGGCTGCGGCTGCAGTAAAGAAAATGTTCGCGGTCACCGTTCAAAGTTATAGAAGGCTATAGTTATAATTTTGGGTTCAGGCACCGTAGCAATAGGTCCTACATAAAAACTGCATTGAAATCTCTCGACACCGCTATAACGTGTCGTGTCGACTGATGACAAGGAGACCACTACACTTTTATGAATTGGAGACACAGTCAGTGACGTCACGATATGCAAATTTGTTTAAATTCATACCGACATATTCACCATGACCAAAATTTTACTCTTTTCTTATTTATTATCGCAAGTCATATCGTCATCGCAATATTGAACAGTGTGATCGCACATCGCTCATTTTGCTGATATCGTGCAGGCCTACTTTTGAAGCTCAGATGAGTGATGTTGGCGATAAGGAAAACCTATTGATTATCGATATTGATTTTTTTTTTATCGATTATCAAAATGTCATGGACTTCCTCGTTGCTGCCCTACATTGGCCTACAGTGCCTCAGACTCCGGCACATCCAGGGCCAGATTTATTGGAATCTGGAGCATTGTAGTCAAACAGGCACTGAATGTCTCGGTCTAAATAGCAGCACTCCTGTAATGCCCTGAATGCCCTTGGTCTCTGCGGTGTGCACTGCCTTGCTCGTCTAAAGTGACAATCACCTCTCATCGGTCCTTGGCACCCGTACACCATCACATGGAAGCTTATGTTTTTACCTGAATCCCGGCAGCCATGTTGTATATCCTGCAGTGTAGCGCCGGTCGCTACGGGATGTCTCCAATAAAACAAAGTCAGGGTAGTGGACAGCTAGGGGCTCTGCCTTTGTATTTCCTAGTGTTGTACATCTTGTGCGTGTGTGTGTGTGTGTGTACGTGTGTGTGTGTGTGTGTATTTCTGTCTGTCTGTCTGTCTGTGTACATACATGCATGTGTGTGTGTCTGTCTGTCTGTCTGTGTGTACATATGTGTGTGTGTGTGTGTCTGTCTATCTGTGTGTACATACGTGTGTGTGTGTTCGTGTGTGTGTGTGTCTGTGTGTGTGTGTACATTTGTGTACGTTTGTGTGTGTGCGTGCGTGTGTGTGCACCTGCGTGTGTGTCCACACAGAGCTACTCCATGGCGGTGTACCTGGTGAAGCAGCAGTCGTCCACCATCTTGTTACAGAGGCTACGCTCGAAAGGCATCAGGAACCCCGACCACTCGCGAGCGCTCAGTAAGACCGCCCCGCCCCTCATCCCCTCATGAACGTGTACCCCCATTTCCCCCTTCCCTTCCCACGGAGGTCCGCTCATCGACGTCGGAGTGTTCCGAGCGGAGTGTTTGTCTTGTGGCGTCGGGGGGGGGGGGGGGGGGCGTGTCTGTCCTCCAAATCATCTCTGAGAAAAGGAACGCCGTCGCCCGACCAAACAGCGGCTCCATCCTTCAGCTTTCTGTAATTGTGAAACGTGATATCGATCCTCCTCCTGTCTATATCTGCATGCCTTGTCCTCAAGCTCTCGACATCGACCCCCTGCAAACCGATCTGTAAAAGGCAGCTGTGTGTTGTTCTGTGGGCTGTGGTTTTTTTTTTTTTTTAACACAATGAGGTTACATGCTTGGCTTTAATGTATCTGAATATGATATCCAGATCAAGATGAAATGAATGACAAAGAGGTATGGCTATGTAATGGAATGCCTTATGTATACCATAGACGTTCGAAGGAGGCTTTTGAAGTGAAAGGGGTCTTTATGCTTCATGCTAGCACTGGGCAATAATCCATTGATATTGATGATAGCCTTCCACAGGTATTTTATTGAGATGAATGACGTTGGGATACTCTTATGCACAGCAAGGACGAACATCAGTCAGTCCATGCGAACTTCAGGGTGCGCCTTTTGACGTTTGAAGAACAACCTCTGCGCCAGACAGACTGACTGTATACCGAAGCATCCTCGGATGAGCTCTTTGTGACAAATTATGGACTTTTTGTTGTTGTTTCAGTCTGACGCAGAATGATTAACTTCTGAATACGTTTGCTTGATACCTCTGGTCCTGCTGCTCACAGCCATAACTCATCTGTGTGTCTGTCTGTTTGTGTTTGTTTTGTTTGTGTGTGTGTGTGTGTGTGTGTGTGTGTGTGTGCGTGTGCGTGTGCGTGCGCGCGCGCACACACTCTTCCAATACAGTCAAAGAGAAGCTCACGGCCGACCCGGACAGTGAGATAGCCACCACCAGTCTGCGGGTGTCCTTACTTTGCCCGGTAAACATGCTCCACCACCACCACCACCACTCCCACGTCTAACCCTTAAGTTGGGCCCCGCCTGGCAGAACATTAGCTTGCAATGAAGAGTTGTTTAATCCTTTGTTGTGTGCGGTTGTGTGTGTGTGCGAGGCGGTCGTTCCTTATGGGACTCGGCGCGGCGGTGAAGTATTGGGTTTAATGGAGCGTGATCAATGGGAAGGAGACACACTGGCAGCATTTGCCGAGCGTCTTCAGAGAGGCGGCGGGTGTCCAGGGTTCTTATGGAGAAGCAGCATTCACATCAGGGGCGGCAGCATCAGAAGATCTTTAGGTCTGATGTTATTTAAAGGAAGGGGGAGTGAGGGGAGCGATGCCTCGGCTGTGGCTGAAGCCAGCCACGGCTGAGCTAACGAAAAAGGCGCAAGACTTAAGTTAATTTGCTGTCCGCTATGGACGTTTCTGAAATAGACATGGCATCTGAAGGAATCCACACGGTAATGAAGTCAGGCATGCACTCGGTGTCTGACTGCTCGTCTACTGCTCGTCTACAATGGTGATACAGCCGCTAACCAACATGACTTCTTTCAATTGGAGAGTGGCACGGAGCTGCCTCTGGCTGCGGGGAGAATTTATACAAAGGCCGTGTGTGGCCGTGCGTCTCGCGCTCCTGCCGACCGCGTGTCCCATGCTCACGCGTGTCCCTTTCCCCACATGTGCGCGCGCGTCCGGCCACAGCTGGGCAAGATGCGCCTGACCATCCCCTGCCGGGCGCTCACCTGCTCCCACCTGCAGTGCTTCGACGCCACGCTGTACCTGCAGATGAACGAGAAGAAGCCCACCTGGGTGTGTCCCGTCTGCGACAAGAAGGCCCCCTACGAGCACCTCATCATCGACGGGTAGGACACGCGCCGCCGCCGCCACTACCTCCACCTCCACCACCATCACCACTACCACTACCACTAGCACTACCACTACCACTCCCACCTCCACCACCACCCCCACCTCCACCTCCACCAACACCACCACCTCCACCTCCACATCCACCAGCACCTCCACCTCCACCTCCACCACCACCTCTGCCATCACCACCACCTCTGCCATCACCACGACCTCCACCAACACCACCACTACAACTACCACCCCCACCTCCACCCCCACCTCCACCACCACCTCCACCTCCACATCCAACACCACCGACACCACCACCTCCACCACCACCACCACCCCCACCACCACCACCACCACCACCACCACCACCACCACCTTCACCACCTCCACCTCCACCTCCACAGACCGGGGGCCACAGACCACCGCCGTGACATGGTAACACAAATCACTCCCCAAAGTGTGTGTGTGAAGAGTGTGAGTGTGTGTGGCTGCGACACACGCTCTGTGAGCTGATGTTTGACTCCTCCGCCGTACGCACCGCACACCACAGGCGCGGCGCCGCCTGCAAGTCATTACACAGGATGTCAGGCTTCTTTTTTCTCTTTTCAGAGGCGTTCCGCTACTGTTTAGTCAGATTTCCATATAAATTAGTTTCCATGGCGATGTGGCCTGTGATTGTTGACGGCGCCCTCCCGATACTCATTTCATATTTGAGGGCCGCACCGCGCAAAGCGCAGGGTCTTAAAGACCCCTCGCTGTGTCCGGGCCGCCGACTTTCACCCAAAATGAAACAAAAAACAAAAAGGGCTGCTAAACATTTGGTCAACGTTAGCGTCGGCGTTTGGGAATGGACCTGTATCTCAACGTGTAGGACGACAGTAACATCATATTAACATCTAAATGACTTCCCATCCAGACCGCTCCTTCTGTAATTTAGGACATCATGGCTGTCTACTGTAAGACTAGCTGTCGATATCACTTGGGTTTCGGACTCCTCGTGCAATGTTCTTGCGGTGCTCGTTTTACCAACGTCACGTTAGGTTTTCAAAAAGGCAATGGATTACTTTGTTTGCCTGTGAGATATGCAAGTAACCTCGAAGTAGAAAGTAATAAAGTGTGTGTGCCAATCAGGAAAAATGCTGACGGTGCAAATAGTAAGTGGATGACGTTTATATTGACTTACAAATAGCCTTTTTATGTCGTTGTAATCATCGCAAATTGCTTTAAATCAACATGCAGGAGATTTGATTATGTACTGCGTGCATTTTCTGTGTTGATCAAGTTTGCAGCCGATATTGAAAATGAGTTTAGACTGGGATGTAAATGATATAACAATATAGGCCGTGTGATGGGGGAAAAACACCCCTCACTTATGTAATTGAGATTCCACTGTGTAGTTTTTAATTTAGTGTAACTTAATTTACAAAGAAAGTTAAACTTGTGCAACAACTTACACAATTACACAAAAAAAAACCCTAAACAGTATTTGTGAAGACATGTCCCGTGTCCACCATGCAGCCAACGTGAAGACACTTTGTTCTCCCTAAGGGCTTCTGGGATGGTTCTCGTCGGTAGAGAGGTGGAGATTCACTCGGAGGTCACTGTGCACGGCGACAGAGCCCACGCACCTGCCAGGATGGGCTTTCTCATCAACACGCACCCAACGCATGAATCTAATTCATCACATTTTCCATCAGCCACATTGGCATGTGTCGGACAAAAGTTTTTTTTAGTTGCATTTTACACTTACGTTTTAGGGCATTCAGCAGACGCTCTTGTCCGAAGCGACTTACACTCGGTGCATTTTGTCGTACATTTTTGGGGTTTACAGTGTCTTCTTCCAGGACACTTTGGCAGGTGTCGGACGAGCCGCTCTATCCGCCCGCTCTACTTCCCACTGAGCTGCGGCCGCCCCCAGGGTCACGTTGGGATTACGAGTGGCTGCGGGCTGGACTGTGCGAGAGACGACGGCAAAACAACCCTTTTCCCGGCGGCGTCTTTCCATCTGCATCGGCAAACACAGGCGCCGAGCACATCACACTAATTGCGGGTCTGCTGCTTTTACGCAGCAAGCACAAGCCAGCAGACGTATCCCCACGGGTTGAGTCAACTTAACCGTGCCCTCTCTTGAGCGACTCCTGTGTGTGTGTCCTATGATGACACCCCCATGTGAAGACAGACAGACAGACAGACAGGCAGACAGACAGAAAAGAAGGCACTGACAAAATCCATATCTTCCAGTACATCCTGGCGATAATAACACTCGAGAATATGATGTTGTTATAGATGGATATTTTGGTTGCTCCTGCATTAATGTTTGACGAGGCTTTTGTGGTTGAAGTAAATAACTTTATCTGGTATTGAGTTCACCCACTCTTCAGGCAGACGCGTCATTAAGTGCTTATTTATACCGAAACGACGGTGAATGTTGAGCCAATGATGTTGAACAGAGATTGGACTTGTTATAAATATATATACCCAATACATATTTACATTCCAGCACTGATTTCAGTACCGTTGTGTAGTGGTACAGTGCAGTCACCTTTCCATCTGACCTCCACAGAAATCATCTCCTTCGCACATCTGGGCACCTGATCTGACTCTTGATTTCTCTCTTTAGTTGTTTTTGTGTGTGTGTGTGTGTGTGTGTGTGTGTGCGTGCGTGCATGTGTGTGTGTGTGCACGTGTGCGTGTGTGTGTGTGTGTGTTAACAATGAGTCATTTAATGAGTTAGGATAATTGGCGCTGCGCTAATTGCACTCCGAGACCACCAGCCCACCACCGAGTGTGATTTCTGCTGCTCCCCTTCACTTATATTCCCAATTAGCATTTTAAAGAGGATGGGGAGAGGAGGCACCATGCGTTCTCTGCGGTGGGCCTAATATGACACAGAGCAGGAGCTGTAATTAACAGGCTCCTTGATTCGCCGTCTGCGTCGCCGTGTGACGCTCGCGCCGCCTCCGTTGACTTTGCTCACGGTGGAAGTGTGCCCGCAACTTCTAGCGCGGGCCTGGCGACGGCATTTCGCTTGAACAGGGGGAAGCGCCGGCGCTGAGCTGCTCTGGCCCTCTGCTGCTGCTGCTGCTGCTGCTGCTGCTGCTGCTGGCGGCCCCCCTGTGGTTGTTTTAGGAACTGCAAAGTGAGAGAATCACCCCGGCGTGTGGACTCCAGCGGCGATGGGGAGTCCGATGTCGCGTTTCCGCCCTGTTTGCCCGCCACCGCCGCCGCAGCCGCCGTGTGACATGCATTTGTTCTGTGCCCCCCGCAGCCTCTTCATGGAGATCCTGAACAGCTGCATGGACTGCGACGAGATCCAGTTCAAGGAGGACGGCTGCTGGTCCCCCATGAGGTGGAAGAAGGAGGTGCAGGAGGTGTCGTCGGCGTCCTACAGCAACGGCGTTGACGGTGAGTCCCCCCGGGGTCCTCAATCCATACTCCTCCATCAGGAAGACGACTCCTTCACCTGGAGATGAGCTGTCGAGCCAAGCAACAGCAACACCACTTTAGAATATTGTAGCATCTCTGCCCTCAGAATGAGGCCTGGATGTTTCATCCCAACGACCGCCTCCACGGTTTTGTAACAGTGATTTTGTGATTGTTTACAAATGCTTTGCCTTTTGAAACTGCCGTGCCACTACCCATGGCAGGGGGCGTGGCCAAACTAGGTTTGGCTCAGCCCGGGTTACAGTGTATTTACCTTTTAGTTATGACCCGAAGTGACTCCATTACCCATGATGCCTTGTGATGTGAGAGCCCTAGTGGACTAAAAACAAAGATCCGACCCACAATCTCGGCCTCACAAATCTAGCCTCATACCACATCTAGTCTCACGCCAAATCTAGTCTCACACCAAATCTAGTCTCACACAAAATCTAGTCTCACGCCAAATCTAGTCTCACGCCAAAAAATCTAGTCTCACGCCAAATCTTGTCTCACGCCAAATCTAGTCACACACCAAATCTAGTCTAACGCCAAATCTAGTCTCACGCCAAATCTAGTCTCACACAAAATCTAGTCTCATGCCAAATCTAGTCTCACGCCAAATCTAGTCTCACGCCAAATCTAGTCTCACGCCACTATCCCCTGTCTGTGTGACACGGCCATATTGACCCAGCAGCAGCTACACAGACACTTACAGCCACTGTTGTCCTCCCCCACCCCCCTCACCCCCTCACCCCTCACCCTCAACCCCTCCAGGCTCCTGCAGGACGTCGGCGGCGGAGCAGCGCTCGTCCTCGTCGGGCCACGGCGGCGCCGGGGGTCCGGGGGGCGGTGGCGGCGGCGGCCGGAAGGTGGAGGTGATCGACCTGACGTTGGACAGCTCGGAGGACGAGGCGGCGGACGAGGACGAGGAAGACGAAGACGACAACTACGAGAGCCAGGACTCGCCGGCGCCGCCGCCCCCGCCACCGCCGCTCCCGCCCCCCGCCAAGCGGCCGTGCCCCTCGCGGTCGCCCGCCTCACCGCCCGTCAACAGCAAAGGGTGAGGCCCCGCCCCCTCTTTACCCCACCCCCCCCCCCCCCCCGGCTGGCGGTCCGGAGGCCGCGCCTCTGGACCGCATACGTACACTAAGCCAATCGGCAAAGTAAATAACTAACCTCTTGTGCTGATTGGTCGGATTTTTACGTGGGTTGGTGGGGGGGGGCAGGCTATAACCATAACCATAACCATAAACTATAAGAGTGATCAGCATCAGGTCTTTATGAGCCCCAGTGCTCCGTCACTGAGTTCTGGCCCGCCTCACGGAACCAAAGCGTCTCTCCGGAGTGGCGACATCACACTTAAGTTCTCAATAGAATATTCATGAGGCCCTCGGGAGACGCCATGCACGCCGACTCGAGAGTGTCACGCTTTGGAAATTATATAACGCCTGTGAATGATTTAAGGGCTCCTTCCAAACACTGAGCTGGAAGTCGGCTGCTCGTCCTTTGTCGGCTAATTGGCGCCATCGTCCAAAGGTCACACGCGGCCGTGACACTGGTCCAGAAGTGTGTGTATATCATGGGTGGTTGTCACCGCCATCGAGCGCTCCTCGTGTATTTCGCTCTCTCTGCCTTTTCCGTCGGTCCTCTCGGTTCGCCGCAAATGACCCCCACAGGGTTTCTCTCTGTTCTCTTCTCTCTGTCATGACGGGGCGGGGGGGGGGGGGTTCTGAGGTTCTGTTGGGAGGCGCGGAGGTCTTGGGTGATGGTTGACTGACTCCCGTCTTGTCTTACGACCGGCCTCTTTTAATTGATTGGGCGAACGCGTCCCATCTCTTCCGGGGCCGCGGCCCTCGTTCACGCCTGCGCCTCTCAGTCCCACGAGAAGAACCGGTCCTGAGAGTTTACCTCCGCCCGAGAAGGAAACCCGAGAAGGAAAACCGGCCCTCTCTCTCTGTGTGTGTTTTCCTCTTTTGTTTCAGTGTTGTTATGGCGTCTTTTGTCCCCCGCGTCGTCTGAATGGCGTTGGAACAACGCGGCTTCCTTGAGAGAGCAGATCCCACGGGCCTCCCGCACGCCATCTCCTCCTTCATTTTGGCTCGTCTTAACATGAGGTTCTTGTGTTGTTGTTTTTTTTCTCCCCCCCCCCCCCCCCCCCCCATCCCATAATGACCTGCAGGGTATTGAACCTGCACCACCCGTCTCCCCCCCTCAGCCGCACTCCCAGCATGCAGAGTGTGGACACCAGCTACATCCCCCCTGTGCCTCCCCTCATACAGGACTACAGACCCTACTACCACACGCCCACCGATCTGTCAGGTAGGCACGCACACACACACACACACGCCAACACAGTTATTACATAACACGCATATACCTGCCTGCCTATCGGCCCAACACTAATGTACACAATTAATTTCATGGTCATGCTCTGAAATCACAATGGGCTCATCCAGAGGCTGGCCCAGTCCTCAAGAGAGCAGGTGCTGATGCTGCACAGCCATATCCTCTACAGTAGTTCTGAATACATCCATAGTCCAGTGTTCTCTGGCGCACTCCGGGTCCTCCATCATGCACCGGCGCTGCCCAGGTGTTGGAAATTCATCCTCCATGATCCCTGTTGTGATGCTGAGCTTTGTGTGTGTGTGTGTGTGTGTGTGTGTGTGTGTGTGCGCGTGTGTGTGTGTGTGTGCCGTCTCCTCCCCAGATTTGAGCTTCTTCTCCTTCCTGCAAGGGGACAATCATCAGGTATGTTCTCACGGTGTCCCAGCGTGGGGCTTGCGTGCATGCGTGTGTGTTTGCACTGACTGCCACCTCCATGAAGAACACACACTGCACAAACAACAGCCATGTCAAACCAGGGCAGGGGGGTGCACTCTGCGTTGCGGGGGGGGGGGGGGGGGGACCAAAATAGACAGAATTAAAAATAAATTGCTGAATACATAAATGATTAACAAGGCAGAAGTGTTGCGGGTCTGTCGCTGTGTGATGTAGCTTCCCCAAACGCACGCACGCACGCACACACACACACACACACACACATGCGCGCGCGTGTGTGGCGCATTAAGATGGCGACTCCTGGCTGGATGGCGTGGTGTGTTTGTAGCACGGCGCGCCCGCTCTCCCGTGAGTTGTGTAGCCTGTGTTGTCACAAAGACAGCCTGACAAGCGGCCATCTGTCCCCCCGCTGCCGAGGCCCCGCCAAGACCAACCGTCGCTGGTAACTCACCAACACGAAACATGTCTGGCTGGGACCGACTGCAATGGGCTAGAGCCCACCCGTAAAGGTAGAACATGGAAAATAAAGGCACCAAAGATAAGTCATTAAGATATATATATATATATATATATATGGGTATGTAAAAAGTCCAAAGGAACTGTCTATTGAGAGTGTTTATCTGTGTTAATACTCACAGGCCTACTGTGACTGTTAATAGGTTTGTTCATAATAACAGGACCACTGTGGCTGTTAATAGCTCTATTAATATTGACGTGGCTTCTGTGACTGTTAATAGCTCTGTTAATGCTAACGGGGCTACTGTGACTGTTAAAGGTGTCAGTACTGTAAAACACACACAGTTTCAGCTCAAATTCAATCGCAGAGAGACCAATGGAACACATGATGATGTGAATATGAGTGTGTATGGATGGTGATGTTGTACGTGAAGTGTGCCACACAGTGTAGTGTTGAACTACAGGCTTCCAGGAGGCCTTACCCTCACTCTGACGCTGACATTAAACTCACTGCTTCTCTGACGGAGCTTCACCATCCACACATCTGTAAGGATTTCAAATCAACACTGGCGCAGACTGGCCACGGTTGAAATACACTCACACATCTTTTGACTTTAATGGAATAACTCGGTACCGAAACAGGAAGTGAGGCGTAACTCCGCCCTCCTTGCGTTTTCATGTTTTCCGGCCCAAGCTTTGTAGTTTTGCTGGTTCCCTTCCCTGACCCGCTCTGCCCCAGAGGTTCTCCTGTAACAGAGTAGTTCTGCTGGTTCTCTTCCCTGACCCGTGACCCGCTCTGTGTCCCAGAGGTTCTCCTGTAACAGAGTAGTTCTGCTGGTTCTCTTCCCTGACCCGTGACCCTCTCTGTGTCCCCCCCCCCGCAGCACTACAACATGGTGATGGCCGCCGCCGCAGCCGCCTCGTCCTCGGAGGACCACGAGCTGCTCCTCAACCGCTTCCTGCCCTACAGCGCCGCCGCCGCCGCTGCCGCCGCGGCAGGCTCCGCCTCCTCCGCCGCCTCCCAGCTGTTCCTGGACCAATCGGGCGGCCCCGGGGGCGGGCCCTTCTCAGCCCCGCCCACCAACGGCGGCAGCAGCAGCAGCAGCTCGGGCAGCAGCGGCGGCAGCCTGGGTTGCCTGCGCGACGCCCAGTCCTCCTCATCCGCGCACATCGTCCTCGTACGCACACGCGCCGTCGCACGCCCACGCACACCCCGGGGTGCTGGTGGGGGGGCGGGGCGGCGCCGAGGCCAGCGCGGCGGCCGCCATCTACGGGGGCATACCGGACATCATCTCGCTGGACTGACTGGCGTAGCGCCGGGGCGGAGGAGGACTGACTCCCCCACACACGCCCCCCCCCCCCCCACACCACCACCCGCCTTCCCCCACCTACGGCGCCGCCATGTCTCCCGTGTCATTGTCGTGCTGCTGATTGGTGATTGGACGTAGGCCGAGCACCGCGGGGCAGGTGGGGGAGGGGGGGTGGGCCTCAGAGACCTCCCATCGCCGGGCCGGCGGCCAATCGACACACAGGGTTGTTTAGTGAAGACAGAGGGACGGCGCGGCGGTCGTCAGGAGGGACCCGCCCACCCCCGCCCCTGACGCAGGCCTGGTGGGGGCGGAGCCTGTGTGTGTGTGTGTGTGTGTGTGGGGGTGGGGGGGGGGGGGGGAGGGCGGGGGGGGAGAAGGGGGAGAGAGTTCACCCACTGGAACTGGAGAACAAAGACGGTGGAGTCGGTTAATTGGCTCCGTCGGCAAACTGACCTCAAAACAGCGACCTCAGCGTGGTAATGAAGGAAGCCGTGTCCTGGAGGCGCCAGAAGCCCCCAGGTCACCGCTGTAGCGCCACCGCCACAGAGCCCCGCCCCCCTGCCACACCCCCCGCCACGCCACGCCCACAAGCTAAAGTCACAAAAAACTACTAAAAAGAGGACGTTTCTTTTTTTAAATTTTTGTTAGTAGCTGGCGGGGGGGAGGGATGGGAGGAGGGCGTGTACAGAGAATACAAATCTATTTTCCTCCATTACTTTTGTACATTCATTAAGAGACTTTTTCGTTGGCGTGTAGTGACTTACTTTGATCCTCAACGCAGACTGTAAGTTATTCTACACGTGTGCGGATGCTTCTGCTCTCTCTCTCTCTCTCTGTTCCCCCCTCGGTTCTGCCCGGTTCTCCTGTAAAGTTCTCCACGAAACCTTCTGCTTTATTTCTCTTTGTTACTGTTATGAATTGAGATTTGAGGTGGGGGGGGGGGGGGGTTCTTTATTTTCCCCTGGTTTGTGCGCCCGGTGGCCCTGCAGCCCGACTGTACTGTTTATTCATGTACTCATAATTTTATTACTTTTTAAATTATGTACGATATTGTCAACGTTACAATATGCATTCCCCTGAAGACTCCTACCACACGATGCTGTCTATCTGGAGTGCGCACACACAAACACACACGGATCCTTTTCTTTTTTGTTGTTGCTTGTTTCTCCTCGTTGACTTGCGTGCCGTGTCTTCCCCCTCCCCTTATGAAGTCTCGGTCACTTGAACAGCGTGTCCTCGTGTACCAGTGAAGCGCGTTTAAGAGTTTGGAACATTTTATTCACTCTTGAGTGTCACGCCATCTTTTTGTTTTGCAGCAGCAGGAGAGTGGTGGGGATGACTGTGGGGTGGGTGGGTGGGTGGGTGGGTGGGAGGGGGGGGGGGGGGGGTTTACACAATGCCAAAAAAAAGACATCAGACGCCATCCCTGAAGGAGGCTCACTCTGAGTGCGGCCGGACACTCGTGCCACGGCGTCTCCTTCCCCGTTCAGCCCTTCCTCCGTGTCCTGCACGCATCGTGGCGAGGCAGCGCGAGGCGTGTCGCGGGGGTCGTCCGGGGACGGGACAGGAAACGGACAGTGGCGTCGCTTCCTGTCTGTATTTATGGCTGTCAGCCTCAGCCTGGGGGGGGAGGGGGGGGTCAGGGGGGCGGGGCCTGCGGGCTAGTTGACCAAAAGAAACGGGGCGCCTGCTCGCGTGCACACTTGGCGGTGCTGCTGCTCACGTGCACACTTGGGACAAAGACGGAAAAAAAAAAAACGCAAAAAGAAGAATCTCTTTGGCGGACTTTGGTGGACCTCCGTTC
>JAXIVH010000005.1:8433545-8516520 GCA_036785325.1 Urophycis tenuis | reverse complement strand
CAGTGATTTTATTTATTCGGCTGTTATAACGGCTTCACTTTCCCCCACTGTTCTCTGCTAGACGTCACGCAAACCACCGTGGCATCTTAAAAGTCTTACGGTCAGGTGGAGAGAGGCGGAGCAGGGGAAAGGGGGCTGAAATGCTATATATTTAATGTGGTGCATGTCCTCCGCTATTACGGGCTGTGCAAGAGGAGTTTAATGGGAATAGTGCCATTGGTGTCAGCAGTGACTGTGTGCAAGAGGCCTGCAGGCAATGTTGACAGAAAAGAACACTCAGTTGGGTAGATGCCAGTGTCACCTTAGCTAAAGGAATAGTGAACTATGTGTATTTGTATCTGTATGGAAACTGCAGTTGTCCAAACGTGGGAGTTTGATGTGTGTTTGTCTGTGAGCTCTTTGTCCATCCAGAGTGAGAGAAATGAATTTATATATTTTTTAGAAAATGAAAGCTGTACTTTTAAAAACAAAGGACTTTGGCGATTTAAGAGTCCCAATTTTACAGAAACGATCTCAAAAAGTCTGACTCTCGTCGACATGTACACTCACTGCCTTAAATCCACAGGTTCTGTTTTCATAGCTTCAACCCGAGGAAATCAAAAGGCTTTTCAAGAGAGACGAGGATAGCGCGGTGTACAGTAGACTGTTGTCAGTTTGTATCAATATGCTAAGTGGAAAAAAATATTTATTACCTGCATTGGAAGAAATTGTTTACTTATTGAATGTCTCCTGTTTATGTAGAAAAGTTAGATGTAATAAAATGCATTCTGTTTTCTTGTGTCTCCATCATTTATTCGAGGCCCCTGGAAAGCGAAGTGGTGGAAACGGTCTTATTGTTGTTCGTTCCGTTCTGCAGAGCTCCAACACTTGCACCAACAGCAATAAAACGCTTGGTGGCAGTAGAGTCCACTTGTACAGGTGCCATTATGGCCACATGTGCATAGCTGTCATAGATCTGCAGCACTATATGACAAGCACATGTAATCACTGCGACTTAATGTACTAACGGAAAATTTTTGTAAAATATGCCAGCCAAACAACACTATTCGAGGCTGACTCACACTCCAGTGGCAACGCTGCCCAGTGTTGACCAAATGCGTAAGCTGAATTGTGGCATTTAACAAGTCAAACATCGGCACCAATCATGGTGTACTGGGGGTGGGGGTGGGGGTGGGGGTCGGGGTGGGGGGGTGTCTCCTAGAAGTAGTCTTGTCTACCATCCTGTCGACCTTAGTACTCTGGGACCAACATCACCAGAAGAGAGGGATGCTGTGGTTTCACGGACCGTGTAGTGTTTATTCCGTGCGTCAGCCTACACTTGGAGGGGGACGAGAAAAGTAGCCTGGATTGTATTGCCAGCATTTGTTTCAGCTGAGTTTCGTGCTCTTTTGTTTTTAGAGGCTGTACGCAGGAGTACAGCGTATCGTGTGACACTATGGATGAAGAAAGCCAAAGCACTTTCTTGAACAAGTCATTGACCGGACTGGACCGCTTCAGCAACCTGGAAGACATCGACGTGACGGCGGATGGGAGCCTAGTTTTGAGACTCCTTATTTGCTTCGTTTACTCGGTTGTGTGTGCAGTTGGTTTGGTGGGCAATTTAATGGTGCTTTTCTTTATTCGGGTCAAACAAGAGAGAAAAAAGTCGAGGGTTAATTTATTTGTTCTGAACTTGGCAGTGACAGATTTTCAGTTCGTTCTGACTTTGCCGTTCTGGGCAGTGGACACCGCGCTGGATTTCAGCTGGCCGTTTGGAAACGCCATGTGCAAAATCATCCTTTCTGTCACCGTCATGAACATGTACGCCAGCGTGTTCTTTCTGACTGCCATGAGTGTGACCAGGTACTGGTCTGTTGCTTCCTCTCTCAAAGACCGAACAAGGCAAAAGTCTATCTCTGCCAAATGGGTATGCGCAATGATTTGGGTAATGGCAACCGTGGCGACGGCACCAACCTCCATTTATTCTTCTGTGACCAACGTGACGGGAGAAAAACTTTGTCTGTTGAGGTTCCCAGGTGGGCAATATTGGCTGGCAGTTTATCACATTCAAAAGATACTTGTTGGGTTCGTGTTGCCAATGTCCATCGTGTCCGTCAGTTACATCATGCTGCTGCGCTTCATTCGCCATCGGGGCATGAAACCTGGAAACCCAAAAGGAGGTCGCAAGTCACAAAATCTGTCACCATCGTCGTTCTGTCCTTCTTCCTCTGCTGGATGCCCAACCAGGCCATCACTTTTTGGAGTGTGCTGGTGAAGCTGAACGCTGCGAACTGGGATAAGGCGTACTACATAGTTCACTCGTATGTGTTCCCAGTGACAGTGTGTCTTGCGCACACCAACAGCTGCCTTAACCCCTTTATCTACTGTCTCATGAGGAAGGAATTTAGAAAGAAACTGAAAGACTTAATATATCGTGGATGAGGGTTTTTTTTTTTAAACAAATAATCGTCAACCCAAACTGTGCCAACATTAGTCAAGACGCACCGGGAGCGCACAGTGCAAAGCGCGCACAGCCAAGCACAACTTCCGAAGATCGTGTCGATTAGATAAAATAAAACAAGGGCAATATTGTATAGGCTATTAGAAGATTGTCGTTCCATGTAGACCTGTGCTTATTGTCTCTACGTTGACATAAAATGGCATATCTTCCTCGATATTCTGGAGTGGGTTAGTTCAGTTTATGTAACCTACACGACACATTACTGTAGCCTACTGTAACACGCGCCTGTTATATTACCGTGAGCATTGTTGTGTGTAATGTATAAATGTCAACCAAAGGCAATAGCCTCTGTAGGCTATGTAGCCTATATGCGCAATTCCAGCATGAATAACGCGTAGGCTACTTGTTTGCTTAATTGACGTTTTCATAAAAAAAAAGACACAACATTGCAATTCATATTCATATGTGCAAAGTGTAAATAAGAGATAAGATGATCGGCCTATTTCATTGATCCGACGGGAAACGCTATATACGAAGGGCAATTATGGACAATATGAGAAACACAAACGCACTCGCAGAAGCAAAAAGCACTTCAAGTCAATAGAGCCTGAAAAAACGCAATTCTAGCCTATGAGATGTAATATGATTTAGTTTAAATGCCACACCCTTTGAGGTGAAGCTGACATGTTAACAGTGTATGTAGACTATGTGCATCTCTGTGTCATTATTGTATGTATACGTCTCATTAAAAAAATCAATACGTTGGATGTGTTCACACGTTCTTATTTGTAGGCATTGGCCTATATGCAAACAAACAAACTACAAACAAACGAGCCAATGCACGAATATATAACAGCGGAATGTGTGACTTAATTACGCATGCCGAAAACAATTAATCAAAGAACGAACGTAAGCACGAGGGAAGAAAATTGACATTTACGTTCATTTTGTAAACAAATAATCTATTTGATAACTAATTTAAATTCGCCATGGACGTTATAGCATTGGAGCATCTGGAAAGTAATCAATATGCCTAACGTTAGAGATAGTTGATGCGCCAGAAGAAGGCAACATTTTCCTTACAGATCAGCGTGGATGTGCTCACGTTGACCGCCTGCCAAGAGCTAAAAGATGTGTTGTACAGTTGTTCAGCTCGAGATGAGGAAACGTTTAATTTCCTGACATTTTGATAGAACGTCCACTATTTTGTTACCTTAGAAGGTGTTTATGTATGATTTTAACGCATCTAATCTTGAGCCCTCCAATGGCCAGGTAGCCCTAATGATGACTTAAAATGTCAGCTCCATGGGTCGTAGTGTTGACATTTTCAATTCCTTGATTCATTGCTGTAGAAAAAAGACATGCGATGACAAAAAATATAACAACAATTAGTGAAGGTCAGTAAGGTCAATTTGCACCAACCTATCGACCACCAACTTATCAAGCATCAGTAAATTCTACAGCAATTCATGCCATTCGTGCGCATGAACTGCATGTAAAAAAAACTCCCTGCACCACCTCCAGGTTTAAAGAGTGTACAGCATAGTTGCATCAACAACATATGCAAACAAATAACGCTACATTTACTGAACTATAGTTTGACCGTCTACTTCACTACACCACATCGTGGGATTTAACATGCGCTCGATCGAGTCACTGCGCTCATCAGGGATGACGTCAGCCGCGGTCACGTGACTAGCGCCTCCCGGAAACGTTTTGAGAGACGAGGGCGGCGGCGAATCCATGGACGAACCACATCCTCTTCCAGTGTTGTATTTGGATGAAATGGAAACTGGCAATGTGTGAATTTGATCATCCAGAGATCCGATCAGTTGAGTCTGTGAATGGCGCCAAAACAGGACCCTAAACCTAAGTTTTCAGAAGGTTTGTATCACGGGAAACGATGCACCGATGTGAACTGAATTCGTCCCCGTTGTCCAGAGGGGGCGGGTTTGTTTTTTTTGTTGAAGCCCAGTTTCCAATATCAATATTATTGCTAATATAGCATCGAATGTGAAACGAATCAGCAATCGCCACGCATAAAAAAGCTCAAATTAACCACAGAGTGCAACACAGAGGATTATTTATCCTAGTTCATATGTCTACCGTACGTTAGCTTGCTTAGCTAAAGCAGCTGAAATGTGATTGGACGACAGACAAAGCGGCAGCTTTTGTTGCCCAGCTGATTCCGTACGTACGTGAGCTCAAGAAGGGTGCATGTGATTACATTTATACCAGAGATCAAATATACACATTCAAAGTCCCGTCTGTAGCATCTTTGCCACTGGTGAACAGTGATTAGACCTGACCTACAATCTGTGTACCTGTGTTTGGTTGCAGGGGAAAGAGTCCTGTGTTTTCATGGGCCATTGCTCTACGAGGCAAAGGTTTGTCACTGTGTGCTTCTTACGTATTGGTTTGCTGCAACAACAAGACATGGAAACTGGTGGATGTTTATTGCCTAATATAAATATACTTGTATTACAGTGTGTGAAGATCAATATAAAAGAAAAGCAGATCAAGTACTTCATTCATTACAGCGGATGGAACAAAAAGTAAGCTCTTGTAAATTAACAATGCTATTGTCCTCCCCTGGTGTTTGTGGTGTTTTTGAAGTTGTTTTTACTGCTGCAACATTTAAAGACAAGCACTTTCTCCTTCCAGCTGGGATGAATGGGTTCCTGAAAGCAGAGTTCTCAAATATGTGGACAGCAACCTCACTAAACAAAAAGAGCTTCAAAAGGCCAATCAGTAAGTGAGGCTTTTGTGGGCTCGTATTTTATTCTGACTTTATTCTAACCAAACTAAACGCATCAAACGTGCCATGACAGACAATTATCCTCTTTGAAACATTACAATAATGTGAAAAACTGTTTTTACAAATTTTACAAAAAAAAAAAAAAAGATAAACAATGCATGCCATTGGAAATGAGTGGCGCTACACACAAGAGTGTGTCAGAGCCCCGCGTAGAGACGCAGTGTGTGACTCTCTCCTGTCGCGTGGCCACCTTGACGTGTCTGAGGTGAAGTGTTGACCCCGGCCTGTGTTGTGTTTGCTCCCCAGGGATCATTATGTTGAGGGGAAGATGAGGGGGGCAGCACCAAGCAAAAAGATTGCTGCAGTGCAGCAGAAAAATGTTGATCTGTGAGTAAGAAAGTTGCATTGGCCGTCTTTTCACATACCTCGTTTCGTAGCATTTTCAACGCGCAGGCGAGTACACGTGTCCAAACCTGTGCTTTTTTTTTTTTTTTTTCAGGAAAGCGAAGAAGAGCAAGCAGAAGAGTAAGAAACGTTATTTTCCATTGATTCTCCACTTGGAATTTTAACGGGAAGACAAACAAACGTGTGTGTGTGTGTGTGTGTGTCTTCTGCAGCCCCTGGGGCAGGAGAGGGCACTAGCACCGGAGAGATGCCCCAGGGACCGAGGAAGAAGAGGGCTCGGGCAGATGCCACCGTTGAAAGTGTACGTTGCAGTGCTCAATGCTCCCGTCGCCGTTCTTCCAGCGCTCCACACCGCAGCCACTGGTTGACAGGCCGCGCGTCTGTGCGGGCCGGGTGACCAAAGTGTGTCTGGTACTCTGGTTACGTTTCCACTCACCTCTCTGGTGTGGTACACACACACACACACACACACACACCGCATATTATTCACCCATTGCTTGATGATTACATTAGTGCTGATCGTTGGTCTCCAGGGGGAATTTTATTTAAATGTAAGAACCCCACTGTATTTATTTGCGTCATGTATGTGCCTGATCAGTTCCTTGTCACTCGAGGGGCCTCTCGTGTGAACGTTCTTATTTATTTGCTCATTAGCCGCGACCAATTGTAATCAAGCATCAGGGCTGAAATCCGGCTGAAGGGTAGCGCTCTGAGGAGGCCGACGGGTTCGGCCTGCGGATGCGCTCGTCTCACGCCTCGTCTCCTTGTCCAGGAGGAGATGTTCACCAACCGCGTGGAGGTGAAGGTGAAGATCCCGGAGGAGCTGAAGCCCTGGCTCGTGGACGACTGGGACCTCATCACCCGGCAGAAACAGGCGAGCGCACGCCTGCAGCCGTCCGCATGTCCTCCCTGAGGAGATGTTGTGTAAAAAAAATAAAAAAAAGCACACACACGCGCACACACACACACACACACACTACTGTTCCTTTAAATTATTTATTAAATCACGTCTCAATGGGGCTTTTCACTAGGTGCAGTGCGATTGATATGCTGCCTGCTGCTGCGCTACGTGTTGGCCAATGTTGGAGCGCGGTGATGGGTGCTTACGAGGGGCTTTCATTTCTGAAACAGTGCGTAGGATCGCACAAAAGCCCCCCCCCCAAAAAAAAAAAAACAGACCCATAAAACCTTTACATGTGCACACCTGTCGGCAATTTTTCCCTTTTGTAAATCACGTAAATGGAAATGTGCGCACGTGGCTCAGCCTCACACCCTACCCGACACGTCGCCGTAGCGCATCGGCAGACGGGTCAATTCAGGCAGCAGGTGATCGGTGCATGCATATCGGAAGCCTGCTAATCAATGGCACGTCGTGGTGAGTCACAGTGACAACCGAGAAGAAGACAAAAAAATTTATATTTCCCCCGCCCCGCAATCAAGGGGCTTGTGGGTGAGGGGGGGACATTTTAAAGAGCGCATGTTGTTTGGAGGCCTGATGCTGATGAGATATCGTGCTGACTTTGATTCTTAGGATTATGAAGGTTTGAGGTGACTGCGTCTCTTCACTTGTAAGGTTCTTGGGGACTGGTCGTGGCTCACCACATGCTCACTGATAACAGAAAGGGTACAAACAAAACTGCTAGTTTTGAATGTTTATGACAACGTGGACCTGTAATGAACATTCGATCGTTAGTGACGTTGAATCCGTGAGACGTGTCGTCGCCTGGCTTCAATTCACCACCTCACCACCGCCTGTGTCCCCCCCCCCCCCCCCCGTCTCAAATGCTCGTAGGCATGGGTCAGAGTTTACGTGGACCACACATATATTGCGGCGGGACCAATTCCCAAATGCGAATGAGCGTGGAATCCTTCAGATCAACAAGCGTGATGCCGCGGCCCAAAAATGCCACCGGACGCAATTGGATTAACCTGCACCACCAATCGGAGCATCAAAACACACCGGACATCAGAGGCAGACATCTTTGTTGTTTACAAAAAAAAAAAAAAAAAGACCTCAGCGCTCCCCCGTGGCTCCCACAGGGGGCTCCTCTCATTCGGTCGTCGCATTAGAACCCGCCCCATACTGGATGAACAGTCGGGATGGTGCGGGGCCGGGGCCAGGCCTGCTGGAACTCTGCCCCGAGTAGAAAGGTGGGCCAGATTTATATGCCAGAGCAAATACAACACAAGATTGTGTATTCGTCTGGTTCCCGGGCGAGCGCGCGGCTCTTTCAGGCCCCGTTACTTTACGTGTACCCAAGGGAGACCCGTGGTCATTTAATCACATAACACTATGAGACATTCCACACCCGTCGGTGGTGTTGTGTCGCATGATGGACACGGGAAATCTGCAACGAGGAGACGCTGTGGTAGCCATTTTAAACAAACAGTGTGTTGAATTTTTATTTCCTTCCCCCTATGGTTTTAATCTAGCCCGGGAACCAGGTGAATCTGCGAGCACACGTTTTGTTTGCTCTGGCACATGTGCCTGCCCCTCCCCCCCCCCCCCCCCCCCCCCCCCTCCCGTAAACACTGTCGCCCAGCAGGGCTGGTCCGGGTCAGGCCAATCACAACCAGTTATTTTACAGGGCGCAGATTTGCTACAAAAACCCCCTCAGAGGAGCGCACCTCGTGGGGCGCTTCGAGCCGTCTTCATCCATGACCAAAATGGCTACCGCTGACGTGTCACACGCTTCGTTGCTCTGATTGGTCGCAGGTCCAGCCAATGGTGTCCAGAGACATTTTTGGTGTGTATGCACATCGAAAACCCCCCTTTTGAAAAACCAAACTGAAAATGAACTGAAGGGGTGGCATGCTGTTGCTCATTTGCGATATCACGCCAGCTCTAATCAGCAGCTGGTCCAATTTGTGTGTGCATACGCTTGGCTCGAAAATGAAGCATTTTCAAGCATAGTGTTGACATGATTTTTACGCTGTCACAGTGCATCAAGGTCACGGAGGTGATTTGTCTAATCAACATGTGTTTGGATTCATGGGAAACAAAAATCAAGGGTTCTATTGTAATTCTTTGTTCTATTTCTTCTTTTCTTTTTTACAGTTGTTTCACCTACCGGCAAAGAAAAACATTGAGGCAGTCTTGGAGGACTATGCAAACTACAAGAAGTCAAAAGGAAACTCAAACGACAACAAGTAAGTCCAACAGTAACACTGAGACAAACGGCTGCTACAGGAAAAAGTTATACGGCTGCTGACGGGCACCCGTCTCACAGAACGTGAGAACGTTCCACCCAACATTCCACCCAGCTCCGCTTCTACACAGGGACCGTAGACGCAGTAGAAGAAGGGCATTTGATAGACGCTTATGTCCAAAGTGACTTAGGCCCCATCTACACTAACCCGAGTAAATCCAGAAACGCATAAATATTTATCCGTTTAGCCCTTCCGTCCACATTAGAACGGAGAATTCC
The DNA here is from genome assembly GCA_036785325.1 of Urophycis tenuis. Lineage (NCBI taxonomy): Eukaryota > Metazoa > Chordata > Actinopteri > Gadiformes > Phycidae > Urophycis > Urophycis tenuis. The sequence continues at coordinate 8,507,489 of JAXIVH010000005.1, read as the reverse complement.
GACGCTGAAAACGATGCTTTTCAGAAACGGTCGCTGAGGTGGATGAATGTGAAAACTCCGGGTTCGCGTTGTAGTGTGGTCAGGGTAGACGGAGGCTTTTAGAAACGATGACGTTCGGTTGCCATGACAATGCCGCAAGCTTGCGCTCGAGACGCTCAAGTCGCTCGAGACGCACAAACATGGCAGTTGAAATTGAAAGAATGGTCTATCTGAGCAATGAACTTATGTATCTTCAGTTACAATTTGGCATATTATGTAACACCTATTCGTTACTCCAACGCCGAAGGCGAGCACTGTACTTGTTGTGCTTAAGCGATGGAAAAAAAAAACGCGTGTATTAACGCTATCAGCTGATCGCGCGCCTGTAATCTAAACAGAGAGGCGTGGCGGGAGTCGCGTAACCATGACAATCATTGTTTATCAAAATCATTTCAGTGTGGAACGTGGTTGCAAAACATTCCGTAAACGATATGAAAACGATAGTGTGGACGGAGATCGTTTTCATTGCGAATGTGCGTTTTTATATTTACCCCGGTTAGTGTAGATGGGGCCTTAGAATCAGTGCATTTGTGGGGTTCGACATGTGGACAGTTGGAGGTGGGGATCGCACTGCCGACCCTCTGGTTAGTGGACGACCCGCTCTACCCGCTGAGCTATGCTGCCCTGCAGTAAGCCTTTTACCCAGCGCAGTCATCGATAGAGACCATAACGTCAACCACAGGTTTACCTCTCAATCACAGGTTTACCTGTCAATAACACTGGCGGAGAAACAGATGGGGGAACGAGAATATTAAACAAGAACGGTGCTCTGCCCTTTTTCCACTCCCTGCGTTTACAACTCTCAAGAAGTCCTAAACTACAGCGCCTTTATTTTAATTTATTTTTAACGCAGTCTCAAACCATGTAATCGATTGCCGCTGGCCACCGGCTGCCATTTCCTCCACCATGAGGTGACTGTGAGGTGACCCCCTGTGTTTTGCCCAGGGAGTACGCGGTGGGAGAGGTGGTGGCGGGGATCCGGGAGTACTTCAACGTCATGCTGGGCACTCAGCTGCTGTACAAGTTCGAGAGGCCGCAGTACGCCCAGATCCTGGCCGACACGCCCGACACGCCCATGTCCCAGGTCTACGGGGCGCCACACCTGCTGCGCCTGTTTGGTACGGAGAGACCTACACGCACACACGCACACGCACACACACACACACACACACACACTAGAGTGCGGATTGGGCCAGAATTTTCTGTCCGAGCCCGGCCTGCGTCCGACAGAATGGTAACCGAGCCCGACAGGCATAGCGCAACATGCGCGGGTTAACGCGCGGGTAAAATAAAAATTTGTGTGAGATGTGACCGAGACGTGACCGAGCCCGATCCGAACCTGAGCATGATTTCTAAATATTTGTCCGATGCCGACCTGGCCCGCCGGGCTTGGGTCGGGTATCCATCCTCATTCATCCCACGGCACGCACACGCCTGTTTGGTACAGAAAGACCGGCGCACGCACGCACGCACGCACACACACGCACACGCACACGCACACACACACACTAGAGTGCGGATTGGGCCGGAATTTTCTGTCCGAGCCCGGCCCGCGTCCGACAGAATGGTAACCGAGCCCGACAGGCATCAAGGTTTTTTTTTTTGCGCAACATGCGCGGGTTAACGCGCGGCTAAAATAAAAATGTGTGTGTGATGCGACCGAGACGTGACCGAGCCCGATCCGAACCTGAGCATGATTTCTAAATATTTGTCCGAACCCGACCTGGCCCGTCGGGCTTGGGTCGGGTATCCATCCTCATTCATCCCACGCACACGCCTGTTTGGTACAGAAAGACCTGCACACGCACGCACGCACGCACACACACACACACACACACACACACACACACACACACTCTGCCCTAAGTGGTCCATATTGAGTTGTTGCTCAGAGCCATGGGATAAGCAGACTAGCCGATGCACGGCCTTTAATAGCTGCTCAATTCTATTGGCTGTCTCGGGTCCAGGAAGTATACGGTCGGCAGGTGAAAAACACCCCGAATGCTCTCATACACAATGCTAGAGGAGGGGAGGCGAAGCGCTTCAGAAAGGCAGACGGCGGGGAGTTATTTCAGCATATAGACCACTTGAGACTCGCACAAATTGGTGTGCAATTTACATCTCAACGCTGCTTTTGTGATGAGCAGCTTCCAAACAATGCAGACAGCTGCACGCTACCTGACGTCGGTCTGAAATATCGCCTGATCTGAATATGACCTGCGATGAGCCGCTGTGCATTTCTGTACATAAAACTGAACAAATGGCCCGGAGTTTAAAAGCGTATATATATCCACCATCAATATGAAGGGAAGCTTGGCCAACTTCCCCTTTTTGTTAGCCAAAAACGGCATGCTCTTAGCCCAATAAGAAACTCAATAGACCATGATGAGGACGATGATAAGTACTATTGGCAGCCCTGTTAGGGGTATATCAGAAGTGAGCGTTCTGATCGATGATTATATGAAAAGTACCACCATCTGGGAGACGCAAAGTTGTATTTTTTCAAGCTGGTAAATTATGTCTTATTGGCTACACTTCAAGTCTCACAGGACTTTTGGTGCTTTGGCCCTAATGAACAAGTCTGCACTGGCTGCGAATCCCTACTTTGCGGACTGGATGGTCCAGTTGAGTGATATGTAATGGGAACACACACACACACACACACACACACACACACACACACACACACACACACAGCGTGTGTGTTAGCCACTCCACGCGTACTGTGAGTGGTTCTCTGTGCAATGGTTGGAGCTTGTGTAAAGGTCAGCCTTGTTGGGAGCCAGAATGACTTCAAACATGTCTTTCAGCCGAGGTGAAGATGACACGCACAATCTTTATTGCCATGCTGAACGCACACTACCTTGCCGTACAGATGGAATCTATTCATGCATTCAGGCATGTTTTGATCACATTACTTACACATGACTAACTGCACATTATGAATAGCTTGTTTTCTCGTTTCTTTACGTTTATTCGGACAAGAGTAATCTACATACAATTCCCGCAAGGATTTTTTTCCCCCCGCAAGGAACAAACAGAAGCTTTTCATCCACAAAGCACGGCTGTTGACTTGGCCTCCTGGAAAAAAAACAACAACATAAAGAAACAACAAAAGAAAACAAAAACAAAAAAAACCCAGCGACCACTCTGCCGACTGAGTGAGTGATTGTGTGGAATTGCTGTGTTTTAAGCTACAGACGAGCCGCTGAATCACCGAGCGTGCGTCTGTCTCGCAGGCTTGCTATTGATTGTCTGGGCTGCAGTGATGTGTGAAATGTTGTCCACCTCCCATCTTTTTCTGCCTTGTTTGATGCGGCATGACGTGTACATTCATGCCGCGTTTTGTTTTAATGCAACTCGGCACTTGAACGGGTCCCCTCGCTTTTTCACCTGTCATTAACTCTTTGCTGCCCCCGGATGCCGACCGTAATGTGACCTCTCTGTGGCCGTGTCTGCTTGAGGAGTTCCTCGCGGATGTTTGTCGATGTTAAGCGTTGAGGCCAACGTTGCCGTCCACCTGTGAAGGCACTCCTCACAGCAGCCGCGGCAAAGTCACAGAGCAGACCTGGAGGAGTGCGGCCTTTAAAAAAAAAAAATTGGTGTCAAGGAGTTGATGTTGGTAGATGCCTGACTGCCGTGGGCGGCTGTGTTATCCCTCTGCAGTGCGTATCGGTGCCATGCTGGCCTACACGCCGCTGGATGAGAAAAGCCTGGCTCTGTTGCTGAATTACCTCCAGGACTTCCTCAAGTGAGTAGAGCCCTTCAGTGGGTACTCTGTCGCCAGATGGAGCGGGGGGGGGGGGCCGGGCCTTGCGGTGGTCCTAATCCATCACTCTGCATTCCGAACCACAGCACAACCTGGGGGTGCAATAAAGAACCGTAATCAGTGATGTGTACACCGCGCTGTGGAAGCGCCCCGCGACAATGCGACAATCTAATAAGACGAGTAGGCGACTTCCCGGTGAACACAACCCCACAGTCCCGTCTTCACATTAAGTTTTTATTCTCAACGTGTGATGGATGTCTTCTTCATAACGGGGCCGGCACCTGTTTTCCTTCTCAAGTTGTTGTACTCACAAACGTTTATTTTGAATACACGTCTCAGTGGCGGGGTGAGTCTGAACAGAGCGGTGTCCACGCGGGAGTAGATCCACCCCTTGGGGGGGGGGGGGGGGGGGGGGTCGAGATCCTGTGAGGGGGGAATGGGGCTGGCGGTTAGCGGGCTCCTCGGCTGGTTAGAGTGATGATTGGACAGCCTGGATGGAGATGGTGCCCGATGAAAGTCCAGTGAGAGGTACTGTGCGCATGTAAGGTAACACTTCTGGGGTCCAGAGTGTGCTGGAGGCGCCAGTGAAGGTTAACTAGCTCATGTGGTCGAAATCGTCATTTCGGCAGCACACAGTAGGTGTAGGTGCTCCGTAGGACAGTAGGTGCTCATGTGTGCAGTGAGTCACAGAACTGTAGGAGTATGTGAGGTATTGTTTCATATTAAGTATCATTGCACGGCTATGGAGCACTGACACTCTGCGATGCAATGAGGCTTTTCAAGGTACATTTACAGGCCAATTAACAGACAGACAGAAATACTTTAATGATCCCTGAGGGAAATTGCATTTGTTAAAAAAAAAAAGAAAAGAGATAGACACTCTACGTATAGTAGTGTTAGAATATATAAATATATGATATAAACCTATGTAACAATATACAAAAGATATAAAAAATGTACATAAATGTACATACATCTAGGCATACACTATAGAAGTAAATAGCATACACAAACCTGTAGCATGTAAGATTAGGTAAGCGGAATGACCAGTTATGCAGTGAATGACCAGTTATGCAGTGACTACAAAGATGATAGTGACAAATTGTATAGTTTGATGACCACAGGCAGGAATGCTTTCCTATGTGGCTCTGTGGTGCATCTCGGTGAGAGGAGTCTTCTGCTGAAGGTACTCCTCCGCTGAGCCAGGGTGAAAAAGAGAGGGTGAGAGGCATTGTCCAAGATAGTCCGTTGCCTGGACAGCATCCTCCTTTCTGCCACGGTCGTCAGTGTCCAGCTCCTCCCCCACTACATCACCAGCCCTCTTGATGAGTCTATTAAGTCTGTTGGTGTCCGCAACATTCATCCCACTGCCCCAGCATGTGACAGCAAAGAAAATCGCACTGGCAACAACAGACTCATAGAACATCCTCATCATTGTCCTGCAGATGTTGAAGGACCTTAGCCTCCTCAAGAACAATAGTCAGCTTTGGCCCTTCTTTTAGATGGCCTCTGTATTTCTGGTCCAGTCCAACTTGTATTTGAGGCCCCAGGTACTTGTACTCCTCAACAGTGTCGACAGGAACCCCCTGGATGAACACAGGGCCCACCGGTGTTTTTGCCCTCCTTAGGTCCACAATGAGCTTCTTTGTCTTTGTTCCATTGAGCTGCAGATGGTTCAGCTCACACCAAGAGACAAAGTTGCCCACAACAGTCCTATATTCACCCTCGTCACCCTCTTCAATACAACCAACCAGAAAAAAAGCGAACTCAAAGGTTGGAGTAGAGTAACAGGTGGCATGCAGCTTTCGCGCACGCACACTAGACAATACATTACATAACAATACATTGTTTTAATTGCGTTGCCGCAGAAAATCGACATTATTAAAGGTTATATAAACAATCAAAGACTTCTGCTTTGACGATGAAGACTGTGAAAAGCCGTGGTCTGTTGTAATGTCTTCTGGGGCGCCGGGAGGCTTCAGTGTGTGCATCCTGGTATGAAGCCTGTTCTCTGGCCATGGAGTCCTGAAATATGCATTTTGCTTGAGAGTCGACACACCACACGAATATCTTTTCCCCGGGAGGTGTTCTGGGGAACGATGTGAATAGACATTAAGCGCGTGGTAGCCCGGGCTTTGTTCAGCCATGAAGCAGTGAATAAGTCAAGGGATTTGTTTCACAAACACAACTCATCCAGATTGATTGAAATCAACATAAGGGAAGTGGACACTTATGCGTGGACACATAAGTGTTTTTTTTTATTTTTATCCATACATTAGTTTTGAAGATCACAACGTCCATGATTAAATGGTGCGTTGCTTTCCTGGTGACGTTAAATACGCACATTACTGCTTACTTCTCCATGCCCGCAGCAGCCGGTACCAGCTGTGTGTAAACGGCCTGCAACGCAATTCTATTCCCCTCCGGTGGCCCATTATCCCAACTCTCAGCCTTAGACCTTTTCATCTACTGTTATTTGATTGGTGTATTGGCATATTGTATCGATTGGCACATAATGGGTTGTCCATTCTTCCGTGACGATGCTCTTGAGTACCTCCTCGCGGATTGAGTGGCAGCCATAGAACGCTAGCGTCTTGCCGCAGAGCGTGTGTTCTCATTGGGCATCAGGTGCGTCTGACCCTCCCCCCTCCCCCCCCCAGGTACCTGGTGAAGAACCTGTCCATGCTGTTCAGCGCCACCGACTATGAGGTCGCCCCTCCAGAGTACCACCGCAAGGCCGTGTGAGGAGGGCTTCCCGGGCGCCGCGTCGGCCAGCTGTCCTCGCACATGGGCCAACCCCCCCGCCCATACACACACACACACACACACACACACACACACACACACACACACACACACACACACACACACACACACACACACAGCCCTCGAAAGCCCACCCACCGCCGCCGCCACCGCAGCCACCGCCACCACCACCACCACCCACCTCCTGTTGGAGAGGAGCACACTACCAGGATTTTGGCGTCGTCGTTCTCCTGTCGCCCATCCACCCACCCACCCACCCACCCGCGGCGGAGGAGGCCCCCGGAGAACTGCTATGTCTCTCAGAAGTACTGAATGTCGACGGGGTGAAAGAGCCCTCGGCGGCCGGCCGTGCCGCCGGCCGTCACATGAACTCGCCCACGACAGTGTCTACTCTTTTTTTTTTCATTTTAATTAGTTTTTTCTCTCTGTTCTCTCTCTCTCTCTCTCTCTCTCTCGCTCTCTCTTTCATTCAAGCTGGTTCGCCGCTTGCCGCCCCTGGAGGAGGAGGCGGCGGCGATGGCAGCGCGTGTGATGAGACCACGGACACACGTGTGTGTTGACTTGTTCTGTTTTTTGGATGTTTTTGTACGTTCCATTTTTACAGTCGTCCTTTTTAACTCGATGTCGGATGTGCATGTTTGTGTTAGTGAGCGTTCTCACGTGAGTTAGGTTGGGTTTTTTTTTAAATATATATATATGACGTCGAAAGTTGTGTCTTGTCTTTTTGTTCTTCTCCATTTGTAATAAAGATGTATTTACATGATTTACAGGATTTGTGTCTTATTTTACAAAAAATAGGAGGGACATTCATTTAATTAATTCCCATTTGCGACATGACAGTCATGTTGAACGGATTAGTGTTTTTAATTTACAGGTGGATTGGATTCATCAACATGAAGCTGTTTACTAATCTAATTAATTGCATGTGCAGCGGTCCTGGGCAGGATAGATTTAAGTATCCCACTTCCTTCCAGCATTGGTATTCAGCATTGGAAGTGTGGACACCATGGTAACGCTGTTGCTATGGAGGCTAAGCGAGACAAAGAGAAACGGTTCAGCCACCATTCATTCAGTGGATGACAATGAATGTTGAGGATTGTATGTTCGATAAAAGGGTGCAGGTCCAAGTTACAAGTCTTTCCATGAATCCTGTGGTCATAAAGGCCTATCACCCACCATGCCTAAAACGTGCCGAACAAATGCCAACACATTAATTTGCACACTATAAAACAAAAAAAATGGGAAAGTATCCATCCAAACGTTCAGCTTTTCCTGGGGCAAGATGTAATTGGACCCAACGTAAGGGTTGATTCTGGCTGCCTTCACTCAGCCTTCAGCAGGGGGCGTTGTTTGCCTCAGTGTTTGTGTGTGTGTGTGTGTGTGTGTGTCACCTCCTACCGTCTTGTATCTGATCCCAAATGATCAGGCGTCATTTACAACATACAACGACGCACCACAAAGCGCGATATTCATTTCAACAGTTTGAACCGAATTTTATCCCAAGACAAATTTCCAGGTGTTTTTATTTTATTTTAATTCAGGTAAGGATGACGTCAGAGGCATCGCTGCCCCGTCCCTGCGTCGTCCCGGAGCCTTTCAAAAGTTCCCAAGGAGCGACGCTGCGGTCAACAAGGAAGTCCGTCCCCCTGCGGCCGCCCATTGGTCAAAACCGCTGATGTCGAAGTTCTATTGGTTGGGCCGATTGCTCATCGACAAGTACATTCAGTTTGGGGTTAGGCGTCAGGTGAAACGAACCCAAACGGGAAGAAATAAGTTATACATTCTGGAAGTTTACGTTTAAGTAATTGCACTTACAAGGATTTGTGTACTTCGACAGAACACATCTGGCATCAACAAATAACCACACACAATGAAGAGTCTCAAGTATCGGCTGAAAAAGCATGAAGTTACCATCACAGTAAGTTGTTCGCATATTTTTGTCCGTCCTTCAAGTTATTCTTGATTTCACTTTGATAACTTCACTTTGGGTTTAGTTAGGCGTGTAGCTCGCCTCTATTCGCATCGTGTCCCGATGGTCAAGTTGGTGGACCGTACTCCCATAACGCTGAACCTTGTTTGATTCTCCCGACACATTCCCGCTGTTGTGGCCTGTGTGGAACAAACAGTGTCGAGGCACCTGCTCGCACGGAGCCAGGACTGGTGGTCCCACCGGCTCGACCCCGTGAAACCAGTCCGCCAAGGGAGTCTGGTGCGACGGCCTAGATGAGAGAAACACAGCGCGTGTTTCCCCCCCCTCCTCTATCCTCGTGAGGATTCCCCTTTTAGAAATCAGTGCAACAAAGTAACAATTCTATGGTTGTTGTGAGGGATACCGAGGGCCTCGACCCCCCCCCCCCCCCCACACCTCCTCGGGCATCTCATGTGGCCTCTGATAATCGTTGTAGGTCGAGACCAGATTGCAACTTGAACGTTTGTAAACCGCAATGGTATGTTTGTGGTGGAGGAGTACGTACGACGAGACGGACTACCTGTGGCGTGCCACAAATGAACTCTCGTTCTCTGTGTGTGTTTTTGTCTAGACGGTATACAATAGATAGCACAATACAATAGTTGAGCTGCCGTTGCGTTCGGCTGTCTGACGTTCATCTGACGTGACTGTGTGCCTCACGTGTCCTCGGTTACAGAGAGGGTCATCACATTTCTAATTTCAACACGCAGTGCAGTGGGTGTTGGTTGGGCGCCGAGCTCTATAATGGCTCCCAGCAATTACCATGAGAAAGGCATCGACCCCAAAGAGCTGTCTACCATGTTGATGAAAACTCTGGCTGGTGTTTTCCGTGGGAGGAAGGCTCCCCCCGGAGAGGAATGCCCCGCACATTTGCATAGATGGAGCTGTCCGCTGTGTCGACTCTGATGGGTCGCGTTAAGCGATAAGAGAGAGAGACGTATTGGGCTAGATCTACCTCACTTCATTTGTGTTCGTCTTCTTTTGTTGTTAAGCTATCCGTCAAGCGTCCGATAAAGAATCGGCTCATCCATAGCCATATATCCTTTAGAAATATATTTAAAAAAAAAAGTATTTGTTTGTGTCCTGCGTCTCTAGATTGAGTGTGACGTACGCCGTGTTTACGGTAATCTGTGTGTGTGTGTGTGTGTGTGTGTGTGTGTGTGTGTGTGTGTGTGTGTGTGTGTGTGTGTGTGTGTGTGTGTGTGTGTGTGTGTGTGTGTGTGTGTGTGTGTGAGTGATTGGGGGGGGGGGGAGGGGGGGGGCGTGGGGCGTGTAATGACATGAAACCAGGAAGCAACGCTCATTCTCACACATTTAGTCATGAGCGGGGAGAGATCCACTTTTGGAATGTGACCAAAACAGAATTCTGAGTAACATGAGAGTATTTACTCTCTCTCCTTGAGTAAAATGTTTTCTTTCAACATTCCTCTTTTTTTTTGCTCCTACATGGGCCTATCACATTGTTTTGTCTCATGATGAATGGATTCATAAATGGATGATTTATTAGTTATTACATGACTTGAATGCGTCCTGTACATGTAACCTAACATTATTATTCAGTGGCTATCAGAATATAAGGTCTGCGATTGTCAGCCAGTAACCCTAGGAATCAGCCAGGTAGAGAAACAGTTGTCACCTCACTGCCAGCAGCTGTATGAACACATGGGAAGCGGTTGCTTGCATGTTTCTATCCTACCGATTTTTTCCCCAAGATGAAAACATCCAAGTGGCCTGGGGAGTTTTCTCCCCGCATCGTTAACGTTTCTGCTCACTTAGGGAGGGACAGTGAAGCCGTTTGTTCAACACGTGGCCTCGAGGTGTGTATGAATTTGGTGCATTTTGCACGTCTTGACTTTCTATTCAGGCCTGTCCGGTATGGGGAGGGCAGGCTGACTCCCGAGCTAAGGGTGTGCCCCTGGTCGTGGGATGAGGGTGCCGGTATGGGGGCAGGGAGTCTCCTGCTGGATGAGCTTCAGTCTGCCGCGCCCAGATTGGCCCGCTGCCGTTTTGTGTAATCGTACATCGTCATGCCTCACCTCCCTTTTTTCTTTTTTTTTTTTTAATATTTTTTTTTTTCAGGGCAAGTCAGTTCATCGGATTCTTCTGAAGCATTCAGGATATTTCACAGTCAAACACACACATGATGTTTCCTGTTCAATCAAAACGTTCACCCATTTGGTATTGTTCGCTCAATTGCAAAACGCTGGAAACCCGCGTCTGGAGGGGGGGGGGGTAGGGTAGGGGTAGTCGGTATGTGAAGCGGGGACAATTGCATTCCCATGTTATTGTTTTTGGGTCTTATTCTGTTCACAGGCTAAACCGCTGACCTTTGACACAGCCAGTTTGTTGCTTATCAATAGATCTGGCCTGACCTCGTTCGCCGAAGGCCTGAATCCTAAACTGTCTCCTGAGTTAATTTTCCCTCAGGCATTTCTTAAAATGGCACTTTGAATAACTTTCATTTTTTGTTTCAATCAGTTTCTAACTGTTCTTTGATTTTTGAAAACATTGAAGAAAAGACAACCATAAACAAACAATTGAACGAATAAAATGGTAATGTTCGACTGTAAATAATGTCACGTCTATATTTAAGAATTAGAGGGAATCAATTGTACAATTTTGACCTTCCCTTGACCTTTGACAGCCTTTGACGTGTGAAGGTGTGCAAATATAGCAGATATAGCAAAAATGTGATCGAGAGAGTGCTTTGGAAGGGACACCAATTGAAAACTGACGGTTTTCAGGCCAGGATAAGTTCATGATTGGTTGTAAGGGATTATGGAATTAACCATATGGTTTCACTATACGATACAGAATTACTGTTTTGTAGGCTAGAATTACTAGCCTACAAGAGACACTTGAAAGGCTAGTCCCTCAAAGGATCTAGCCTTCCTGACTTTCCTTAAAGGAACTAAAGGGAACTTCCTATGAAGAACATGTATGTATTTACCGAACACTTTAATTCATTTTAAGAGTAAATGCATGTCCTTCAGTTCTAATTAATTACACTAATTATAATGATTATTCGCACCATACTTATTACGTATGGATGGATGGATGAAGTATTCTCTGATTACTTATTTTTACCAAAAGGGAAAATAAATGTTTGGTAGCCTCTGATGGAGGATAAGGTGGATCTACCTTTGTCTGTATTGTTCACTGTTGTTCTCATGCAGACTTGGTATTTTCTACAGCAAGTAAGAATGTTGCTCAGGTCATTCTTACTCCAATCACGCAAGTCTCCATTCTGTCCCCTTTTGAACAACAGAATCCACCGTCAAGATTGATTTAACATTAACATCTGTTAAGCCAGTGTGAAGTAAACAGTCCTTGACTCATGCGCAGTGTGGTTCAACTCTGATTTTTACCTGAACCATGAGTGCATAGCAAGAAGGATCCAACACATTCCTAACTATCTTCAATGTCAAACTCCAGCTGCAGTGCCATTTGGAAATGGCGAGTGTGAGAAGGGCACCCTGTCATTTGTCATTCCACCTTGAGTTTTAGGGTAAAGGGACATTTAGCAGACCCTTTTGTCCAAAGCGACTTACAATCAGTACATTTGTGGGGTTCGACATGTGGACAGTTGGAGGAGGAGGAGGGGGATCAAGGGGATTGAACCACTGACCCTACAGTTAGTGGATGACCCACTCTATCCACTGAGCTACTGCCGCCTGTTTTAGATTGTCTTATGGTTTTAGAGTGAGCCACTTTTATAGCAATTTCCTGCAGTTGTCCTCACCAAAAACCCATGCCCATGGACCTTTGCACCTCCACACCCAGCGGAGCTCACAGATGAAGAGCAGTAAACAGGAATAATTGGTAATAAACCAAAGAATACACATGACAGGTGAGCAACTAGCACTCTCTTCAGGTAAACGTGCACGTTTGCACTTGGCAAATGTTTGTACAGATAATTTTTGTCGACCGCGTGGCATATGAAAACATAATGACTAACAACACAATATCTGACTGAAATTCGTGTTTGAAGTCGAGTGCCCCACATTCTGAACCCTCCTGAGCTGTTATGTAATGCTTACCTTTCCTTTGCCCGATGGCAGCGGTTCCCGCTGTCCACTCCTAAGATACTTTTTTATTTATTTTCACACCCCCGCCTTGCCCAACCATTCAGGTTCCAGGACATGCTGATCTCATAACCGGTAACTCTTGTGTCTGCAGTTTTTGTCCCCCCACCCACCCAGCCCCCCCCCCCCCCCCCGTTTTGTTTTTGCGTTCTGATCACACCCAGCCGGATGGGCCCCGGTGAATCATAAAAGGGCCGGGATGGTCCTCCTCAGCCCAGCGGTGTTGTCTTACGTGGCTGGGCGCCGAGCGGGGCCCTGGCTGCATGGCGAGGACGCCGCCGCGGTGGGAGGAGGAGGAGGAGGAGGAGGAGGAGGAGGAGGAGGAGGAGGAGGAGGAGGAGGAGGAGGAGGAGGAGGAGGAGGAGGAGGAGGAGGAGGAGGAGGAGGAGGAGGAGGAGGAGGAGGAGGAGGAGGAGGAGGAGGAGGAGGAGGAGGAGGAGGAGGAGGAGGAGGAGGAGGAGGAGGAGGAGGAGGAGGAGGAGGAGGAGGAGGAGGAGGAGGAGGAGGAGGAGGAGGAGGAGGAGGAGGAGGAGGAGGAGGAGGAGGAGGAGGAGGAGGAGACGCCACCAGGGGTTGCCGGGACAATGGGATGGTTTCACGTCGGCAGCCATTCCGGCGCAAGCAAAAAAAAGTCAAAGCATCTCCGGTTTCAAGGTCGTTTGGCGGAGTGGGGAAGTGTCTCAATGGCCGACCAAACCCTTGAAAAGGTTTTTGTCGCCTAACAATGGGGTTGGTGGTCTACATGCAGGGCATGTGTGTTTGGTGGTGATTTTGTGTGTGTGTGTGTCTGTGTGTGTGTGTGTGTGTGTGTGTGTGTGTGTGAGAGATCCCTGCCACCAGCAATGCATGGTGAAAAGGTCTGAAGCTTTAGCCGGCGTAGCTGGAAGCACTTTAAAAAGCTGTTGCTCGTTTTGGCTGCAAAATAGATGAAATACTTTTGTGACAGCACTCGCTGAGTTATCTTATTTCTGGTGGAATATGTATCCTTCCCTGTTTTGAGATACTGGGGTGTATCCTTGTCATCTGCTGTTGAGCTGTGGAGCACTTTTTTTGTTGTTGGTGTGAAAAACAAAACGCCAACTTAAGAATCCCTGCATTTTGTTTTGTTGTCGCTGAATTCATTTGCATGCCGGACGGCGTGTGAAAGACTTTTTGTATTTGTTGGCGCACGTCTGAATGGCTGCTGCCGAGCGTTTTCAGTTTGAGTTGTTGTGCCCGCCAAACTGGATACCCTTGTAAAGAATGAGCTGTGCTGGAGTAGCTCTACAGCGGAGCCCGGATTGGCAGCATCCCCCTGCAGCTTCCCCGAGGGGAACTGCAGTAAACCCATGGGTTCACCCGCCTCATGCATTCCTAAATGAAACCAGAACGGAGCCACCATTTTGACTCGAGGGCAGCCCCCCCAAAAAAACCCCTCTGTTGTCCTTTTTGGCCATATCCATTCAGACTCATGTGATGCAAAACCGCATGAATCTTGTCTCAATCTTGACGAGGGCAACTTGGGAGAAATGGGACAGCGGAGAGGCTTATTCCAGATTATATTGCACTTCAAATGGGGACAGAGAAGACTGCCAGTTGTGGTGTCAACTCTTGCAACCGTGCAGAAGTTGTGTGAAAGAAATGGATCAGCGGAGTCGGCTGTGTGCTCGACGAAGGCTTCACCATTTTGTTTCGTCATCAGAAACGGAGTAAAATGGAACAAGCTCCGGCATTGCTTTCTCCATCGTGCTTTCCCTGCAGAAAAGCTTGTATGAGCGATGTCATGTTTTGATATTCAACAGTTTTCTCGTGCATTGAGAGCTGTTGGCTGTCACACACCTGGGATGGACAGTCTGAAGTCTAAATTGGCTCCAGCTCCTGTGTTTAACACCTCCGTCTACTCGGCTGGGGACATTGTATTTACTGGACTTAAATAAATAAAACTTGAATGAATAAATAAAAGGAGTACAGTGGAAGGCACAGTCAACTTGTAACCGTTATTCTCATGCACATTTCCCTCTCTAATTGCAGATGGATTGCTGTGCCATTTCTAACGACGTGTACTCAAATAACAGCTCTGACTTGATCTCACCCACAGCGCCTTTTTAACAGACATTTTTGGGGAGATGTAAAGGCCAAAGAATACAGTTTTTTCGGTTCATGTATCGCGGACAAAGAATAAATTTGACATATACCATCGGTACACGTCTGCTCTACCGTTCAGACATGGAGAATAGAGCAATCGCAGCATTTGGTCGTTTTTATTGGACATATTGTTGATGGCATCAGAACAGTGCTGGCCTGTGGCCTTTTAAGTTTTTTGTTATTTATCGAGGATCTGAGAAGATCAGATCTTTTCAGAACAAAATATATTTTATCCTGCCCCCTCGGACCTGCTGATACAATCACAAAGATTGGTCTGTTTTATCTGATGTGCAAGAAAAAAATAAAGTTAAGTCAGCTTTGATTTGATTCGAAATAGAAAATCCAATTCCAATCATTCCAGCTGAGTTTCACCTACAGCTATAGTGTGTAACCTTTTTTTAAATAATTCTGACTCGACATATGTCCTGTATTTGGTTTTAGTTGTGTACATGCAGTATCCCAAATGATTTAAACAATATTCAAACCCAGAGAAGTCTGTGGTGTTATTTAAGGTAATCACAACCCCTCTAACTTTACTTTAACTTTATTGTGCTTTAACTTTATTGTGCTGTACATTACAGCTGTGATGTGTTGGGGCCTCTTTTACTGTTAATACATTTGTCCAGAGTTCTTAAAAGAAATATTGATCCAACTAATCCCTTGATGACTTTCAACTGTAACACAATTAATTGCAAGCTAATAGTCTTGGTGCCAACGGCGGTCTTTGTATTTGAATGTAAACACCTGTTAGAAGGGTTAAAAGCTCTGAACTCTAATGCATCATCCACCGATGATGCATTCAATATGCATGCTTTTGTCACCTTGACGGCACTATGCCAGGTGTGGATGGGTATTTGCCTGGCTTTTGAGTGGTGCAAATGTATGCAAGGTGTCACTCATGCTTTCCAACAGTTGATTCAATTTCAGTCATACACGCACGCCTCTTCCCCAGTAATCTACTGTCATTTCTTCTTGCTGTCGTGACTTTGGAGGTTTGGGCCGAGCCCTTGACTTGTGGAACTTAATGCACATATTTTCTCGTTCGCACCGTTGCCATGCACGATGGCACGGAAAATCCTGACACGGTTTCCGATATTTCCGATATTATTTGACGACACAGCAGCATTCGCGAAGAAGTGAGCAAGAGCTGATTCTCAACATGACTCAAAGGTTGCTGGTTGGATCCTATGGCTTTTTTATAATTTTTTTTTTTATAAAGGTGTCTTTCCGCAAAAGGCCTCTCCTGTCCCCAAATGACCTCGTATGACTAATATTTCCACTGGTGTATAAAGGCGTGTGTGATTTGAGTAATTGCAGGCATTAATTCTGTCATAATTTGCGTAGCTGGAAGAATAGTGACGCTGGTGCAGTCAAGCGTGTGCAGACTGTCTGTGCAATTGAGATGACCGCTTGAAGGGGACCTGTCGTAAAATCATTCACGACAGGTAATCATTCCATCTTCAAAACAGTGATAATTAGGTGTGTCCAAAAGCAATGCGGGTCAATCCGTCATCTGTAGTGTGAAGGCCAGCCCCGGCCCTCCCCTCACTTGAAGACCAGGCTGTTGTCGATGGCCGGGAGGCCGACCTCTCTCTCCTTGCTGATCAGTCCTTTGGCTCCAAAAGCATGTGTGTATTTTAACAATGCACAACGAGTAGCAACGTACATGTGGTTACCTCTGTCCGGTCATGTCGGCGTGATTCACCCGAATGGAACGTCTCAGTAAAAGCTTTGTTTTTCAGGGAAACGCGGATCTCTGCATGTGCAGTATTCCGATGCTTGACACAAAAAGTGTGTTTCGTCTTCATGCTTGAAGCTGATGGTTTGGGTCGGCAACATTGGATACAGCAGTGGAGGAAAAAAGCCCCAGAGCTCTTGACACATTAACACATAACACATAATTGTTTTTTGGTAAGAGGCTTGTTCTAGAATATATTATTTTTTTCAAACTGTATTCTTGCATGAAACTAAATGAAAGTTTACTTCAGAAAAACTAGGTAGTTTTTATGGGACTTAATGCAAAAGGGACTGCCACCATTTTTTTTTATCTCCTATGTCCTATCTGATCTAATCTGATTCTGTACACACACAGACAGACAGACAGTCTGCAATACTTGAAGGCAGGTTTGTGAATGAAGACAATCTCTTCATTGGCTTTGGCGATCTGCTTAGCGGAATTGTGTTCGTGCAGGATCCTGGTCCCTCAGCGAGAGAGACGGAGTGTGTGTGTGTGTGTGTGTGTGTGGGTGTGTGGCCGAGGTCAGCTGTGGCCCACCCAGAGTCAGTCAATAAGCCACAGCCCCAGTCTGAATCCAAAACCCCACTGCACTTGTCAGAATTGTTAATCCCCTCAGTCCAACACACACACAGCTACACCTCCCCCATCCCCTTTATCACACACACACACACACACACACACACACACACACACACACACACACACACACACACACACACACACACACACACACACACGCGCAAATGTCCATTATGGTACCCCCCCCCCCCAAAAAACAAAAAAAACAAAACCAGAATCTGCTGCAGTGGGGCTGTTCAGGGTAAGGCCGTCGCTTGGCTGCCAGTGAGGCTGGCTTGTCACAGCATGGGGAATAACTGGACGACCAGAAGGGCTAACTAGCTGCTGGGTCATTCCATGCCAACTCAGCCACCCATGTACATGGCACCTCTCAGATTTTGCTGAAAAGCTATCAAAATATGCCTTATGTTACCAAACGAAGGAATCCCAAGTTTCAGGTCAATATCTCAAACGGTTTGCCCGTGGCGGCCATTTGAATGTCGGGTGCCATGCCCCTTTTTGACACATTGGAATTGCGCATTTCAATGTATGCCATTTTTGGACGTCCATAACTTCTGTTCTAACAGTGATAAAAAGCTGGAAATTGGTGTGCTAGTTCATTCTAACCTGTACTACACAATTATGCAGTCAGAATTAACATTCCTTACTGTATGGGTGAGAGGTGGGTCACCAAAATCCTAATTGTTTTTGACGGCCCAAATTATTTTTCATTTTTTGGGTACCCCTAGCACCACAATTAATGATAATTTTTATTCCAAAAAGGATTATTTGTTATATTTGGGAACTTTGCTCTTGTCAAAATTAATTTGAAGGGTATGGTACCACTGGTGGGGGTTTTAGGGGGGTGCAAAAACCCTTTCGGGCAGAGGTGACCCTTTCGGACCCCCATATTTGGACCCCGGAATGACCATGTGGGCACTGGATGATCCTAATGGGATTTATACCAGATAAAGATACACATTTATTCTTTCTTTTAATGAAATAAAACCTTTGACTATGAAGCTCCTTCAATATGAATTTTATTCTTCATAATGCACCATTTTGGACATTTTTTTGCAAAAAAGTCTAAGTCCGGAATGTTGGTCAGGGAGAATTTAGTGATGATAAAGCAGGAAAATAGTGGAAATAAGTTAGCATTATGCTCAGTGATGGCAAACAAGTGAAGTCAGTCCAAGTCTGTATGTGCAGATGAATAGTTGTGTATAAAGATGGCAGAATCTGATGATCAATGTACTGTTGGTATTTTTCTGAATGAAGTTTGTCATAAGAACACATATTGCAGAAAAAAAGGGACTCTGCTTGTAAGCAGAGTCCCTTTTTTCTGACTGACTGACTTCACTTCTTTCAGTCTAGAAGATTTACTAAATGCCTAAATTCCAGGAGCATGAATAATAGCCTACGTTAAAACAAAGAGATACAGGTGTGATGTACTTGAGACAATGAACCAATAATCAAAGACAAGTTGTTAATCATGTTGGTTGATAAGGATGCTGGGATAAGAGTTAGGAGATTAAGTTCTTGTGAAAACAGTTTACCTCTCCCCATCTATTATTGTGATTAAAAGAGATGTTGTAATCCAAAGTATGGGTGATAATCCCAGGTTTTTAGTTTTAGAATTACAGTGTGTTGTGATAGCAATCTTTTTAAAACAGCTTTGTTGATGATTTTGTTGCAGTCTTATCCCCGTGACCTTAAGTTTAAATGCTTGGTGGTCACAGGCGGGTCTCTTTCATGGGGGATAAGGGGTTAATCCCTCATTTTCAGCAAATTATTGGCCAGCAGTCTAAGTATTTAGTTGTTTGCTATCACTGAGCATAATGCTAACTTATTTCCACTATTTTCCTGCTTTATCATCACTAAATTCTCCCTTACCAACATTCCGGAAAAAAATGTCCAAAATGGTGCATTATGAAGAATAAAATTCATATTGAAGGAGCTTCATAGTCAAAGGTTTTATTTCATTAAAAGAAAGAATAAATGTGTATCTTTATCTGGTATAAATCCTATTAGGATCATCCAGTGCCCACATGGTCATTCCGGGGTCCAAATATGGGGGTCCGAAAGGGTCACCTCTGCCCGAAAGGGTTTTTGCACCCCCCTAAAACCCCCACCAGTGGTACCATACCCTTCAAATTAATTTTGACAAGAGCAAAGTTCCCAAATATAACAAATAATCCTGTTTGGAATAAAAATTATCATTAATTGTGGTGCTAGGGGTACCCAAAAAATGAAAAATAATTCGGGCCGTCAAAAACAATTAGGATTTTGGTGACCCACCTCTCACCCATACAGTAAGGAATGTTGATTCTGACTGCAGAATTGTGTAGTACAGGTTAGAATGAACTAGCACACCAATTTCCAGCTTTTTATCACTGTTAGAACAGAAGTTATGGACGTCCAAAAATGGCATACATTGAAATGCGCAATTCCAATGTGTCAAAAAGGGGCATGGCACCCGACATTCAAATGGCCGCCACGGGCAAACCGTTTGAGATATTGACCTGAAACTTGGGATTCCTTCGTTTGGTAACATAAGGCATATTTTGATAGCTTTTCAGCAAAATCTGAGGGGTGCCATGTACGAGGTACCCTGATATTGGCTGTTTTCACATGGAATGACCCTGCTATCCCCCACGGAGCCAGACCCCCTAATCCTAAAAACACAGCGCACGCCAGCCTCAATCCACCATATTTAACCCCCCCCCCCCCCCCCCCCTCCCTCGGCCTAAAACGCGCTGTCGACAAAATGTTTTGACGGTGCATGGGCCGCAATCCCATTTCGTTCCTATTGCTGTTCTTGCTAGATGTGTGCGCTGCCCACAGTTCTCTGATCCCTCCTGCTCAACGCAGTGCTGACGGGGGAACAGTGGAGAGAGAGAGACACCTCGCGATGCAGTGGCGTGATTCATTGTGATTCTGTAATTACTGCAAAATTAGGATATTAGTTTTTTGTTGTTGTTTTGTTTTGGTTTTAATTACCCGTGTGGAACAGAACGTCGCTGACGTAAATACACGCAAATGCCAATGTCTGGATTGAGGTCATTAATGATGTCTCGGCCTCTCCATGATGAGGGCCTCTTCTCAGACACCAACGTTCACTTTTCCCACAGACGGCAGGAAACAGCCGGACGTGACACGAGTCGTTTGTAACCTCTGGCTGTTTCAACAGATGCATGCTGCGCTCACAGGGATTCAGGCGGAACCCAGACAGCCGGCCAGCCGGATATCAATTTGGTGGATGAGAGCAGAAATGTAACGTTGCGCGTGTTTCGTTTTGACTTCCTTTCGCTTCCTCCCATGTGTTTGGTTTGCCCCCCGTGCTGCGCAGAAGCTATCCAGTTTGCATGATTCCATGTGAACCCTGCGCAGGTCCTGATTCCAGGATCAGTCTGGCTTCACTTGACCTGTTTTGTTTTCAAATGCAGACAGAGTACCGTAGTTCATTCGCCGCTTATAAAATGCATATTGCAAAATGCATGGCGGTCCTGAATTCTGATTCACTCTAGTGGCGTTATAAGCGCACACCTGTGACATCACAATAGTTCACTTTTTCGTACAATGCCCCCCCCCCCCCCCCCCCCCGCCAATCTTAAAAGAACGCTAGCCTGTGTTACTTGCCATGAAATATATATATATATATGAATATATATATCGCTACATACATATATTGCTATATACTCTGACGTCGCCCCCTAGCTGTTCTGAAACCACTGTGAACCAAGGCTTATCCTGGCTAACATCAGTACCCCCCCCCCCCCCCCCCCCCCCCACTGCCTTTTTACATTTTCTTACGGCAAGCCGTTGTGGTGAACGTCACCAGCATCTGTGCCCAGACGAGTCCCAGTTTAACCAAATACGGCCAGATGGACAGGGGTGGTAACGTAACGGCTCCCACAAGCTTGTTGTCAGAGACAGGCCGCCTTCCGTTGGCCTTGCTTGACCTGACCACTGTTAACGTTTAATTAAGGGAAGTGTTGTCATAGGCCTCAGCGGGGGGCCGAGCCCACCTCGGTCCGCCCGTCATTCTCTCACGAACTCGCTATATCTCGTATGGGTGCGTGTTTTTCTTTTTTTAATCATTTAGTCACTTCTCCCACCAGCTGTTCTTATTATTCATCGGCAGAGTATTTAATGTTCTCCCACATCGTACGGCGTGTGCACATTTTCATTTAGTTGAGTGATTGAGTCAGCGTTGTTGTTTGGTGATCAACAATGTAGACTCTCCATGCAGAGATCAGTTGGGGCCAGCAGCAGCAGCAGCATCATAATAAAAGACACCTAAACACCCAGCAAACGTACTACATGAGATCATGTTCAACCGATGTTCAACGGCCACAAAGTCTTTGTATTGGGACTCGAGATTCGATGGCGTTTCTTATCACGTATTTTGACAGACCTCCGTGTTGAGAGAACTGTATTTGTGATGGATTCGGTTACTGTTATGCCACCACAAAGGATTGTTTAGCAAAAACATACTTCCCTCACCAGTGTTTGCACGAACCGAATGGAATTCAGTCCATTGTTATGTTTTCATTTTTTCTTTTTCTTCTTTTTTTTTAATTTTTTTTTACAATAACCTGTTGGAATTTAATCCATTGTTCTATTGCCTTCCATTTTATATGGCCAGCTGGAATAACACCAGGGAAGTTTTGGTCAACCTCCAGCCAAAACCAATAACCCTGCTCCAGTTGTTAATTCTCCAACCACTGAGCTGTGCTGTTCCATTTCAGGCTATGGGATGTGTGACCGATGGAGTAGTTTCTGCATTGTGGACTTTTCTTTGGGAAAGGACAGTAATGCGATTTAGGTCCCTACATGCCCTCAGGAGAAATACCACACATTTCTTCCCAATCCTCAGAAGTAGTGCTCTACTGTCTAGGAAGGGGCTTTCAACTCTCTATTGATGTATGGCTTTTCTTGATTATGTGTATTGGGGAGACTCCCAAAACAAAAATCCCAAGGGAAATATTGTGGTTTTAGTTGGTTACTTTGCCTAACGTTCCACTTAATTGCCTTCCTTTATTATGTTCCCCATACTCATCTGACTGGTATTCAGAATAAATATAAGCATGCTCATTCTGATTAATTTCTTCTCCCCCATAATTTTCACATTTGTAAATGGGCTGGAGGTCTGCTTTGTGTGGGCACCTTCTGTCTATTACTTGGCGGGAAGATATTGGTATTCTTTGGAATGCCGGTGGGTTTTCCTTGACTTAAAATAAGGCCTGGGAACGATCATTTTGATCCCGGATTTATGATCAATAAGGATATTCTTGAGCCATATTAAGTCATGTCCTCATGACTCACCCCATGCCATCTCCTGGATGAGGTTCTCTCATGTTCTCTGTAGTCCACCTCCTGCCTGGACCTGCCGTCGCGTCGTCCTCCCTCACCCAGCATCTCTTCTGCCGACTCAGACCTGACTGGCTCGCTACCACTACCGCTCGTGAAAAGTCACAATACATGGCTATTAAAGTGGATTATGAAGATAGAAATGCATGAAGGAACTGCAATACACAAATATGTTTGAAGTGGAAAAATATATCATTGGCTTTAATAGGTTGACCTTGCCACTTGGTGATCCGCTAAAGGACAGTAACAATACTTTATCGAAACAATAATCGGCGTGGCTTATTATTCATTTATAATGGTCGTCATCGGGGTGGCGGTTACTATATTCTGTTTAAATGTTTAATGGTTTGACAACGAGCGTTGTTTTGCTGTATTACTTGCCCAACCAGCCAGGCTGCTCTGGTGTGATCACTCTGCTCGCCCACTTGTACCTTCCCCTTGTTTCTCTGGTGCTCGTCCACCAAGAACGCATTACCGGCTGCCTTCCATGGGTGGCATTGCTGTTTTACAGGCAGAGAACGCAGGTGTAGATGTATAAATAAAAAAAATAGATAAATAAATAAAAGCGGGTGTAGATGTGTATACACTGGCCAATTAAAGTTGTTTTTTTATTTTGATTTGTCCAAGGAGGATTAGCAGCCCTAGGTGGGCCGCCTAAGTATTTTCAATGCAGGAAAATCCCTCAAGTCCTTCAGTTATGTAAAGGTGCAGTGTGTAGGATTTGGTGCCACCTAGCTGTTTAGGTTGTACATTGCGACCAACTGAATCCGCACCCCTCAGCTCTCATCGCCTACAAACCTGGTGCCATGGGATGAGGTCTGCGTGACAGATTTATAAATTGCATTTAGTCATTTTGTCTGTTGAACTGAACATTTTTAAGACATTAAAAAAACGTATGCTCCGCTCAGTGCCACATGTTTCATGCAGCACCTTCTGTAAGAAGGCAAATACCGTGACCTCAATTGTACCTCATCGCTGAGGCTGTAGCAAACCTCTTTTCTTGATGAGCTCCGAAACGTGCACGTTTCTCTTTACATATTTTTGGCAGTTGGAAGTTACCACTGCGGTATATTTATTATGAATTCACAGATTTCTGTATTCTTTTTTTTATTTTCTCAAAACCTGAAGGCGATGAGCTTCAGAAGGTTTTTTTTTAATGCATAAGTGAAATCCCCTAAGCCCATCAAAGTGTGATAAACCGGTTGAATTCACTGAAATTCAAAAAGGTTTCACCTCAAGTCAGTGGCGGAAAACGGCTGAATGTACCCTCAGGGGTAAGGCCGCGGCCATTATTCACTTTCATAGCGTGCCGGGCCGAAGGTCACTAGGTTGGGGTCAGTGGAAAGCCGATGCCCTACCGTTGCAACGGCTTTCTCTGTAAGTGGGGAGATGGTGAAGTGCTGCACTTGACGACCGGTCAGCTAAGAGCATGTACTACAGCAGCTGGGCCTAAACATCCTCCATTTAAAATGTATACGGCCGCCTTTTGGCAAAGCTTTCCTAAGTGGTGAACTATGAAACCCTAGTTCACCTCATGGGACAACCTTCTTGGCTAATGGGCTCTACTCAAATAACTGAGATCTATAATTTTCCTGAAGACATTTGTTGGTGCTATTTCATTTAAGCCCAATAAGTGTTTATTTTATGCTTTTGTATTGAGCTGGGGGATTAACATAAGTAGCATGATTTAGGGGATACTTGTTATTTAGAAATTATGCAGAGCTGCTTTGAAGGACCTCTTCAGACTAGTGGTTCTAATTTGTTTGCTCGCCTAAATAACACAATGCTTCACAAAATGTACTCTTGCAGGGTGGTTGTAATTTTTTAGACCTTTGATCCATATTGTCATATGCATATTTTAAAACCAATACAAGTTAGGTAACTAGTCATTCAACTTACTATTTATTATAATTTATTTCTGTATTTATTTATATATATATATACAGTATAGATAATATCGTCTCTTGGCACTTACCATCATAGGCCAGATGTTGTATACTAGCAATGGTTAACCTAGCAATTGGAATGCTTGAAACTTGTTCGGGTGACTTGCTCACTGTATTAACAGCAATGAAGTGTTTCACCTTTCACCTGACAAGTGTGTTTATCGTGAATCGCTTTGGACAAAAAAACGCCTGCTAAATGTAAATATGTATACAATGCAATTAGAAGGTCTCCACAGGGGATCGGTTCCACGGTCCACCACTAGAGGGGGTGTCTGACTCTGTGAATCGGGCTGCTGGCATGTGACCAGCGCTCTGCCTAGCGATAGTGGTTGCTGAGCAGCTATCCCCGCTTTCAGCCTGTGACGACCTTAGCATAGCAACAGGGGTCGTATCGCCCGCCCCCCCGGTCCCCTGACACTTGGCCTGAACCGTCAGCCCTGGCCTGTCCCCTGTCCCCGTGCACGTCCCCCTGCTGACAAGTGGACGGCAAGCTTCTTCTGTCTTGCCGTTTTCTCACCCTCTGACATGTCCTCTCATCTCACTCGTTTCTCCCCCCCGCCCCGTCCTCCCTGCCTCTGGATTTTGTGGTCTTCCATCCACGTTATCGCCCACCCCCCCCCCCCCCCCCCCCCCCCCCGCCTCCGGGCTGTGGCTTGGCGCAGCTCGGACATGGCGGCGCAGCAGTTGACTTGACACATCTGCACCCCGGGTTCCATGCCGTGGAGCTCTGTGGGTGCAGTGGCCGCGCAACGATGGCTAATGATGGCCGAACGACCCCGCACCCCACCACACACACACACACACACTCCGTCCAAATCACCCCCCGCTGTGGAGGAAGCCTCAGAATCTCTGAGGCTCTGCCATGGCAGAGATTGTGCTTCCTGTGAGTGTCGACGTGCTTGCCTATGGTGAGGGAGGTTGTTGACAATGGTAGAATTAGCCCTCAGTAGATGTCTCATGATTGCTTAGTTTCTATGGCCTTGGGTGTTTTGTAGATGTGTTAAAAGCGCTCAATCGGTTGCTTGAATATTACTGACATTTATACTTTTACTTGCATTGATTGTGCGTTATTATTTGCAGATAGTAGGATATTTGCATGCAGCTGTGTTTCGGTTAATCGTTGGGGAGAAATACAACAACATGGGTGCATTTGCATATTACATCTGCATATATCGCATCCTCAGCTTTCAAATTGTTGCCATGACAACATGGGGACCTTGCTTTAAATTAACTAACTTGGTCATTATTCCTGGCTGTATTGGCTTAGAAAGTGGCGTGTAATATACATTATTGGACCCAGGCTTCAGCCCTTCAGCCACAGTAAAATTGAAAAACGTTGATGGACAATCAATAATGGAGACGTTCCCCGCGCCTTCAGCCCTTCAGTGCGGTAGCCTGAGTAAAAGGGGTCTGAATGGCACAGCGGGGACCCTGTGCTTTTCGTTCTTTTGTTGACCTTGTTCTTGCTTTAAGCACAGACATTCTCCGTGGGCCCTGGCACCCGTGTTGGAAATGGTATTTTAGGGCTGTCGTCATCGAGTTCCCGGCTTGTCACTCTTGTCAGGTGACGTTCCAGCGATCGAGTCAGCCCCCCTCTCCCCCTCCCCCCCCCTCACCGTGCCGTCCAGATGGCACGCAGCAGTGTTTGTGTCATGAGCCGATACCACAAGAAGATAGATGGCAAAATGTAAACAAACAACACGGACACGCCCCCCTTGTGCCCATTTACGGCAGCGGTGTGGGCCGCCGAAAGGGGACACGGGCTTCAAGGTCATTGGTCGACAAAACTTTCAAAAGTTCAGCCCTATTCTGGGGTCGGCTCCTTTTGGATGAACTGTCAAAATCGATCAACGCTTCGTGGAAGCTCTTTATCGCTCATTTGTGTTCGTATTTGTATTACTTATTTGTATTGGTGCTTTATTAACTTTCAACATAGCTTTGGTGAATTAGTTATAGATCAGTCAGGACTAAAGATCTTTGCACATCTGATTGTACGCGGTCGATGACCAGATCTTACCTATCGGCGCGCCGCATTTACATCTGCCTGAATGATCAGCGGAACATTGGAAATGACTTATTTAATGAAGCTCATGTTGCATGGTTTGCATGAGCGTGGCAATGTGGTTGTTGTTTCAGTTTCTGTTGGAATTCAGAAACTGCAGCAGATGCAGATGGAAGCAGACGTTCATGTTTTCAAATTAATTATAATAATATCAATAAATCTGTTAGGAAGTTGGGTATATTAGTATTTGACTTGAAATAACTTCCTGAAGAAACTTTTGCACACACGATCCAAGAGATGTGCTGCTGTGTGTCTACGCCGACCTGCGGTCCACATCTGCTTGTCTGAGTGAACATCCATTAACGAATCGAGTGGCTGTGAAATATTGACTGTGAACCCCCGACTTTTGTGCTGTAAGCTTGAAACAATCTGCCACATTTTTAAGTGTGTGTTTGTGTGTGTGTGGGGGGTTATGATTCCTGATATAATCAGGAACCCTAATCATCAATAATAAATCACAGGTAATATCAGCTGATATCATTTAAGCCCCGACACAGGTGTCTTTTAACGATGCTCTCCTTCTCTGAAAGCTCATTAAAAAAAAGGAGTGGATAAAATGCGCGGGGTCTTGAATTTCGCATCACTTCACACGTCGGCGACGTCGCTCCATCCCCCGCCGCTGACCTTCACGGCTGTCTGGGTATGTGGTGGCGGTGGTTTAATCTGTCAGGGCATCAGAGAATCATTAATGAGCCGTGGAACCGAATACTGGCAGAGAGCTGCCGCCGACGTGATGAACCAAGCCCCTTTTGAACGATGAGAGTGATCAGGGCCACTTACCGAAGTCTGGTTCCGTACTCCACTAATCTGAAAGCGGTCGTTTTGACGCGTTTTATCCAGATTTGAGGTGACTCAGGCTGTTTATGCTTAATGTGTATTCATAGCAGGCATTCCCCTGCCCGAAGCTTCGGTGCCCAACAGCTTTTTCCATCAATATTTCTTCTGACATTTTAAGTGGACGCTATCACAGAAAAGCTCTCCAGCAATGCGCTACCTAGTCTAAATCGAACTGGTACAAACTGAGAATGCAAACAAACACGCCCATTTAGGATATTTACGTGATGTGTGCACTGTATTCTGCCCGGTCCCGTCTCCATTTGGAGCCTTTGTTTCCATGCGAGGGCGAGCAGTTTAGGTAAGTTGACACCCGGTTCTCAGCATGTCATGTCGAGGAGGCCTTTTTGCATGTTTGTGAATATCACCGTCACTCTGTTAACGCCGGTCTGGCAGCAGACTGTAACCCGAGTCCGCAAGGAGCTGGCGCGGAGTGTGTAAATTGAAAAGGTCTCACTCTGCCTCCCGCTCTCCCCACAAACCTCACCCCCGCCGCGGGTTTCCGTGCGATTGGTCGAAGAGGACGGCGATGAGAAAGTATCTGGAACACAAAGGAGTCTGCAGTGTTCCTCATTTACATGCAAGAATAAATGAGTGAGTCACAGACTGCAGCTCTGCTCATGAGTTGAGTCTGTGACTGGCAGGGAGGGAGGATCTGACTCAGACAGCTGATTGTAAAAAAGCTGACACCTAATCTTGCTACCGTGCAGCTGGGATCAGGGAGCTCTGCTGCCCCACCACCCAGTTTAGATGGGAGGGCGGGGGGGGGGGGGGGGGGGGGGGAAGATAACTGCAGTGGCTGGGCCAGAGGCGTCCCGCAGGGGTCAGAGCCAGGACAACTACAAATGTGCAAAGCGTAATCCCCTGCTGACGTTAATATGTTCAGATGGAGGCAAACGGCGCGAGCGATTGGCGTGGTGGGGTTTGGCAGAGTGGCGTAAGCAAGGGTCTTCTTGGACAGCCTCGTTTCATGCTGGCAGTGGTGATGGACACCAATGCCATTACTCATGGCACAGGAATGTCCAGAATGTATTCTTAGCCCCCGTCTTCCTATCCGTCACTGGAGAAGGGTTGCAGGGTCAAAAAATAAAGAGGTAACCAGTCTGCTGGGCTGTCTGCACCACCGCTGTTTACCGGGGAGGCTGTGATATTTTAAACCAGAGAGAGCCCACATATTTACCCCCAGGAGCTTGACCGACCTTGCCATTTGGTGGGGCAAAGAATCTGGAGACCACTGATAGAGAGGGAGAGGGAAGAGAGAGGAGCTGCTTACCTTTTTAGATCTCCCAGCCGGAGCCTTCAGAAGAGCCCTAGAGACCGAGCAGAGAGGGGAAAGACCTCATTGGGATAGGCCCCCCCGAGCAGAGGACCAGGAAGAGACCACCGAGGCAAGAGCACTGCAGGAAGCTCGACGATACAGCGGGATAGGATAAAGAGCGAGGCACTCCAGGGAGGAGAGAGGGAGCCAGGCTGAGTTGACTTCCACTCCAGAGGAGGAGCTGCAGTAGCCAGCCAGGGCTGGTCCCAGGTCTGGCAGGGCCGGCCCTACTGCGTCTCCCCCTCCATCCTCACCCCCCCATCCCCACCCCCCCCCCGGACCTCCTCCCTGTCCTCGCTCTAGAACCTCAGACCAAAACCACCATGCAGAAGGAGCGTCGCGCGCTGAATCTCACAACGCCGTCCGCGGAACTCTGCGTCCTTCAAGAAATACCAGAGCTGGCGTGAGGAAGCTGAAGAGAGGCGTCACTGCGACACGCACCTTTTGACGAGAGCCTCCCTCCGTCTCCTGCTTTGTTTGCATTCACTGGCTGAGTGTGGCTTGGAGACTGTGGGTGCGGTGTGTTTTCTACCTTTTTCTCTTTATCCGTTGTTGCCTTGAACCGCAGCGCTGGCAGCCTTTGCGGTAACCCTGTGCAAGGACCATCTGCACTCGCCCAAGATGAGCCGCTGGCTACAACAATGCACGTCTATGCACCTTGTAGGTATTCCATTCGCCGCCGTTTGTGAAACGGCAGCGGCGTTTACCAGGGGTATTGATTCTCCCTTTTCAGCGTTTTCGTTTTTTTGCGTCAGGCTACTTAACAGTTTGAATGTCTTTTTTTTTTCTATGACACATGTGTGTGTGTGTGTGATGGTCTCGAAAGATCTCAAGAGCGCATATCCCATTCTTGGTGTGCCATCGTTCATGTCCTGTTCGTTCATTCTGCTGCTCTTGTTAGTCTTGTTTACAAATATAATCCAGATAATGATAACAACAATCTTTATTTAAATAGCAATTAATATCGGCAAGATGGAGGGAATCATCTAGTCAGTGGTTTTCATTGTCATTTTTGACCGAATTTCATGCACCCGAACAGGTGTGTGTGTGTGTGTGTGTGTGTGTGTGTGTGTGTGTGTGTGTGTGTGTGTGTGTGTGTGTGTGTGTGTGTGTGTGTGTGTGTGTGTGTGTGTGTGTGTGTGTGTGTGTGTGTGTGTGTGTGTGTGTGTGTGTGTGTGTGTCCGTGTCCATTACATACCACCCTCAACTGGGCCGTCCATGTGAGAGAGAGTGTGTGTGTGACTGCACACCTGAGTTTAAACATTGCCTTCATTTCTCTCAGAACACGGACTGGAACAAGTACGATGACCGGCTGATGAAGGCGGTGGAACGCGGCGAGGTGGACAAGGTGGCCGCTGTCCTGAGCAAGAAGGGCATCACTCCTACCAAGTTGGATGTAGAGGGACGCTCTGCGTGAGTATACAGTACACACACACACACACACACCCAAGCATTGTGTTAACATTCACCAACCATCCAGCTGTTGCCTATGATACTGTGTGTGTGTGTGTGTGTGTGTGTGTGTGTGTGTGTGTGTGTGTGTGTGTGTGTGTGTGTGTGTGTGTGTGTGTGTGTGTGTGTGTGTGTGTGTGTGTGTGTGTGTGTGTGTGTGTGACATGGGCCTGCATCTATAGCTCCAAGCATTGATCAGTCATCCACCATGTTGGCCAGCAACACTATGAGACTATCTGCCCAAATTGCCAAATCTCACAGATGGTCCACTCCGCAAGGATGTGTTTTGACCTTTCACCTCTTTTCCAACCTGGTTTGTTTTTCAGGTCTGGTTTCCAGATTAGTTATGTGTTCGGCTCTATTTCCAGTATGTTGTTTCTTTGCCTTGGCAGAGATCGGCCCAGTGGTCCAGACAGTTGGCCCCAGCTGCCCCCTATCCCCGGGGTCAGGTTTATGTTGGGATTTAGTCTGTTGGACTGGCATGGGTCTGTGGATTCATTTACTTTAGTTCATTTGATGTTCACAACAGCAAAATGTGTTAATCCTGAAAAAAAACCCATTTGGGGTTATACTTTTAGTCCAAAAAAAAAAGATGTCCAATTACATTTATTTCATATTACACATGCATATTGTCTCCCCCTTGCAATTGCTTGTGTTGCCTTTCAATTGGATTACATTTGTGGACCATTTTGTAGTCGACCAGCTTGAGCGACGTTGTGCATCCTGCACGGTTTCTCCTGGGGAGGTCGGCGCACGGTGTTAACCCCGGACATGCTGAGCAGTTTCTGGCCATTTTGTTTCACCGTCTCCTTTGACCTGAGCGTTGCCTGCTGTGTCCACCAGTTGGGCTCCTGATTTCAAAAGCCAGCGACGGGCACAGAGTACATTCAGAGTTTGAAAACCATAATGCAAGTAAATTCTTTTAGGGCATTTAGCAGACGCTTTTGTCCAAACTTAAAGCGAGTTACAATCAGTACATTTGTGGGGTTCGACATGTTCATGACAGTTGGAGGTGGGGATTGAACCGCCAACCCTCCGGTGAGTGGACGACCCGCGCTACCCACTGAGCGACTGCCGCCCCACACACACACACACACACACACACACACAGTCGTAGTAACCGATGAAGGCACACTATGTGATGCCCCAATCTGGCGCCGTGTGTATTTAGCGGTAGTACATCCCAGTATGTAAATTCCACTTCCTTGCATGAACGCGCCGTGAGTGACCGGTCAGGGGGAAGGGGTTAAGCTTTCACTGGGGCCAGTGGTCAGAACTATGTCAATTGCCCCTCGCAACTCAGCAAGCCTTAATATAGTGCAGCAGGGAAGGCCGCATGTGTCCGGCAGTCCGTCCTAAAACAGGCCGAGGACGGCCGAACCGCACCGCCCGTCGTAATCACCTGCCACCGCGCAGGGGGAAAGCTAATTACAAGCCGTTATGTCCGGCATGTAATTTATTACAACCTGTCCTAGTTCCATCCCCCTCCCCCCCCCCCCCCTCCCTCCCTCCCCCTCCTCTATCTGTGTAAACAATTAGAGTTGGTTTTTAATTTGCTGTCGTCTTATTGGTCGGATAAGCGGGGGCTGCCGCCTCTCCGCACCTGCTCCCATATAGCGGTGTTGACTCGCGCGGCGGCTTAGCGGTGAAATTAGCCGTCACGTCACTCCCGTCCATAACCCCGGCATCACGCAACTGTGACATTTGCTAAAGATAACGCGGACCCCGCGCATTGTCTGTCAGGATTAGCGGTAATGAATGTCCTGCACACACAGGGTATTTTTGAAATGGTAAACAATATGGCGCAGGCCGTAGAAATGTTGTTTATTGAAATGGGATGGCGTGGGGGTGGGGGTGGGGGGGGCTTGGTCATTGTTGTCATGTACGTGTCGGGAGCGTTTCTTTTCAAACCGCAGGCGGAGACGCGCGCGCCGCTCACGGCTGGCGCTCGCGCTCAGCTCGGCGAAGCCCTCGTTCTCTGGTCACGAAGCCGACGAAGAAACGTCTTCAGAGCCGGGGAAGGATCACAGAGGACTCCCAGGAGGAGCCAGGATGGAATAAAAACAAAACAAAAAAACCTACAGTTCATATCTGCAGCCTGGCTGCTGGTGTGCTGCCCCCCCCCCCCCCCACACACTTCAAGGGGTGTGTGTGTGTGCCGTTCTGCGGCTTCGCAGCGCCTTAAGACACATCGGTTCCACCAAACCCAGCAGCCGCCAGACTTTGATACTTTGATTATGACGGGCGTCGCTTTGCATAAAATGCCCACTGTGCCAGGTAAATGTCACGCTTGATGCCACAAACACCTTGTGTTTCTGAGCGACTGATTGCAGTGACTACTGTAAAGGATTACGGTTCTGATGTACTACCTGAAGTACTGAACCCCCGTTGAAAATCCCACTTTTATAAATGCAAGAAATCATGCTCTTTCAGGTAATGCTGCACAGCGGCTGGTTCAGAAGGTCATGTCTGCGTTCTTCCTTTTAGCGCGAGTTTATGCCATGATTATTTTCTTCTCTCCCTTTCATTTCATCTCTCAAATGAGGGACTCGCTTCTTTTCTTGAGGCCAGGGGCAAGAAATCTCACATTCTTTGTGGTCGGCTCCCAACTTAAATGTATTCCAGCGACGGCAAACCTGTCCTCGTTTCCCCTGCCGCATTCAACATGCGTCACAAAACACAAAACGGGGCTGCCTGGCTGTATGCCCCCCGCACACACACCGTCTTTCAAGTCCTGGGGTACCTGGCTGTGCCCCCCCCCCTCTACCCCTCAGGTCCTGGGGTACTTCACTCTATCCCCCCTCCCCCCCCACTACCCCATCAAGCTCTCGGGGTTGCTCGCCGTAAGCCCTCGGACTGGGCCAGACCCCCCGGGGGTCTCAGTATCTCCTGGTCATCAACGTGTCTTTTAAACCCCCCCGGCGCCCCCGCCAGGGCGGAGGTGTCCGCCTGCCTGTCTCCATGGCGGATACCTCGGGGGTGAGTACATAAAAAGGACCCCCGGCAGGGCGGGTGACCCCAGCTCAGATTGGTTTACAGACAAGTGTTGCAGGAGAACGGAGCCCTGTGTCAAGACATGGTCAGCGAAGCAGGAATGTTGGCGTGGGGGAGGAGGGGGGGGGTGTGAGGGTGGGTGAGAGGCTGGTCTGATGGATGGGGGGGAGGTGGGGGGGGGCGTGGGGGCGTGGAGTATTATCACTCCAGGGTCTTCTGCAGTTTTATTCTGCAAGCCACACGGGCATTTGTAGTTGAGTGATTCAAATGCTGTAAATGTCACTCTCCAGTCTCCGGTATTGCCTGGCAAGTGTTATGTTTTTATTTTATTTTTCCCTGCGTTTGGACTGAACGCTCATGTTAACAAGTTAATAAATGAGCAACCTAACTAACGCTTGCTCGATATAGCGACTAATGTCATACTTAATAAGTATTACATGTGCTTTGCTGTATTTGATTGAATACTTCAAAATGAATAAGTGAATAAGTGCTCCTCTTGAAGAACTAGACACAGACAGAAATATTTTAATCCAGAGGGAAATTGCTTTATACCGCTGTAGCAAGCGACTCATAATAATATGGTGATAAAAGCATTTTAAGTGAAGTAAAACTTTCATCAATAAAGGGATTTCTCTGAGTGCGTCATGCAGGATTACAAGAATGCTGTCCAAGTAGAATCTGCAAAAAGCAGGACTTTAGTGCAACTTTTGTGATTTTTTAATATGGATGGCATGACTAATATCCTATTCAGAATTACACTAGGGGAAGAAAAATCAAAAACCCATTTTTCATATATACACTTATCAGTGAAGAATATCTCTGCGCAAGCATTCAGTGTTGAGAAAAGTGTAAGCTCAAACAAATAAATGAGACTTTGCAGTCGACCAAATGCATCCGCTGTGCTTCAACGTATTTGCAACTTACAATCTAAACAGATAATCACAAAGCAGTGCTTTCCTCGGTTCAATTATTGTATTGCCTTCTTGTTTCTGGCACGTATAAAGGGTCCACTCCGAAATTTACCCCACACAAACCCGCGCAGTCGTTCCATGCTATACAGTTTAGGGTTTTAATAACTTCCCAGATGCTGAGCTAGCTAGTAGCCAGGCAACGGCGGGGGTCGGCGGGGGTGGGGGGCGGAGCCTCCATTTAGAGACCGTCCTTAACTTTCACCTCGCCGCCTCCCGTTCTCTTCACTCCATAGAGTCCGTATACCTCCAGTGCCTCCTGCAGTCGCTCCCAGCTGGGGCTTCTCGCCACCGACCTTGATTAGCTGTTCATGATTTGCCAATCAACCTCTGTCATCGCCGATGCGTGAACACAAACAAGCTCTGTGCCCTAATTGCCGGGAGGCTTCTCATTACCTCCACTCCAAATTGGAGCACCCTCGCTTGAGTGAGCCTGTGTATCTGGGAACCCGTTGCGTCCTCGTGGGGACGGCCTGCAGTGACTCTACCGCGTGCCGCGTTGCCTTCCTGGGTGCGATGCGTGAAACATGCAGCCGTGTTTGCGGGCCGGAGTGGGAAATGTGTGAAATTGGGGTCTTGTTCAGTTCTCACGTAGCTGGTGTTTTCCCGGTCTCAAACACCAGCCTTATTTGTAAAGGAAAGTGTGGATGGATGCATTAAGCAGTATCACGGGCGGCCTTCAACATTGAATGGCTTAAAAAGCTGATGATGTACTCTTTTATTTCTCTCTCTCTCTCGTTGGCAGCCGTATTGTCCTTGTATTACCTTTTCACTCTTGCCTTTCTCCCTTTTCTTCCTTTGCCCAATATCTCCTTTTTTTGTGTCCTGTGTTCAGGTTCCATCTCGCCGCTACACGTGGGTACCTGGACTGCCTGAACCAGATCCTGGGGCACAGCGTGGACATCACCGCCACAGACGCCACCGGTGAGTGGCGCACAGTACACACCGCACCGTGACACACTCGAAAGACACCCGGCGTCCAATCAGAGGTTTGGACTGCCGTGTGGGTCCGCCCCCGACGCCAAATAGGTTGACGAGGGTCATCAGTGTGTACTTAGTGTCGGAAGTGAATCGCAAGAGCGTTCATTGTGTGTCTGGCTGTGTGGAGATGACATCAGCTCTCGCAGTGCGTCAGGAAGCCTCTTTAGGTGACTGTTCGAGGCTGCAGAATACAGACGTCGCGATGTATAATCATGAAAATGCACGTCAACCATGATAACGTTTAAGTTATCTGGGGCATCTTACTCAATATGGACACAACTGACTAAACTTATACAGCATTTTTCGTAGCGTCCTCAACGGTGCGGTAGTTTAACTTAATTTCCACTTTAAAGTAAGCCATCTTTCAACCCTTTTTATTTCTCTGCATGAACCTGCCCCATAAGCGCTATTCATCAAATTGGAATACATTTGCAGTGCAATAATATCTAGATTTAGATGGACCCAACAGTCTGAATAATTAGAAAAAAGTAGAGAGACCAGTAGAGAATGTATTCATAATTGTATCATTTATCCATCAGCAATTTACCATGGAAAATTGCTGTTAAGGCCACCAAATCCAACTAAATTACATACTCATTATATGTGTGACTATTGCACACGCACAACCTTAGACGTTGACGTCATTTCACATTTTGCAGAAGTCTGAATCGTGTGCCGTCCCCAACTCTAGAGGTGGCCCCTTTAGGCTCTGTAGTGTTTAAAATGATCGCTTGTGTCCTGGGTTTGTATCCCATTGGCTACGGTGGAATAAAAAAAGATTTGGTTCCACATCGAGCAGCAGTGATAACCGTGTATGTCACGTAAGATAAGGTAAACCGTATTTAATCCCCGGAGGCAGATTCAGTAAGTAACAGAGGGTCTCATATGGGGGTCAAGGCCTGGATCGTGGTACTGGATGTCCGGCCGACGCACTTATCGGTTGGCCAAGGAGGGATGACATTTTAAACGCGTTAGTTATTGATTAGAAATGTGTTTGAGTGTTTTCGACCCGATATGTAAGGGATAGTGTGCTGCGAGCGGGCCATTAGCGCGAGATAAACCCTGACAAGGTGTTCCACACATGCATTATTACACTGCTGCTTGCTAATGAAATGAATGATTTGCCCGAAATAGTATTACACCAAAGGATAAGGCCAGTTTCTACAGTTGGAAATGGTGTCCATATCAACGGTCTGTTGTTTCTGTATAGCAGACCGCTACGCTGAATAACAGGTCGCTGAATGCCCCAATTGAACAATCAGAATTTAGTATTCAACAAAGCGGTCTAATAAATTATTAATATATTACATTGTCGAAGGCCACTGCTCATTGTCTTGTCAGAGCAAAGAAACCATTTTGGATGAAATGTCATAATGACGCCCATAATGGTCAAGTGTTCACTGTCTAAAGTGACATGTTCCCATTCCACTGTTTGAGTGTTGCCTTCATTTTTCCTTTTATCTTCAGGTAAAAATGCACTTCACCTGGCCTCAAGAAATGGACATTCTCTCTGTGTCCAGAAGCTCTTACAGGTAAAGTGCTGTCACATCGTCCTGGTTGATCACAATGGTAGTCACACAAATCAAGTCTCCACACGTTTGTTTTATTTTGATTGAAAGCACGCCCAATGTGGAACACAAAGAAGGTGTTAACCAGGCGTGGCGCCGTGGTTAACGAAGCGCGGCGCCACGTGGCCCGCAAAGCTGCCGTGTTCATGCTCTGCAGAACCTCCGCCAGCCTCCCTGCCTGCAGCTCGCCTCCGCCAGCCCTGATGGGGTCGTTACGCCACCGTCAAGACTATAAACGTTTTCACAATCATGAGGGGGGGTGGGGGGGGGGGTGGGGGCGGGGGGGTTGTTTGTTTGCACGCGCCTCAAACGCACGGGCATTGTCCGGCGTCTGCCAGCGGGCTAATGTGAGCTAGGTGTTTTGCTAGCGGCGGGAAGCTGGCGGCGGTGTTGACAAGGCTGCCCGCCCGCAGACCGCCAACGGCCCATTCCTGGTGCCGTCACCGTGGCGAAGATAGCTTCTGGATGACGCCCCCCCGGCCCCCCTCTCCCGCCACTCGGTCTCCTCTCTGTCAACTTAAACCCTGGAGGTGTAGAGTTCCCCCCCCTTCCCCCCCCCCCCCAACCACCCTCCCCCCAGGCTCAGCAGTTAGCGCCCGCTGACTCGCTCCCACTTGTCATTTGAGCAGCTCTCAGCTCGTTTTTGGACCTTGTTGCTAGAGAGAGTTGAAGGAGGAGGGGGGCGGGGTTGTACTTAAGTCGAGGCCTGCTGTGAGTTCAATGGTGCGTCTGCCCAGCCCTCGCCCAGCCCTAACCCAACCCCTCGCCCAGCCCTCGCCCAGCCCTAACCCAGCCCTCGCCCAGCCCTCGCCCAGCCCTAACCCAGCCCTCACCCAGCCTTCGCCCAGCCCTAACCCAACCCCTCGCCCAGCCTTCGCCCAGCCCTAACCCAACCCCTCGCCCAGCCCTCGCCCAGCCCTAACCCAGCCTTCGCCCAGCCCTAACCCAACCCCTCGCCCAGCCTTCGCCCAGCCCTAACCCAACCCCTCGCCCAGCCTTCGCCCAGCCCTAACCCAACCCCTCGCCCAGCCTTCGCCCAGCCCTAACCCAGTTGCACAAGGCTCTTGATGCCCCTGAAGTCCTCAACGCTTCCATAACAGCCCCTCATCACCAGTCAGTCGGAGCCACTGCTGTCTGGCTGCCCAGATTTCTTATCAGTGTAGAAGACAAACCAACGCTGATTTAATCTGGCTTGTTGTCCCGTCCTGGCATTCCAACCACTATGTCACATTTGCGTCTTACTTTGGGATGGTCATTGTCTATACGGTTTACAAAATAGCAGTGAAAATTGCTTGCACTGCTTCACCGGGAGGAAATTGCATCTCCTCAGAGGAGTAATTCTTTCTCCTGAATAGATCTCCCTGTGTTTCCCATAAGGATTGCACTTTACATCCGTGCATTCAGGAGGAACAAACCTCTGTTTAATCAGAAAGCAACGGCAGTGGAAAAACACAGCGACCGGAGTTGGTACGGCTGTCGCTGCAGAAACAAAACCAGGTTTCGGGGACATTACCCAAAGTCCTGAACGCAATGGGTTTTTTTCTCCTGGAAACTTTAAAACCAAATGCATCTCCCCGTGGCGGCTCCATGCAGAGGGGTAGTTGCTGAATTTTGGGTGTTTTCTTTGAGTTATGTTTTTCCTTTCAAAGGTTGCTCCAGGGAACATTGGAGAATTATAAAGAGAGAGGGCAGAAATATCGGAAGAGGGCGACATTAAAAAAAAAACGAACACCCCAAAAAGGTCTTCTCGCCCTCTGCCCACTCCCCCCCACCATTGAGAAGGGTTATACTCTGTGTGGGTCTGAAAATCTAAATGAGCTCACAGCAGGCCGGCGGCCGGTGGTATTTCAGTCAAATCACACTCGAATAACAAGGAACTTTTTTTTGTTTTGTTTTTAAAGATCCTCCATTGCAATGAAAAAAAATGACGCCGTTCAAACCACGTTTGGTTGTTTTTCAACGTTAAACCGTGACGCCGCGTCTTTCTTCTCCGCGGGGTGTTTGCGTGTCAGTCAGCGGTTTCTTTGAATCTGTTGTGTGAATCTTGAGTCTGTACATCCAGAGGTTATTCTCGAGAACAACTCTTGTGTCAGCCTTGGCCACGCCCCCCCCCCCCCCCCCCCCCGACCCCTGACCCCGTGTTGTGCTAACGCCTGCCTTGCTCGTTGCCTTGCAGCACAACTGCCCGGTGGGCAACGTGGACCTCCAGGGCCGGACCGCGCTGCACGACGCCGGTAAGGACGCGCGGGGTCGTGTCGAGGCGAGGCTGAAAAGACGCTCGGCGCGGCAGTGACGAGGTCACTCAGGCTTGTGTCGTGACTGACGGAAGCTACGGCGGCTGGGTTTCACCTTGCAGGCTTTATTGCACTGTCGCAGTGTTGTTTCAGACCTATTAGAATGCAGGGAAAATATTTTGAGAATCTCACTTGCTAATGTGTATCTGCTGGAAGCCAGGCTGGAGGGCGTGTGTAATGTGGATCAATGCTGCCGTGGACTGCAACAATAACTGTGTGTGTGTGTGTGTGTGTGTGTGTGTGTGTGTGTGTGTGTGTGTGTGTGTGTGTGTGTGTGTGTGTGTGTGTGTGTGTGTGTGTGTGTGTGTGTGTGTGTGTGTGTGTGTGTGTGTGTGTGTGTGTCCCTTATAGTCATGGCTGGCTGCACATCCAGTGTCAAGCTCCTCTCTGACAGCGGGGCTTCGGTGAACGCCAGTGACTTTGTAAGAAAGACGCCTCTCCCACAGAGTGGTTCTGAAATATATTTACTGTGTACTGTTGGGCTGTTTTCACTCAAGTGAACAGTGAAAGCCATGACTGAAACCGCTGCCGTCGCTCAATGCTTCTGTCTGACCTTGTATGTCTTGCTACTTTCCTGCCTTATTGGAACATTCGGTGTGTAGAATAACGTGGTCTTTTGCTCCCATGTGTTTTATTGTGTGCCGCTCCCGCCTTTGCCGGCTCTCTATTGTGCAGTATAAGAAACGTGGGCATCTGAATGGGACCTGATTAAACAAAGGTTAAATTCATTCCAGCCCACTGGGTAAAGTGTTACTTTGTTACTTTGTTCTTACTCGTCTTTACACCACAAGGGCCAGGCGTGCAGGGCTGTGCTGAGCTCATTCACACACACACACACACACACACACACACACACACACACACACACACACACACACACAATAACCCCGTACTCGCACACCGCGTTGGGTCATGATTGGAGCCCCCCCCCCACACACACACACACACACAGACACA
Source organism: Urophycis tenuis (assembly GCA_036785325.1). NCBI lineage: Eukaryota > Metazoa > Chordata > Actinopteri > Gadiformes > Phycidae > Urophycis > Urophycis tenuis. The sequence goes on along the minus strand of JAXIVH010000005.1, from coordinate 8,467,694 downwards.
AACACACAGACACAGACAGACAAAGACACACACACACACACAGGCACAGGCCACCTTATAGTAAACTAGCTGCTTTGTCGCTGCAAACAAGGATTTCACTGCTGGTAATGATGTACATTGTTGTCTAGCGTGTGACAATAAACTTGAAACTTACAGGACGGGAGGACTCCACTGGTGCTGGCCACTCAGATGTGCCACTCACACATCTGTAGACTGCTGATGGAGAGGGGAGCGGATCTCACCCTTCGGGACAAACAGAACAAGTAAACACACGCTAGAAGCACTCACACACACACAGACACACACATGCACTAAACACACTCGCACACACGCGCCTCTCTCCACAGAGGCAATCAATGCATGAGTTCTCTCAATCAATAATGAAAATGTAAAGCTGTCCTTTGAATGCCAATAACACTGGTTTTGTAACGGATGTCTGTGGAAGGTGCCGTGTGAGGAAGATAACTGCAGGCCACCTGTGGTTAGTCTGATCACGTGTGTGTGTGTGTGTGTGTGTGTGTGTGTGTGTGTGTGTGTGTGTGTGTGTGTGTGTGTGTGTGTGTGTGTGTGTGTGTGTGTGTGTGTGTGTGTGTGTGTGTGTGTGTGTGTGTGTGTGTGTGTGTGTGTGTGTGTGGCGCGCGGGGGTGGATAAGGCACAAAGTAGCACAAAAGTCAGCGATCAATTGTTAGAATTTGAAGATACAAAACAATCAACGTTGGCAATTACCACCGTGGTCGGCAGTCCCTACGGTACCTTTTGCATAATAGCCTACCCTCAGGTATCACCGTAGACAGTCAGTACGTTTACATGCAGCAAGAAATTCAAATTTCTGATCGGATCAGATAATGACATGCGTAAGACCGGATCACTTGTCCGGGTATACATGCCGTTCAGAGAATCGGATTAACAGCCGGAGCATGGGCTGACTCTGGACGCTATGTGGCGCTACGCATGTGCAGAATGGCACTGCGCATGCGCAGAATGCAAAATCCGATTCAGATCCGATTGCTGAGTATACATGCCGTTAAAAGTCCGACTATGAACGAATTATCCAGGTGTTGTTATCCGATTTTGAGATGTCCGAAGTAGGTCGGATTAAGGTGTTAACATGCACTTGAAAAGTCCGAACGATGTCTTATACGATTAGAAATTCGAATTTCTTGCTGCATGTAAACGTACTGAGTTACTACGTCCCACTAGACAACAGACGGATCAATACATACGACACCAACTTAGTGTTTATGAAAATACCATTTACAGACGGGCCCGCATCAGAATTCAGAAGGAGGGTTTAACTGTCCTGATTCCCTCAGCCATTATCGTTGCAGAACATGTTGTCCCTTTAACACGTTTTATGGATACTTTGTGTGTCTTAGTTGACATGAGAAAAACTTCCAGCAATGGCCGTTGTGCACATTTTTTGTTGTTGCCCTACTGCCCCAGCCAATCAGAGAGCCGCGCTGCCAGTGAAACCCTTCTGTCGCAGAGAGGCAGGGAGTCCAGACATTCCGCAGGCGGCAGGCTGTCGTTATGGTCTACATTGTTGTTTTCCTACACATTCCAGAGCCGAGGCAGAAAGCAGGGCCTGACTTGTACCCCTGCTTGATGGGACACTGTTCTGTGTTTGAAATGAGGGCAGGGCATTTGCATTTATTTAAGTGTGTGTGTGTGTGTGTGTGTGTGTGTGTGTGTGTGTGTGTGTGTGTGTGTGTGTGTGTGTGTGTGTGTGTGTGTGTGTGTGTGTGTGTGTGTGTGTGTGTGTGTGTATAAGCACATTATATGAAACCTCTTTTTAGAGCAGGCCACACCGGCAACAACAACTCGTTTGTGTTCAAATTTAAAATGCACAAATTGAAATGCTAACTGCAGGGTAACGATAAGTATTGCCGCCCGGTTAAAAACTCCATAGTTGGAATCCGGGGTTTCGGCGACACGCAAGAGAGGCGCAAAACACAATTACAGGCGGCGGCAAAGCCTGCCGCGCGCCACCCAAAGCTCCCGTGAACTGCGAGCGGATGTCGCGTGGGCCGGGTTGGCGCCGGATTGGCGCCGTGTTGGCAGCGCGTTGGCTGCGGTGCCGCAGGCTGGGGGGCGCTTGTGACCTCCCCGCCACCGCGGTTTACCCTGCGCGCCTGTCGGGTTTGTCACCGCGCCCCAGGTGTGCAGCCTGGGCCCCCTCCCCCTCACGCCTCAGAGTAATCTGCCTGACGCCAAGTGAGGCTGCTCCAACCAGTCGCTGACCACACGCACGCGCGCCCCCCCCAAACATACAGACCACACACACACACACACACACACATGCACACGCCCCCCCACATACCACACACACACGCACACACACAGACCACGCACACACACATACACAGACCACACACACTCGCACACACAGACCACACACACACACACATACGCAGCCACACACACACACACACACACACACATATACAGACCACGCACACACATCACGCCACATCCTTTGCATTTACCATTTGGACACCTTATTGCATTTCACCGTTTCGCGGTCAAATGCAATACATGTATGCAAATGAAATGCATTGAATTGAAGGCACTTTGTGATTGCGGTGTGAAACGCTGACCCGTCCGCCTCGCGGCTCAGCGGACGTTTCGTTCATGTTCATCACACGGGATCAACATGCGTGTCCTCCCCCCCCCTGCCCCCCCACAGGACGGCGCTGATCCTGGGCTGCGAGTACGGCTGCAAGGACGCCGTGGAGGTGTTGCTGCGCGGCGGCGCCGACGTGACGGCGGTGGACGGCCTGGGCCACGACGCCTACCACTACGCCCGCCTCAACAAGAACCAGGAGCTGCTCGCCATCGTCAAGGCCCACCTGGACAACGCCAACAGAGGTACCGGTGTGCCGCGCAAGGGCGGGGCCTGTTGGGGGCGCGGGGGGCGCCTCTCGTCTGCGCCCGCTGCTCCCCCGTTTCACTTTTAATGGTCACCCCCCCCCCCCCTCCCAAGAGAAATCACCCCAGAACTCGTGTGTTGGTAATGCAATACATTCAAGTTGTTTCGGTCTTTGTATATAAAATTGGAGACGGGATGAGAACATTGTCTATTAACAGACTTGTTAATAGTTGAAATGAACCTCTGGTCACATGGTCATGTGACGCGAGCATGTTGCCATTACCCACGGGCTAGTGAGTAGCGTATCATTGTCCTGTATCACATAGCATGGGCAGCGGCCATAACTGTCTCTTAAAAAAAATGACGTTACGTCTCTAACCCTTGTATTATTAGCTGCTACGCTAGGCTAACCTTATGAAAGGCATCTTTAGGCTCTGAGCGGCAGGGTTTGTGACAGCGAGTTGGAAATGCCGGGCGAAGCGGCATTCTTTGCGGCTCGACTCGCATCTTACCGTTGAAATGAAACACGTCCCGTCTTGACCCACATAAGCCGGCTTGGTCAGACGGGATACCTGACGGACGCCTTCGAAGAATTCGCTGGAATTCCTCGCTGTACTCCAATAATGCGTTTCTTGAATAATTGAAAATATACATTCATATCATTCATTTTTCTTTCTATCTATGTTTTGGTGTTGCACTCATTCCGCTGGTGTGCCTCATTGCCCACGGTCGTGATTTCAATTACCCCCCCCCCTCCCCTCTTCACGAGTGTCATTGTCCTGCAGCTAGAGCTCTACATTACCCCCCCCCCCATGTAAAAGACACAAAGTAATTGGTGTATGTTGTCATTTTCTCTACCCAGTGAAAGAAGCTGGCAAGTTGGAACAAAGAAAGCGACAGGTAACCAACCCAGCAACGCGCGCACGCACACGCACACCGTGCACAAGAAACAATCAAAACGATCAATGTTTGCGAATGCAAACGATATAAGCGTACAATGGAGAAACCCTACGCCAAAATGAAGAATATGTAGAATGTGAATATGTAAAGCCCCTGCATGTATAAACTGAGCAGCTACCTTAACCCACCTCACCGTGCGCTAGGCAGGGTGCGTTAATAGCGCACCGCCCACTTCACTTGCAGCCACTTCATACTCATTACTGGCGAGCAGCTTTTAGGTTTTATGCGGCCTGATGTGAATAGCAATCAACCGACAACTAGGCGCAAGTTCTGTTTACGCCAGCAATTCCATTGTTCGAAAAGACTCTCAAATGACTCACTTGACACACAGAAGCTTTTTTTTTGTGGCAAAAGGGTAGGAAAGGTACCATCGTTGTAGTTGCTTTTTTATGACACCAGATGCATCATTACATGTTGTTTTTTTTGTCTTTTTTTTTTTTTTTTTTCTGTCCACAAAACACTTAACTGCTCTGTGGTGTCAAAATAATATACACTTTAATGCGTGTTAAACAATTAGTGTTTGCTTTCTCTCTTTAATGCAAATAAGTGGTCGCTTGGTGTCAAGTTGCCCGTGACTGCCACCTAGTGTTCCCGACGGGGAACAGCTTTCTTTTGCTATACAGGTGGTCAGACTGATGTGATTTGAATGGCGACATTGTGTGTGTTTCAACAGCAGTCGCTGCGCAAGGCAGAGGAGAAGTCAGAGGTCGCCGATTCCAAAAGAGACCAGAAGATTCATGTAAGTTTAAAGTATGGTGTGTGTGTGCATGTGTGCATGTGTGTGCGTGCGTGCATGAGAGAATAATTGTGCTTTTCTTGTGTTTAGGACTTGGAGAGACAAAATGAGACCCAACAGGAGAGTTTGAGGAAGTTCCAGCAGGAGCAGAGGACTCTTTTGGAGCAGGTCTCCATGTTGCAGCAACAGCTAACACAGGTACGTTGTATGCTATGTACAGCTAGGGGTCTACCCAAAGCTACCACCCTGCCCCTTTCTGATAGGGAAGAGATTGTTGTTGATGCCGAAGAACAAGAAGTGCCAGGAACTCTATATAGTTTAAGCTGAAGTTGTTTATTGGTCTCGTACGAGGAGAAGCAGGGGATTTCATCAAGCAAGAGATTCGTGCGTGAATCTTCCTCAGTTCTTTCTGCCTGCTCCCGGAAACACAGTGTATTAAATACAAGTCTCAAACCGGAACAGCATGGAACAGGAGTGTCCCATTCTGATTGGCTTATAATGTATAAACATTACATGTTACTAAGCAGATTTGACATGACGTAGGTGTATCCTTCAATCACTTTGTTATGTCTCCAAGTTCCAGAGAGTCAGACTTAAAGTCGCCAAGAGGAATACAATCTTCACTATGTCCTTCTTCAGAATGTCAGATCAACCTAAACATACCATTGCTAAATAATATTTTTCCTAACACTTTCCACCACCAATAGGGCCCTCGCTATAGGATACCACAAGATCTGATTGCTGATCTGATGCGTCCTGCGATCCTGTAGATATTGCGACACAATAATGATTTCCTTCTTGTGGTGTTTTTATACTTTGTCATTTACCTTTGGGGTCTGCGTGCTACAGGTGTGCCATGGTTTTGTAAATGAAAAAAGCCAACAGAACATACTGTAGGTGACTTGACCACAGGTGGCTGCACTCTAGCGCCCTCTGTAGGTCGATACCGTGCATTTGCTTCTACTAGGATCACATTTGCCTGATGTTATCGTCGAAGCAAAAAAATCAAAATACTCGCACAAATTATAAATGTTTTGTCTCTGGGAACTCCATGGTGATGCCCCCTGCTTGGTGAAAGGGCGGAATGACGCCTAAGTATATACAGAGTAAATAAATACATCCTGTGGTAATTCATGGATGGAATTGTGACCAACTCTACAGTTTGAAGAAAAAGGGCGATTCTAATTCCTCTCGTTGGTGTCTTCTTTTTCTGCAGGAAAAACTCCCGGGCGATGACATTAACAAAGAGGTAAGGGATGCTGACCGATCAAAGATGTTTTAAACATTTGACCAATTCCATAATCATAGTCGTAGGTGCCCCTTTGTCATTTTAGACTGATGTAAACGTATGTAGATGCCATTTGTCTCGACTAATGTGTCTGTTTACTGTTTCTCTAATCATTCGGCTTTGTTGAACGTATTACCGGCTGACTTCTCTAGATAGCGCACTGAAAGACCGAGAGGAATTGAGTTGTAGCCTTAAGACAATAAACACCACACACCGCTCTAAAACTTCCCGTGCATCAATGAGAACAATAATTCACATTGCAACGTCTAAAAATGCAACGCGTGCACTTGGCACCGAAAACGCATGACCCTAAATAAGAAGCAGCTGAAATAGAACGGTACTGGTGGAGCCGCTGTGTGTTCCCCCCCCCCCCGCGCGGCGTGCCCTTTCACGCCCGCCACGGGTCATTGTCCACCCAAAGGTCGACTGAAATGCCGACCACGGCCGCCTCTTGTCAACAACCGCGTGATTTCCTACGACCGTCGGTGTCAACACCTCCTCACCGGTCTCCTCATTTGTGTTCCCTCTCTCCCGGGGCGCCCGCCATAGCAGCTCAAGAGGCTCACGAGTGTCAAGGAGCGAGAGGAGGGCACCCGTTCTGCGGAGACGGTGAAGGTTCAGCTGAAGAACACGGTGGTGAGTGAGGCGGTGGGAAAGCACTCGCCGGGAAAGGCGCCCGGCGAGTGCTCTGCGGGAATGTTACCACGCCGGTGACCTCGCACCCCTTTTGTTTTTCAGCACTTCCTCGCGCCCGGTGGGATTTTGTAGCTTTTGTAGCGGAATGGCCAGAGAGAGGGGGGGGGGGGGATTTGAGTTCATGTTCACGACACATTTAAGGCTTTGCACGTTTACGTTGAGATTTGGAACGGGGTCAGTCCGTGTCACTGCTATGCAGCCCTCCACGTCACCTTCAAGACGCGTCGTTCAAATTCCAGTCCTGCAGTGACTGAGCCGTACGTCAAATCCCAAAGCAACTTGTAGTCACCCTCGTTGCACATCATTCATTTCATTTGAGTGGTGTGCTGCTCTCTGTGGTCCACAATGTTCCAAGTACGCGCATCGAACCAAACCGTAATCGGTATTCAAAACAAGCGCACCTCGTGAATGGCCCGAAGCTGTGATGTTGTTGTTTGTCGTTGATTTATTGCTGTTGTGTACTCTTGATGTTATTCTTTTTGTTCTTCTGAAGAGTTTGCATGTCATTATGAAAACAGCGTGGCGTGACGCAAGTGAAGCGTCTATTCAGACGTCTGTTCATATTTCAAATGAATTCCTGCAATGTGTCCATGTTTGTTGCCTGCACAGGGGGACTATTCCGGGCAGTCGGTGATCAAGGGTGAGTCAGGGCTCCATGGCCACTTCTAATGCCAAACAATCTCTTGTGGCGTCTTCTCTTTGTCCCTGTGTGCCATGAAGGAGTACACAGCGCTGAAGCTGCGTTCCTTTCTTTCTTCTGCAGGGAAGGAGAACATTTTGTCAAGGCAATCTCAAAGCTTTGATTCTGCTCAGGTAGGCCGAAGCTTCTGCTGAATTTTTGGACTGGAGATGGCATATTTTATTGGCAGTGAGCGCGCGAGTGCAATTTGCAGGCAAACAAGCGGTCGAACATTTTTCTGAAATACTTGTTCTCTGACCCTGGAGTTCAAACTTCAATTCCACGGTTTAAATTTCCAAAAAATGTTTTAACCTGCATTTGTTTTTTCACCTGTAGTATTGAAAAGTTTTTCCAAAACCTGTCTGAAACAAACGCCTTTGATTTATAAAGTGGCCGATTTACAAAGCAATATGACCTCTGTAATAGGAAGTTAAAATCGCCGTCCAGCGGGTATACGTAGAAATCCAAAACCTCATTATGTTCCGTTTTCTTCTTCTGTTGTGTCAAACGCGTAGCTGCTCCAGACCACCGGCCCCTCGCGCTCCTCCTCCCGCGCCGCGGAGGCCGGCCCCCGCGGCGTGGGATGGGACCCGGCCGGCGAGACGGACGCGCTCCGGCGGGAGCTGGACGCGGCGAGGAAGCGGCTGCTCGCGGCCGAGGAGGACCGCGCCCGCCTGCAGTCCACGCTGAGCCGCAAGACCCAGGAGTGCCAGGAGGTGGCCGCCAGCCGCGAGGCGCTGCGGAAGCAGGCGGACCAGCAGGTGCGGGAGCTGGAGGACGCCCTGGGCGACGTGCAGAAGAGGATGGTGGACTCGGAGTGCAAAGTCAAGCAGCTGCAGGCCCACGTGGTGGCCGTCAAGGAGCACCTCGGGGGCCAGGCCGCCGAGGAGCTGCGCGGCCAACTGCAGGAGGTCAAGGCCAAGTACGAGGGGGCCTCGGCCGAGGTGGGCCGCGTCCGCAACCGGCTCAAGCAGAGCGAGAAGGCCCTGGAGGAGTACAAGAGCAGCGAGGGCCTGCTGGCCACCGAGGCGGAGCGGCTGGGCCGGGAGCTGGGCGCCGCCAGCGGCGAGCGGGACGAGCTGGCGCGCGCGCTGCAGGAGACGCAGGGCCAGCTGCAGGACGCCAGGGCCAAGCACGGCGGCGTGGTGCCGGCGGAGAAGTTCGACAACATGAAGAACCTGCTGACCAACGCGGTGGACGAGAAGGAGCGGCAGCTGGCCGAGCTCCGGGAGGACTACGACCGGGTGCTGGAGGAGGTGGCCGAGCTCCACCGGGCGGCGGACAGCCAGTCGCCGCAGGCGGGGAAGGTGACGATGCCGGCGGAGGAGCACGAGCGCATCAGGGCGGCTCTGGACGAGCAGAACGCCTCGCTGAAGAGGAGGCTCGCCGACGTGACGGCCAAGAGCAAGGAGCTCATCCAAGAGGTGGAGGAGAGCGAGGAGGAGCGGGAGATCCTGCGGGAGCAGCTGGAGGAGCTCAACGGCAGGATGGAGGCGGAGTTTGTGCCGCTGCGGGAGCACGAGGAGGCCAAGCTGAGCATGGTGAAGGCCCTGGAGGAGCTGGAGGACAAGGTGGTGGAGGCCAGCGAGCGCTTCGGCAAAGCCGAGGCCCAGGTGCAGCAGCTGGAGAGCGAGCGGGCGTCCCTTCGCCAGAACATCGCCGGCCTCCTGACCTCCGGCGAAACGCGCAAGAGCGAAATGGAGGCCGTGGTGTCTCAGAACGCCGAGCTGGTGGAGCAGCTGGAGCTGCTGCAGAAGAAATGCGAGGACCGGGAGGGCGAGTTGGCTCGCCTGACGGAGCAGAGCGGGACTCTGGCGCAGAGGCTGGACAGGGACTACGTGTCCGGAGAGCAGCACGAGCAGGTGAAGAAGGAGCTCAGGGCGGCGCTGGAGGCCGCCGGAGCCCAGATATCAAAGTTGGAAGCCAAGGAAAAAGAAAGTGGTGAAGAGTTAAAGCATGTGAGAGACGGAAGCGACACGTTGAAAGCAAAGCTGGAGAAGGTTCTCCGCGAGATGGAAGAGGATTACGTGAGCCTGAAGGAGCACGAGGGCGTCAAGGCCAAGTTGAGCACCGAAGCCCGCGAGGCAGAGAGCAAGGTCAAGGAAATGTCTGAAATGTATGCGTTGTCCCAAGAGGAAATGATGAAGCTGAATGAGGAGCTGGAGGCCCAGAAGAAGGAGCTCGACACCATCCACGAGGCGATCGCGGCCAAGTTTGTCCCGCTGACCACCGCCAAGGAGGAGGAGAACTCCTACAATGCCAAAGTTCAAGACTTGATCGAGAAGCTGACGCGAATGGAGGAGAAGTACGAGGCGGAGAGGTCCTCCGGGGAGCGCTACAGGCGCCAGGCGGAGGACCTCAACCTGGAGGTCGGCTCTCTTCAGGAGAGACTGGCGAATGCTGTGATCACTTGCAAAACGAGCAAGGAGGCGGAAGGGCAGTACAAGAGCGAGATGGAGGAGGCGGCGCAGAGGTTGCTGAGCCTGGAGCGGCAGTACAAAGAGGAGGCCGCGAACAGGGCAGCGCTGGAGGAGCGGAACGCACTGGGCGACGCCAAGATCCGCGACCTGGAGGTGCGCCTCCAGGCGGAGTCGGCCCGGATCCAGGGCTACGACGTGGAGCAGCAGACCCTGGTGGGCACCGTGCAACAGACCCGGGCCCAGTGCGAAGAGGCCGCGGAGGCCCAGCGCCAGGAGGCCCAGCGGGCGAACTCCCTGCAGGAGGAGCTGCAGCGGCGCCAGGAGGACCGCTCGGCCCTCGTGGCGCTGCACGCCCAGGAGAAGGAGGCGCTGGAGGCCGAGGCGGCGGAGCTCCGCGGGGTCCTCCGCGAGGAGCAGGAGCGGGCGGAGGACGTGGCGGCGCTGCGGTCGGAGCTCCTCCGGGCCACCCAGGCCCTGAAGGAGCTCCAGGACCGCGAGGACCAGGCCGGCCGGCTGGAGACGGAGAACCAGCGGCTGGAGGAGGAGGTGGGCGAGCTGGGCGAGCGGCTCCTGGGGCTGACGGAGCGGTGCGACGGGCTCCACCGCGACGCGGCCCAGGCCCGCGAGGGGGAGGACCGGGCCAGGACGGAGGTGAGGAGCACGCAGGAGAAGGGCCAGGCCGTGGAGAGGGAGATCAGGGAGCTGAAGGAGAGGTACGACGAGTCCCTCTGCACCATCGGAGACCTCCAGAGGAGGATCCAGACGTCCACAGAGCAGATCCAAGGCAAAGACAAGAAGGTAGTCGAGCTGTATCATTAAAAATGATGTATGTGTATAATACTTTCCCATTTTGGAGCTCTGTTAGTAAAACGTATTGAAACTTTGGCTAGAAGGAGTGTCTGTGGGTTGGGCTTGATTCATGAGCACATTCATTAAAGTTCCAAGTGCCGGCCATGTATATCTTGTGTGAAAGATTCAAAGCCATCAGGCTGTATTGGTCACATTGGCGCTCACTGTGTGTGTGTGTGTGTGTGTGTGTGTGTCCTTGTGTCCGTGCCCAGATCACAGAGCTGCTGACAGATGTGGAGCGGCTGAAGCAGGCCGTGAACGGTCTCTCTCAGCTGGCGTACGCCGGCAGCACGCCCCACAAGAGACACACGCAGCACATCGACACACTCCAAGGCCAACTCAAGAGCCTGCAGCAGCAGCTGGCTGTAAGTGACCCCACCGCGTGTCCATCCAGCGCTTTTAGTCGTAGCGGGAATCGAACGCTTTTGGGTCCCCCCGTTGCATCCCGGGTCTCTGTGGTTGGCTTGAGTACGGAAACGTCTGTCACATCCTCAAAGACGACTACTGTTCGTTCCTCTTTGTTTGTTTAGTTTTTACACAAACATGGGTTGTTGAGTTTGCTGATTTATCCGAGTGTCTGGACTCTTTTAGCTTCGGCGGAGAAACGCACAGAAGAAATGTGTCTTATCATTTCAGTTTCTCTGTCTTTTATTTGGACTCCAAACAAAGGCATCTAGTCCTAATTGAATCCAGATGAGCCAAAATGAATGGGGAGGACATATTTCTCATTACTTCATCATAATGGATAGTGTTTCCTGCCAAGATAACAAGTGTATTCCTCTGGGTCTTTTGTGTGAGATGTTCACTAAAAATGAGGCCCTTATTTCTCCAAGAGACCTGGCCATAGCTGGACAACGTGTATGGAAATCCTGCCAAGATGGCGTCCATTTGATTGCTGTGTTGGCCGGCCTGAGAGTGTTCATTCTCCTCACAACTTAATTCCTGTCTCCCCCCCCCACCCATCCCCTCCCCTTGTCTTCTCTTGTCTCTCTCAATTGCTCATTTCCTCGCCTAGGACGCTGAGAGGCAACACAGGGAAGTGGTGTCCATCTATCGGACTCATCTCCTCAGCGCGGCGCAAGTGAGTTGGCCTTCCTCGTTGGTCCGACGTCATGTCTGGAGGGTAGTCATCGAGTATTCACATTGTAGTCGACAACGATGTTGCGTTGTAAAGGGCAAAGGGGCATTTAGCAGACGCTTTTGTCCAAAGTGACTTACAATCAGGACATTTTTGGGGTTCGACATGTGGAGGAGGGGGGGGGATCGAACCGCCGACCCTACGTTTAGTGGACGACCCGCTCCGTCCACCCACTCGCACCCCGCGTTGTGCAGAGGAATGCGGCGAAGGCGCCCACAAGCCAATTCTCTTAGGGCTGTTGAAACGCCGACCATATCCCTCGCCCGAACCCCAAAACCTCACCTCGGCCCCTGAACATAGGACCACTGTAGCCGAAGAACCTCGTCCTCCATGTTATACTTCAACTAAAACCTGAGATGAACCTTTCACAACGTTCTTTACCTAGAGAGTACTGTGGCGATTCGTGCCCTGAATTGAAATGGTAGATATCTCCCATTCCTTCGGTAGATCCTTATCTTCCGTCGTGTTGTTGTATAGGTTTTCTGTAAACCCGCCCACCCACCCCCCCCCAAAAAAACCCTATCCCTTTTGTCTGTTCTTTTTCCAATTCGGCCTCCATCCAAGTTTGGGCTCGTGATGGGGTCACACAGGCCGCGTCCCTTCTGTCACACAGAATGACAACACTTACACACAGCATGTCATGGGGGGGGAGCGGGGCCATACGCTGGGCCGCCGCCGGGCCGCCGCCGGGCCGCCGCCGCTGCAGGCGGAGGTGAGCGATTGTCCCGGTGAATGAGTGCTCATTGTTGTTGTTGTTGATGTTGTTGTTGTTGTTGTGGGCTCTCCCAGGGTCACATGGACGAGGACGTCCAGGCCGCCCTGCTGCAGATCATCAGGATGAGGCAGGAGTTTGTGTGCTGAGGTGACCCCCGCTGTGCCCCTGCAGAGCAACACAACGCCGCCGGAGGGGGAGGGGGGGGGGGGGGGGGGGGGTGGGGTGGTGTGGTGTGTGTGTGTGTGTGTGTGTGTGTGTGTGTGTGTGTGTGTGTGTGTGTGTGTGTGTGTGTGTGTGTGTGTGTGTGTGTGTGTGTGTGTGTGTGTGTGTGTGTGTGTGTGTGTGTGTGTGTGCACGCCAACAGGGCTACTCTGTAACCGCCTATATATATGTACACAGGTTGTACAGTGGATGTGTGGTCCACGGGATTTGTGTGTGTATATGGAGAGCACTTGAGAAACCTGCTGTGTTGAGGATCTGTCTGTGAATCGTCCAATCATTCGGAAGCGCCGCCCCGTCGGTTTATCAGGGACCCTCTGTCCCAACGTGAGCTGCATCCGCTGCCTATGCCGCTGCTGTCTACTTACTACTAACAAAAGGTGCACAACGCCGCTTGGACCTGTGATTCTGGAACACCGTGGGTTTGTGTGAACTCTGGAGCCGCTCGGCTGAAGTGCACACTGATTATACGGAAGCAGGGATTGCATTCTGATTCACGTAAACGCATAAGTATGATTCACTGGGCCCTCCCACACTGTGCAGTGTCCACTGGTTGGATCGTTTGAGACGCCACCACCCGTGCGAGCACTAATAGTGGTACGCACGTGGGTTTTTTTTCCCAAGTGGTGAAACACACATTTGAGGTGGACTGTTTTTTTTTCTTGTTTTTTTTCGTATCAAGTAATGAAATCTTCTATAAAACGAAAGAGTCGGCAAAGTAGGACAGCATCTGTTGGTATATGAATGAGAGAGACCGTTTCAAGTTATTTATATTTTGATATACACAGTGATTCGTAAATGGGTTTAGGGTTAGCTATTCTTATTGCAAGAGTAACCAAACTATGAAATCAAATGGAACGCCGCCACAGGAAATGGCGAATGGCGACGGAAACGAGTTTGTCAGTTCACCGGTGATGATACTAATTGGCTCTAATGAGCGACACCCGCTGCCTCTCGCGTGCTATATTTGGTGCGTATGGCACGTGACACGGCACATAACTGGCCACGAGACCTCCTCCCGTTCAACTCCTGACCCTGTGGTTGGCTGTGTGGCGTTTGGTTTCACGATGAGCATTAACAACACAGTACACTGATGTTACGACGGTGTGATTGAAGTCACGGGCAAGAGTCCTGGCGTGCCTGAGTGGGAGAGTTGTGAAGAGCGCATCCCATTTGCTGTGTGCTACAGTTTGCTGTGGTGCGTCCTCCTTTTAGATGAAACGAGAGTGCCCTCTAGTGGTAGGACTTGGCAGGCCAAGTCAATAGGAAATTAATGAAAGCGGCTCGGGGGTTGGGCAACAGTTATTCTAAGAAAAAACATTTGCATGCTCGGTCGTAACATGAAGATTATTCGACCAATTGATTTAGAATTGCAAACTTTAAAATTCATACCCATGAAAAGGGGTAGTTTGAATATACTATATTGTTATAAAAGTATAGTAAGCCGATCTATGCTGTTTCAAGCATGGCAAAATCTTCGTGAAAATCCCCCCACTTCACTCGCTGAAGTTTAAACTGTTGACCTTTTATCCAACCCAAGAAATGAATTCCTGTGTTTCTTATAACGGCCGTTGTGCACGCCTGAGCCAGCTCTCTTGTGACTTGGTGACATGATTTGTTGTCGTGGTGTTATGATTGTTGAGCTAGTCTCTTTACACTGATATATATTTTTCATAGCTTTGTACTACTTTGATTACTCTCCACTATGTGATGATATAGATGATATTCAGCTGGTCTGCAGTAGAATGGCACACACTCCGAGGTTGACCTTTGACTTTAAGAAGCTATTTAACGGGTGTGAAATGGGTTTCTTTGTTTCTGTGGGTGGCTTACCTTTAAAGGTTTGCCATTGTCAAGCACTCCAATGTCTTCTTCGCAAAGCTAACATGCTCTGCTAACTCCAATTAATCAACCGTTGTTCTGATACCTTTTTAGCAAAAAAAAAAATCAATACCGTACAAAAATATTGAAATTGTACCTTCAGAATCTTTTTTTGTTTTCTTTGTTGAAAAGTTGTTGGTTATTTTCTCAAGTTGTATCTCTCCTAAAATAACAACTTGTGTCCAGTTAATAGAATCTAAGCCAATCCGTCATTTTTCTTTTCTTTGGAAAAAAATACCTTTTGTGTTATTTTTTTTGTGTTGAAATAGTGATGTAAGATCAATTAAAGTGCCTAACATAGAAAACACGTTTGGGGTCTTTTTCTTTTGTTTTTGCATGAAAAAGAAAAAAAAATGGAAGATGTCTTTCAGAAGATAATTGGATTTATGTTCACGAAAAAGCACATCCAACAGTCGTGGATGCACTTTTACGAGTCTCCTGTTCCCCCTTCTCGTCTTCCTTTTGTGGGAAGGAAAGCGGAGATCATGTGGTTTCACTTTAGGTAACAATCAAGGCTGGAATGGGAGCGAGTGGTGCTCTTTGGCGCGCTGGGCTCACTTTCATCTCTCAGCTTCTACTGATTTGTATCCCGCCCCCGCCCTCTCCTTCGCCAGATTTATTTTTCATTAAAGATCTTTGTAACGGGATACCGAAAGTTTCCCCGGGGACCTAAAGGAGTTGTGGCTATCTCGCGTTGCGATCTGAAGGCCGATGATTCACTGCGCCGCGGCGCAGGGGGGCCCCCGTGGAAGTAAAAGCCCCGCCGCGCCGAGTGGCCGTTTCCTCCGAGGCCTTCGAACGCATACGTATAGAAATAACCTTAAAGTGCAGCTAAAGGGCGTCTCTCCATCCAGACCTGTCACACAACGGCCAGGGACCTTAAAGCTTAATGGTAGTTGCTTGCACATGTCTCTGTACAAACATGCGCATCAAGCCAAGCTCTACTTGGCGCAGGACTTGGATTCCATTTTTTTTAGGTATCACAAACTTGCAGTTCCACGCTTGTGGTAACCCCCCCCCCGCGTCGTTCCCTGGGTTTTATGGCGGTTACCAATACGGCTTGTGCTGAATAAGCTGTTCTCAGTGGTACGGGCTACTACAATTCAATCTGTTCGTAGATCTTTGGTTTAATCTCATTTCCTGGCTCTTAATGAGTCCCATATCTCGTCCCGCGGGTATAGTGGTTTACCGCCCTAACCCCCGTCTTAAGTCAGTCCTCTGAGGAAGGGGGCGGGGGAGAGTTAGGGGGTACCATGATGTTAAAATAACTCCCCCGCCCTCCCCCACCTCTGTTCTCAGTCCACTTGCTCCAAAGCAGGAACTGCGGTGAAATTGTTTTACGTTGAGTATACCATGGTCTGTAGGTTACACCCACAGCAAGCCCACTGAAACGTGTTGCACATATTTCACCTGGCCTTCCTGGTTCATAAATCCTGTCTGATGCAACAGAAGCTATGCAGGCCATTGAAAACTTTTAGATAAAGATGCAATTCAATGATGGATAATTAATTTGCTAAAATGATGCATTATATATTTATTATATAAATACATATGAAAATATATATATTTTGGGGTGGTTCACATAGAATTTTTTTTTTTCCTCAAAATCCTTGTTATCGACATTGTTTTGGTTTGGGATTTTGGGAGAGTTTGTACTGTTTGAAGTTGTCCATTCTGGACTTGTGAAGCCCCTTGAGACCAATTGTGATTAAAGAACGATACAAGCAAATTCCCAATGTTTCTTATCCAAACACCTTGCCTTTTTTCCTCTGCCAAATCCTAATTTCTCGACGTTTAGAAATACATCAAGTCTTTAGTCGTCTTCATTTAACAGGCGTTACTTCCTCAGCATTCCTCCATCACTAATGGCCGATCCCTTCAGCAGAACCTGCCCAAAAAGTTGTAAGCAGTGTATGGGAGGCTTGGTGACGGCTGAGCCAGGGGCCTCCTCCTCCTCCCTTTATTAGTCCCTAGCGGGGTCGGGCTACACTTGGCCCCGGGCCGAGACAGCCCAGGGCCCCTTAATGTTTTTGCAGAGTTCCAAAACACTTTGTTGCCTCAATAAAGTTCCTTTATGGGATAACAAGGCTCTGGAGGACACATGGGGATGATTTGAGCAGAATTACTTCAGCATGGCTTCTCATTTCAACTCCTCCACTCCCTCCGCACTTTATTGCTACACTTTTCTTTTTTTTTTCTTCATTTCTCCCCCCCCCCCCCCCCCCCCCCCGTCCACCCTGCCTGGCTCGTGGGCCCCTGGTGACCGGCTGGTCTTGGTTTGACCTGAGATCTGCACACCTGAGATTTAGGCAGTGGCGGGGAGGTGGGAGTTTGTCGCTCGCTGTCTCGCTCTCTCTCTCTCAGGACTTTAGCATGAAGTGGAGACTGAAACAGGCCGGAGCCCAAGCCCTGTCTCCACCAGGATCAAGGCTTCCTACACGCCAGGATCCATCAGAGATTGGTTGTATCCCCCCCCCCCCCCAACCTTAAGCCATATCAAAGGTCTGCATGTACACACACACACACACACACCCGCAAACTCTGGCTGCCCTTCCCCGAGTCATAAGGACATTGTACGCTAAGTGGATTAATCTGAGCCAAATGGTTTACTTTTCCCCTCATTAGTAGTTGGTTAACCACTAATGCTTGAGTGTATCTGTTCTGCAGCCTTTTATATATACTCACACAGACATACACACACTCGAAACCCACACCCAAGTCCGTGGCCACCCGCTGTCGCTCAACCCACCAGCAATGTCTCTCTCCCATAGATGGAAAACAGCCGTGGTCCTTGCGTGTCTGCTCATGGCCCAGCACACTGTCCTGGCTGTGTTATGAACTGAAGGATGAGGCCGTGGGCTTCCTGGTCCAGAGCACCAGGGCTCCCAGAGTGCTTGGTTTAAGCCGGGAGGGCCAGGCCTCACCACTGTGACTGGAATAGCCTGTGTTTTCTATTCCCTGATGAAACTGAAGGGAAGCCTTCGAGCGTGATAGTTGCCTCTGCGAATCTCTGAGTCATTAGTTTTTCCCTGTAGATGAGGGATTGTGGGCCACTTAGAATGTGGCAGCCCAGCCTCTGCTGAGTGAAGCTGATGTTAGGGAGTCTCGTGTAACGAGAGTCCCACAAATCAGAATTTAGGTTAACCGAACCCCTTCCGGTCCCCAGAACGGACGGTACCATCGGGAAGCATACCATTCATCCTTTGGATTGGATTCCTTCGTCCAGTTGCACAACTGACTGTATATGCCTCACTATACTATAGACTGTGTTTATCTGAGAGAAAGACATGTTCCGCTGCACAAATATTTGTGAGTAATTATTTGTTAACATGATCGCTCCAATGAATTTCAGTGGCGTCTAAGCCTTTTACGCCATGTGTGCATAGGCCTATCAGGCTTGTACATCATGACGTCAGATTGCACCGATTGACCGCCTCAATTTTGAGATATGCATGCATAGGAAAGTCATTGTGGGTGACATTATTGTGTTTGAAACTGCCAGTTTTTCTAATGCGAGACGTGGCAAAGCAAAGTTTTAATCAGCCAAGGAGGTGCCGTATTTACATTTATTTAGGATTTGACATTACTAGAACACGCTTTGAGTTCTCTCAAAATGGCGGAGTATCACCAAAAAAAAGTCCTTCCGATGTGCAAGCCCTATAGTCTGTCGCCTGACGTTACACCTATTTATACAATAACTGCACTAAGTATATATTTTTTAGACCTAATCTACTTTATAAGCCACAGTGAATCAATCTTACAAGGCAGAGGTTAATGGTATTTGAATGTCAACTGTAAACACATATTTCTTGTAGACCTAGCATAACTTATTGACTACGGTGAATCAATATAACAAATAAGAGGTTGATGTATACACTTATCTTATCGTTATTTATTAACAATAAGAGTAATAAAACAAACTTATTTCAACCAATGATGTGGTTGGAGGTGGGAATTTGTGTGGAAAGTGTGTAATTTGCGAACAAAAATGTGTCCGGCAGTAAAACAGTTAAAAAAAAAAAAAAAAAATGTCTGAATGTTTCAAATCAACACCGTGTAGACTGGCCACTGTAAAAAAAAAAAAAAAAAGAAGAAATTATCAAAACTTTCTGGAAGTTTCAACCGGATTTTTCTTCAGTAGAATATCTTTGTGGAGCAACACAAAATGGCTTTGGTGGGTCACCACCCCCAGAAGTTCTGCTGCAATGTGGCAGTACTGCTGGATTGGAGAGTATGTGTCGGCCTAATGAGAAGCAAACGACCAGGAGCTGGTGTGACGATGGTGGAGGGCCGGTAGAGAACTGGCCATGGGGAACACCAAGACAATTCCCAGGAGGCCACTTTGTCCTCGTATGGTTCAGATGTTGCCCTCCTGGTTCTCTGATTGGCCCACAGTCATTTTGGATGTGAGCTAAATACCACGGGAAAGTCAATCGTCTTTAATCATAGTAAGATATGGCAAGTAAATTGTGCATGTTATCATTGGTATATAAAGGAATACGCTCACCAGGTGAGTTGAAGGATACATCTTTTAATAATGTCAGACTTTATTGAATGAATTCATATATACTTTCTTTTACATTAAAAAACATTTTATTTAAGACAAATGCATCGCTTTCCGAGATATTTTTTTAGATAATTGTGTATCAATTCATCAGAACATATATTCAGCATGACTGAAGTCTTGTTAGAGTTGTCATAAAGTAATAAAGCATTTCATCGCCATCTGAAAAGCAGTGAAATCCATTCCAGTAAAACATTTTTCTATGGTTTATTTAAAAACATATTTTCTGAAGGTGGTGTCGAAGAGCAAGAGATACCAACTAGGCTAGCTAACACTAGAGCAGCATCCGTGCCAAGGTAAGGTAAGTGGGTACAGCCCATCCCTGTGTCGTCTTCATCCTGCCTGAGCATTGATCGATGAAACGCTGTGGAGCCACGGTCTTCTCAGGGCCGGTCTGGGTCAGAAAGTCCTCGGCCATTTCCCTGGCCTTCAATGTGTAGACTGTCTCAATGCCAGAAGTAATTCCACTGTAACATTTCAAACCCCCCTGGTTGTAGCGTGTACAGCTACTCACACTCATCCTCTCTGAATGCTTGCAAGAGTGCTTGCAGTATAATTACCTGTGACTAGTTATATTTTCAGCTTTCTTTCAAAAAATTATTACAATTAAGTAGTGTATGTTATCTGCAGCATAAATAGGAAGTACCAATAATGATTGTCTGAAATCCCAGTTACTGTTGTTTCCTGATAAATACCATGAGGTCGCACCATATGGTGCCACTGCTATGTTTTGGTAATGAGCTGTCACAAGCGTGTGATGCGTGATGATTGCTCGTTCACACAGAAAGCTATTAACAAGACTTACTTTCTTTCAAGGATCTCCGATCTTGCACTGAATGATGAAAGCCTGAAAACTGGCACACAACTTACAGGAGGTCCCAAGAAGTGTGTTTGACTTGAGGGGCATTGGAGATATTTCCTATGTCCCCCTGGTGGCCATTTTGAAAATGGCTTTCAATGTCAGTGGTTTGTACGTTCACGTGGAATTCTGCCGAAAGAACTCCACAGAATCACTAGTTTTGCAGCCTTTAAATATTCCCGCCCTGCCAGGTCTTAACACTGCCGTTCCATCCACAATAATGACTCCTGCTCTGCTTCTGGGATTACAGAAACCTTCCTGCTGTGAAATCAAGCCCTCTTAAACGGTCCACAAGTGGCTACTTTGTTCCGGCCCTGAGCTCCCTATTCGAGATAGCACTGATTCTTAATTCCCATATCTGAAAAACTTTGCCAAGTTTCTGTGTGTCTGACTTTAGAGGCGATCTAAAGCCTTGTGCATAGACGGCAATTCCTTTTCAGGCATGCCACCGTACGGTGTTCCATTGACTTGTACAGCATTTCACGAAAACTGGCAGGTTGTTTTGTTTTGAGAGATGAATGGACGGCCTTTTTGCTGCCCTGTTGCCATGCGCTGTGCGTAAGCCTCTTTCATTAGAGAATTCAATGCACTGACAGTTATCTGGTGAGCATGACGAGTGCATGTCATATGGGATGCCTTGAGGAGAGCGTCTGCAGTTTTCCAGGGGTAGAGATCCCTGCCTGAACAAGTGCACTTGTCAAGCCGCCGCCATCCAGAATATTCCCAAGCACCTGTACTGATGCCATCTCAACGTGCATACCGCCAATTTATTGCTAAATCATCTTCACCGTGACTTGATGTTCCATGGGTCGGTATTGCTGTTGTGAAGAGAGGCCAATCCACTGCGATGACAGGTACTTGGCTTGTGTTAAGCATGTCAACAGCCCCTTCACAATATCCATTGAATGGTGAATCCTTGCCACAGATTTTCTCTGAAAAAAAAGAGGTAAAAGCGTTGTATGGACTTTTCCCTGCGTCGGTGAGAACCCAACCTGTTCCTGGCTTTCATGATCTGCAGCCCGAGAGGCATTTTTAATTATCACACGTTATCACACACATAGTATTTGATCCCACCACCTAAGGGATGAATACATTTCAAATAAACCATTTCTCATAATCGTATCTTTGAATGATGATGGAGAAGCAATGGTGTTGATAATCCATTTTCCCTGGCTCTCGTGATGAATTGACTTCACTTTGTCAGGACCATTTTGTTCTGGGACGGGTTCATACCGGCAGAGAGGAAACAGGTCTCACAGTTGCAAAAGTGTTGTATCTAATCACTGTACAACAAGCAAACACTCTTATCTTAAGCAGCTTTTAGTTAGAAAATGTGCCACATTTGCACCCATGTAAAGGCTGCAATCAGCCGTCTTGTCTGTGTGAACTGGAGGTGTAAAATTCCTTCTTTTCAAAAAAGCCGTCACTGGGGTAGACGTAAACATGTGACGTGATGTGAAGCATGAAGTTGGGCGTGAACAGGAGAACGAGAAACACTGTGGTCTGATGCACTGCGCATTTTTGGATCTCTTCAATCGTGAATGCAGGTGATCAGCTGTTTCATGGCGTTAAAACTCCCGGCGGTGGGTCACACAACAGTTGCACGTCATCGACACCTCCACCCTTGCCAGGCCAAAATTGACCCCCAATTTACCACGATCAGTCTAAATTCTCGGACCTAGCCGCAAAAAAAGTCAGCAAAAAATTGACGGGTTGCTGTCCTGTATAAAAATGTTTAATGAGTAGAACCCCCTTTTCCAACCACCCCTCATCCCTCCCCAGTGACCCAACTGGGAGTTGGCCTTTCCCATTGTCAGATACATCAGAGAATATTGGGACAGGTGGACATTACCTGTTGAGTGAAACCGAGAGCTTCATTTTGACATCGACTCTCATATGTCCCACTGAAACACTGTGGGAACCATATATAAAGGCGTATTTAGCAGATGCTTTTCTCCAAAGCGACTTACAGTACATTTGTGGGGTTCGACATGTAGACAATTGGAGGAGGGGGATCAAGGGGATCGAACCGCCGACCGCACGGTTAGCGGACGACCCGCTCTGTCCACCCGCTCTATACACTGAGCTACTGCTGCCCCTCCAACCAGCACTGTGTTATTGTTTATAAGCATTGCGAGGAGGCCCTGAAAGACGGTCGCGACAGCCTGAGACCAGTCCCCAGTATGGCTTTGGTATTGTTGGGGCTGAATGAGGTCCCTGTGGTGGGGAATCCCCCACCAGCTACGGCTCCTCCCAGCGTCGCCCATTCAATGAACTACAGTGAGGTGCTGCAGGGGTGCCGGGTGGATCCCAGGGTCCACTCGTTTCCCACCACAACATTGGCAGCCATGCAAGATGCCAGCCCTTACAGGTTGGACCATATGCTCGCAGTTGAGCTGACCGCGGCATCACCGATGGGCCTGGAGGCCTCGTCCGGGGAGACTAATGCCCGCTGCCGGAATTGAAGCGGTTGTCATTAACTCGTAGCCGCAGGAACCCTTAAGGCTCAGGAGTCGCATGCAGTTCAGCCCATCATTCCTCCAGAATGATCCCCCTGTTTGACCCTCAGGCAAGCAATTGCAATCTAGCTGTGGCCCATGGTTCACCTCCCGTGTATTGGTTGGCAGGAGAAGTAGATAACTGAAGAGGTGAGGCGTGAGATCAGGTACCTGGATAAGGGTGCCGTTCGCGTCCAGCAGGAGTCATCAATGACTGCGAAGACGATGGAGGCACGGATAGGCGGGTCCTGAGCGAGAGGAAATGTTCACCCCCCCCCCCCGCTATATGCTTGCCCCGTTAAAAGAATAGGATTATAGACATTTTTTTGGTGCATGCTACAAATATTAATCAAAAGTCACACACGGTGTGCTTTGGGATTCTAGCCTTGTAAATAAAGGGATGGGGTTTATTGTCACGGAACAGTTCCACATCACTCATTATGATGCTCATACTTAATGATTCATTTGTAATATTAGTAGTGTTATAAATGGCTCAGACACGGGGATAACACAACCTACCAGAACTTCAAGCCAAAAATGCATTTTCTTTAAATTTTTAATCCGAGCTGAAACGGAAAGGTATAATTTGCAATGCTTTATGGGATCAGTAGTTCCTTCACTCTTAAATCAAATCAAAACAGTTTTATACCTTTTGCCTTTTATTCAGTTTTCCTTTGCTCTGAATCAAGTGTTTTATGGTCATGATTCAGCTCATGGTTGGTTGCTGTAGTTCCAGGCTGAAAACTTTCTATAAAGATGTTCTGAAACCCCAGTGAGTGAGTGAATGAATGGGAAATTCATTTGGACCTGGAGTGGTTCTGGAAAAGGGGGCGGTCGCTGTTGAGCTCTAAGGAGCTGGGTGGTCCCGCCCACCTTGGTTAACATGTCTATGAATCAAATAAATGTTTCTTCTATTCCATCAACACAAAAAAATTGATACAACATTCACATTTAAAAACGGTTTAAATTGGTTGTTTGAATTGAGACCAAGAAATACAGAAGCAAATTCCTGTTTAATATAAATGCAACCTGCTCATTGCTGGCCTGCAGAGCTGGGCGGCTGATAAAAAGACGACCTCTGCTGCCACATCTATGGGTTCAGTGCTGACTTTCAGTGTCGCTGTGTTGTGCTCCAGATTGCATTCAAAGGGCGAGCAAGGAGTCCTGCTCAGTGTGATTAAAAAGCCACCAGACTGGCCAACGGGAGCAGCATTATTTTATTTAACAAACAAGGGAAGGGGGGGGGGGAGGGGGGAGAGTGCAGCTACGAGCTAACATCACTGGGGATCGGGAGAATTTCTGGTGGCGGGAGCCAGTATGACTGCCAAGATAGAGAAATGCTGTCAATGTGTGTATGCTACACACTCTGTATCACATTTAAGGAAATGATCAGTTCCTACAATGCATTATATCATTGTTTGTTCCAGGTAAACAAATGTCTTCCATCAATACATCAGGGACAAGCTAGCAAGAAGGAGGCGGGACTAACCCGGCTCTATAAAGTTCTGTTTGGTTGTGATCTACGTGTTGTTTTTTGGTTTGGATCCACACGTGCTACACATGTCCAACACACTATGTATTTACTTTGTACCAACGTTTTGTTTTTTTTGCATGGACCTAATGATTAGAGTTGAGTTATATCATATGAACAGTTATGATGACCTATGGACTTATCTACTGAACAGATTATACACTTTGCAGAATGTATACATATTTTTGTACGGTATCTCTCATGGCTGGCTGCGTATTGGTGCTAATATATCTAATGGTGTGTTATCATAGAATGTACCACAAAGATGATATAAAGATGATATATGATATTGGTGTATGATCATGCCAGACATAACCAGACACACATTTATCTAATGTGGCATAATGCCTTTGCACACAAAGTCTGATTTAAATATCTGTTTTATTTTTTTCAAATATGATAGGTGTAGGAGCCAATTTTGGGGTTTATTTTGATGTTTTAGTTTGTGTTATATTTGGTTGGGTTTGTTTGGTCACTCGCGGGTTAAGCGGAAGTGACGCAGGGCATTGTAGGACAGGGGATTATTTGATGGTGTGTGAACAAGCCACAGGTGTGGTTGACAGGGCGCACGTTTTCTTCACCGTGAGATGCAGTGCTAAGAATTGTTTGGTAAGAAAAATAAAGTTTGGAAAATGAATGAAACCGAGTTTGGACTGGTGACTTGCACTATGCACGCACGCGCATCGTGTCAACTACCGTAGTAGTGACTTTGGTAAGAATTTGGAGGAACAGAAAAGTCACTACAATAGGTGTATGAATTACCACATGATCCTGCTGCCATAACTGCTGAATGTTTTGGTAGGGTATTTCCTGAAATGATAAATACATTGTTTAGAGCTTTTCAACCAAAACGTCTGGCCTAATTGTTTACATTTATTTGGTCTTCCATCTAATAATTTGCTGTATTTTCACCCCCCAAAATTCTATTGATGTAATTGAAACTAATTGAAACTAAAGTGTGAGTCAGAGAGATGGGGATAATTGGTAAAAAAAAAAAAGTGTCTGCCTTTTAAATCCCCAACTCAAACCTTTTGAAGTGAGGTCACGAAAAATATGTTCCCATGCACTCTGCACGAGCACACACACACGCACACACACACAGCACGTGTTTAGCACCGCAAGGCATCTCAAAGCTGTTTTAAATGTCTGCCCTCATCTTTGCGTCCCGCAGAGTGTTTGCCTCTCTCTGATGACCGCCCCCCCCCCACCCCTGGTCACTCCTCTGGTGTGTCTGATGACCGCCCCCACCCCTGGTCACTCCTCTGGTGTGTCTGATGACCGCCCCCACCCCTGGTCACTCCTCTGGTGTGTCTGATGACCGCCCCCACCCCTGGTCACTCCTCTGGTGTGTCTGATGACCGCCCCCACCCCTGGTCACTCCTCTGGTGTGTCTGCTGTCGACGGCCAGCGATGGGAGACTTCAGCTGTTCCCCAGTGTGTTCCCCCCACAGGACCACGCCCTCTCTCACCCTGACACCCTGCTGGGAGCCGCAGGACTGGGTGTGTGTGTGTGTGTGTGTGTGTGTGTGTGTGTGTGTGTGTGTGTGTGCGTGTGCGTGTGTGTGCGTGCGTGCGTGTGGAGGGTGATGTTAAGATGTTTTGTGGATATTGAGAGTATGGTGTGTGTGTGTGCATATTGAGAGTAGGGTGTGTCTGTGTGTGTGTGTGTGTGTGTGTGTGTGTGTGTGTGTGTGTGTGCATATTGAGAGTAGGGTGTGTATGTGTGTAATTGGGAGTGAATTTTAGGTGCACATGTGCACAGCAGAGATCTGACTTTCATGTTCTCACTTCAGAGAGCTTGGTGAGACCTTTCCTACCTTGCCCTTGGCGAGACCAAAGGGAAATATTTATAAATCATCTGCACAACAAATATTGAAGCTGGCCTGAGGTGTCAAAACCACTGAGCAGACACCCTGGGCAGTAATGTGGAAATGCTCTTTCATCACCTTCCCCAGAGACCCAGACCCACATCTCCCCAGACCTGGACCCAGCACCACACTACACCTGGCTGGACATTACCCAGAAGCCTTCTCACAGGTATACGACGTGTGTGTGTGTGTGTGTGTGTGTGTGTGTGTGTGTGTGTGTGTGTGTGTGTGTGTGTGTGTGTGTGTGTGTGTGTGTGTGTGTGTGTGTGTGTGTGTGTGTGTGTGTGTGTGTGTGTGTGTGTGTGTGTGTGTGTGTGTGTGTGTGTGTGTGTGTGTGTGTGTAACTGACACGGCTTTAATACGATAATGGTTACGTTAATGGTTGAATACAGCTAATTGATCTCACGAACTCTAATGTATAATGTAGGTGTGTGTGTGTGTGTGTGTGTGTGGGGGGGGGGGGGGGGGGGGGTGCTGGTGCTGAGGTCGATGGGAATCTGAAATAGTTAAAACATGTACGAATTGTGCTCAAGGTGATACAGGTGTGTGTGTATGTGTGTGAGATGGAGAATTATTTATGGCTTATGTTGGTATGAAAATCCCAAAGGCGACCATCACACGAAATATGCGTGCTGTTTATTCTAATGAGCGAATGATGAGGACAGCCTAATATAAGACTCCATTACGCACACGCGTGCCTCTGTGTGCTGTGTGCACGCTCTGCCCGACGGGCATTATCCAAGGTAATCATGCTTAATCGATCGACGCGATATCCACCATTAGCGATGACCTCACACCTAATTGACCAATGGCGCGCCGATCATCACCCTGACCAATCACAAACATTAGCCGGCTGGTTCCAGACCCGCGCCCTTTACATCACACTCAGAATGAAAACCGCTGGGTTAATAGCCCGTCTCCCAGAGGCATTATATTAGGGTAAACACAGGTGTCGCAACTCACCCGCTATAAGTGTGGCTTTGCTCCTTTGATGCACCAGGGCACGGTTTAGTAGCAGACTAAACTAATGAAGATCAGTCTACCGACCGTGCCCCGGTATCATGCCCAGCGGCTGGACGCGGTTGGGCCAGGTAGGCGTCAATCAAAAGTGTGACACCGTATTAATGCCATTATCACTGGTGAGGAAATATCTACACGTTTTATTGAAACAGCATTTTATCACGGTTTTATCAACATTTTCATTCGCAAACCTTTGAATTCCATAACGTATAACCAGTCACTCACTAAACACGCCCTGCTAACCATAATACTAATTTAGCTTATTAGTAACTGGAGACACTTGCACAAAGCTCTGGGTTCAAGTGGGAGTCAGGTGTGGCTGCTGGAACAGCGCCAAACATTTACAATTGTTTGCAAATTCCAACACAGTATCTGCAATTATAATTGTTCGCCCATGATCTATGTTTTACTAGGTTTTAACTGTAAAAAGGAGCCGGTGAGTCATGTTTTTTACGGCAATGTGTTATGTGTTTTGGTTTTAACCCCGGGCCAGAATATGCGAGTTAAATACCAAACTTGAAAACGTTCCCACATTCTCACGCTCCTCACGTCGACCCCGTCCATCTTCCAGTAAATCAACCACGAGGCCTACCTTGATTTTATTTGCATATTCGACATGAACATATTCCTCTTCCATAACTCTATAACCCAATTCACTGCAGCGCACGCACGCACACACACACACACACACACACACACACACACACACACACACACACACACACACACACACACACACACACACACACACACACACACAATCCAAATCTGACGAGCCATCCACCATGGAAAAAAACATCTATTTTATGTTGGTTGTAAACGCGGAGACCTTTTATGAAAAGCCAATAAAGCCATTGAGCTGCAATTCACGGCACGGCCTGCAGAGGGCTGTATATCACCGCGTGTTTAGTGCCTGGAAAGTTAACGAGCAACCGTTTCCACCGTCGGCGCTCTGATTGCTGCTGACTCTCAGAGCTCCGATCGGCGGCGGTGAAAGACGAGCAGTGATCTGGCGGTACTGCAGCCTGCGGGTCCTTCCCACCGCCTCCCATTTTCAGGGACTCACCAGTGTGTCGCTTACACGCCCGCCGGTCTCTTTTGCCACCGGTGATATTTGTGAAACGAGATCCGTGCTCTTTTAGCCGCGTTTGAAAACTTTTTTTGCTTTTTTCCAATCAGTCAAAAGGGGATTCTGCTTTCCCTTCCGCAGGAGACAGAGACGTTATCCGCCGCCGTTGCGCTGTCGGTTGCCATGGCTACAGGACACAAAAAAAATAAACAGCTGGGATGTCTGAGGGAGAAAGAGGAAGACGATGAGTGCGTTTGGGAGGGAATCGCGCCAGGTAGTGGGGGAGAAAGAGAGAGAGAAAGAGAGACACGGCTGCCAAGAGATTAACGTCTGCAGTTATGACTGCTCCCCCTCCCCCCCGCATCCCTCCCCCGCCACAGACACCACCACTGTTGTTATTACAGCCTGTTTGGGGCTGTCAGAGCAGAGGACTCGCGCTGAACTTTGACCTTCCTCCCCGGCAGCATGAGGAAGTGGTTAGGCTGTCCACATAACGAGAGGCAGGCTGCCGGAGTCGAAGCGGAGGTCGTAAAGAGAAGTGTGTGTTCCTCTCTCTCTCTCTCGCTCTCTCTCTCGCCCTGAGCCGCACATTGCACGAGGGCAGCCATTTGTATTGTCTAGTTTGTGTCGTTTCACACATTCTTGAGTGCTTATGCGGGCGCTTGCTCCGATGATGAGGTTTTTCCCTGGATTCAAAAAACCCAAACAAAAGCCCAAAACAAACCCGCCGCAGCTGTCCTCGTTGGGCCCGGGTTCACCTGGTTCTGAGTTCTGAACGTGGGGCGGAGTGGAACCGTGTGACATGCGGGTTGTCTGATGCTCCCCCCCCCCCCCCCGTGTCTGTGCGCTCCCCCCCGCCACCGTGTGTCTCATCTCATCGCATGGCTCACTGTGTGGCTCATCGCGTGGTTCACCGCGTTGCTAAAGTGTAAGTGAATACACAGGGCTAGTCCAGCATTTGTCCGCCCCCCCCCCCCCCACCCCCCCACCCGCCCGTCCGGCTCATAAACACAGTCAGGGCTGAGTGGAAGAGCACACACCTTGTTTAACACACCGTCCCACAGATCCCCTCACTGCTTTATGGTTCCATGTGATGTCTCTCTCTCTCTCTCTCTCTCCATTTTTTGCTTGTTCCTCTGGATAATGCTAGGTTAGACATTTCCAATGTGTCCTGGTGCCGCTGGCGGCGGCGGTGGTGTCGTGGTGACCCTCCTTCCCGGGGAAAAGCGGCCGCGCCAGCGGAGGCGACAACAATGATGAATGGTTGAACTAAAATACACGCCAGACACGCCACTATGTACTCCACTCTCTCTTTTGGCCGTCTATTCCGCGCATTCCGCCTCCTCTCTCTCCTGCTCATGCGTGTGGAAACCACGGCGACGTGTCCCCCCCCCCCCCCCCCCACACCACGCCGCCCCCCCTGAACCGTGGTCATCTATTTGTGTTTTCTCATCGGTTGTAAGTGCTCAACGTGATTGTCATTTTAATGACGCCTCGTTGCGGGCTGTTGCCACACAGACTTGGCTTGTCAACCTCTGGCTGAGATGCGTCCATCGATGACGTCCGTCCGTCGATGACGTCCGTCCATCCGTCCAATCGCGTCGGAGGTCGCGCTCGAGTTGTATCACCCTGTCTATTCGTAGGGAGTACACAAAGCCCCGCATACAAGTACCCGGTTCTATTTCAGTCACCTGAAGTCCGCTACCAATCTTCTGAGTTATGGTGTCATCGAACGAGCGACGTTCTGTGTTTGATTGTCTTTGTCTGGTTTGTTGTGAACGTGCACAAGTTAAGTCCGCAGTGCAGCCGGCTGGTTTACGGTCCATGCGGGATTAGAGCCACAAAGCCTTCAATAGCCTTCGGTGCCGTTCGTCATGCTCCTCTCAGTCCACGCCGTCTCGACGTGATCACGTGACCCGTTCGACCCGACGACAGGGGGGTCCGGAGGGAGACGTCGGGGGGAGATTCTGAGGACGTCTCCCGGAGAAATAAACGCCTGGCGCAATACAGTTTTCGGCCCCTTAGCGTTTGAATGATTAGAGTGAGGGCAGATGTTTGTCTGTTGAACTGTGCATACATTAGCCGAGTTGGCCGTTCTCCCGGCCCGGCCCACACACAACTTATTAGCTCTCCCGGCGCACACTGGAGCGGTTGTGATCCCGGCCTTTTAACAACCGGCGGTAAATCACCTCTGTCATCATCACGGCTCACTTTGCCGTGGATTATCACGGCCGCGCAACATGGCCGCCGCCGCCGCCCTCGGAATAGCATCGGAATAGCATCATTGACAGCTATGCAATCACATGCTCACAGCCCTTTGATGACATGTACTCCCATTTGAAGATACAGACTCGTGTGCTAAATCTCTCTCTCTGGGCCCCCGGAGCAACCGTTCCACGCCACCGGCCCCGCGGCGGCGGCGGCGGCGTGCGCCAGTGGGCTGTCATGCAAAGTCTGCATGAAAAACTAAACCGCAAACAACTTTCACATCCATCTTCTGTATTGTGATGGAACGGGCGCTAATAGAGCGACACCATGCTGAGTCCAAGCGCCGGCGTCCCGGGAGCCCTGACTGGCTAACCGCATGCTGTACACCGCACGCCAGACACCAGAACCCAATCGCATTCATCCATCAAGATCAGCGCCGCGCGCTGGATTCACACACCGCCCTGGTGGTGGTGTTGTTTTTTCTGAGAAAGTCTGGAGCTAAACGGGAGGAACGGTTTCCAGCGCGGTGAAAGAGCAGACGGGGAGCTGCTCTTGGACGCGTTTGCCGGGTACGTTAATCACAGAGTAACGATGGCTACAGATTCAAGGGGAAAGACGCACCATAATATAACCATAATGATAATATAATTATAATACCGTCGTCTAAATATGTGTGCGTATGTTAATCACGCGGTCCCACCAAGATAAAGTACAAACCACGACAAAAAAAAAAAAAAGCAGACAACACTCAAAGGAAATGACACAAAATGATAACCACTGGTTACATTAGCGAGATGCACGATAAACCAACAACCTCATAAACGAAACCGCTAGACGTTCATCACGGCACTGCGTTGTCAGTGTGTCGCCCGGCGCGTGACGCGTGTCACAGAGCCGGCGTGTTTACCTGCCCTGTGAGCCACGAGGCCTCCAATACCAGGATGACAGATTGAGCCTGTATAGTGCCGCTGGCTCCATTCATCTGCAGGCTCATAACCCCCCCAGGGGGGCGCGCGCGTTAAGGCCAACGGCGGGAGCATCACAGCAGCATCTGGCGCACACCGCCGGGCTGTCTTCAGGCTTTCAGGTTGTGGCCTCGCGTGAGACTGCTGCGTTCCACAACAACAACACCGGGGCTTCGGTCCTCGGTGGTTTGGCTTGAAAGGTTGGGGGCAGGGATTTTTTTTTTCTGAAATAGCGGCCACTACTGGTGATTATGGGGTATTACAACAACAATAGTGCCGGTGGTTGATGTGAGCAAAATGTCTTTTTCCACAAACTGTGTGAGTGTGGCTTTGTTTTAACCACAACAGGGACCATTTATAGAGGAGTGCTCTGGCGTCAGATTAATACAGTGTCCACGTGTTGTTCTATTATTTTCCGAAACACTGCGTGCTTTCACGGGCCAGTGAAATTACAACTGGATAGAATGAATACTTGCTTAGCATTGCTCACGCAACATCTAAGCGTGCAAAACAAGTCACTCGACAAACCCAACGTACCCGAACCTATAGAGCGGCACAATGGCAGCCTTGGTTCTTTTTAATGCCGTTTGTCGTAATAATAATTATTCACATTCACATTCACAAAAGAAATCTCAACAAGCCCGTAAATCAATCCAAACAGGCCGAGTTTTACTGAAGGCTGAGTTTGGTCAGTGATAGCAGCGTGAGGCTGTGCTTGGCTCTGTTTTAGGTTTTCTACTGTACACCAGCCAAGCCCCCCCCCCCCCCGCCCTGCCTCCCTCTCCTTCTCCTCTTTCACTGTAGGAGGCCATTTTGTTTATGGCCTGAGCCAATCAGCCCACCGTGTCTGTACTCACCATGCATGAGGGGAGAGGGGGAAGAAACATGACTGTGTGTGTGTGTGTGTGTGTGTGTGTGTAGAAGGAAAGTTTTTGTGGTGTGGAGCCCCAGACAGAAAATAGCACTCTGGGGAACCACAAGCATCCATAAATATTCAAGCCCAAAGAACTTTTATAGAGTTTGTTGTTAAGGATTTATGGTGAACGGCAGAAGTTGTCCGGGGGGAGGGGTCGGGTGGTGCAAGGAGGGGGGGGTTCACGGCCATGAGAGAGAGAGCAAGAGAGAGAGAGAGAGAGAGAGAGAGAGAGAGAGGGAGAGGGAGAGGGAGAGAGACTCTGACTGTTTGATAGAGTGTGTGTGTGTGTGTGTGTGTGTGGGGGGGGGGGGGGGGGGGGTTCCCTGCTCTCTGCCAGCTTGGTAGTTAGGAAACGGAAAAGTGTTAAAATGTACAAATGCAAACAGGGCAAGCCACCGGAGTGGAGGTAATGAAGCCGGCTGTGGTCGGCAGTCGCGGTCCCGCCATGATGCTGCATGAGCACACGGGGGCCGCGCCGTCGCCTTGTTCTGTGAGACCGGCGCTCGCCAGCCGCTGCCACGCCATGCTAACGCCGCCATGCTAACGCCACCATGCTAACGCCGCCATGCTAACGTTGCGTTAGGTTTTGGCACAAGGGGATTCGGCGATGGAACTTTAGCTGCTGCTTACTGTGCGGCGACTGATGTGGCCTTGGTTTGGTCGTCGAGGAATGCCGTTTTTTTTTCACCACGGACGTTGCTTCAAGTTAGGCGGTTTATTTTGGAGGGAATTTTTTTTTTCTCATTTTTGAGATTGTCTCGACCTCCCGACAGCAATCAATAGATCACACCACCCCACCCCCCCCCCCCCCCCCCCTTCCCCCCCCCCCCCCCCCCCCGCCCCAGACATTCCAGTGCCTATGGCTGTTCGCAGACCTGTAATGAGCCTGTCCAATCATTTAATTCCGCCAATTATAGCTATTAGAAGGCCTACCTGTCTGTCTACCTGCCTGGCGACCTGCACAACACTGCCTGTGCACTCATTGCGCGTGAGTCTGCCACCAGTTAGCAGAC
Organism: Urophycis tenuis; assembly: GCA_036785325.1. NCBI lineage: Eukaryota > Metazoa > Chordata > Actinopteri > Gadiformes > Phycidae > Urophycis > Urophycis tenuis. Next base: position 8,434,732 of record JAXIVH010000005.1, on the reverse strand, counting down.
CTGCTGTCATGTGTTTTGGGGGTGCGGCTTTGGAGGGACCTTAGAAGAAAGGGGCGGGATTCATTTTCAGCTTGGATACTTTCGAAATCTATATTACTCTGGCTGGGTTCTCCAAATTACCTCCGTAAAGCGGAACTGTTATTGAACAACAGTGCACACCCAGCGTTATTGACCAATCAGGTCAGGTGAAAGTATGTACAAATGCTGTGGTATAACGTCAAATAATTAGTTATGTTAGTGATTAGTTATAGGTCGTAATTAGTTATAGTTAAGTAAGTTATGTGTTCCTCAGATGTCCAAGATGCTTCTCAATCGTCATCAGCTCATGTATAACAAATTGTGTGTTTGTGTGTGTGTGTGTGTGTGTGTGTGTCAACTGCTTTGTCAGTTTGTCTGCTCGTGTGTCGTGGGTTGATTTGTGGAACTGAGAAGCTCTGGTCAGCACATCTGAGCGGTCTGTTGCAACTCTGGTGTCGGCAGGGTGTTGGCCAAACTACAGCCGGCCGGCCGCCGTCACCCACGTGATCCACCACCACAATGACACATGGCCTCCACATCCTTCCTCTGATACCGCCCCCCCCCCCCCCCCCCCCCCCCCCCCCGCCCGCTCGCTCTACAGGGTTCATTGCTGTTTTGGCCAATTCTGTTTTTTTTTTTCCCAGCTCGCGTTTTTCTTGCTCATGTCAAACTAGCGGTTGGCATGTGGGGGTTACTGTCCGGCCTCCGCTTCCTCTTTCGCCCGTCTTCCTCTTGCAGTGTCACCAGGCGCACGCGGACACGCGCACACACTGGTGAGCTTCGTTAGGACGCCCTGATTTCCCCCGAGAAGCCCGCGCAGCGGCGCCGCGCGTCTCCCGTTCAGCGCGGGGAAAAATATCATCCCTCAAAGTGAAGCTCAAATGAATCCCACACCGGGCTCTCCTCTCCTTTAGTATGCCGTGGCGTTGGCCGGCCCGACTATGAATAATTTCGGCTGCATTGCCACGTAGCTGCCGCTTTGAAATAAGAATTCTAATGAGAAGTGAGTAGCAGTTTTTAATGGCCTGGCGCGCGCATGTGTGATTTGACTCGAAACCAAGCTAGCTAGCTATGCGGCTAACTGGCCCACGCGCCGTTTCTGCCTCCTGTTTCTGTGGCAATGTGACCCGCCTCAAACTCTCTGGTGCAGTATGGGAACACCTCATATC